>BPLS01000379.1:77734-190278 GCA_019656275.1 Rhododendron kiyosumense | reverse complement strand
AAATCAAATCCCTAATTGATCCCTAATTGATTCTACCTAATCAAATCCCTAATTGATTCTACCTAATTGAGTATCTTCCTAATTACATGCAATACATTAAATACAGTCAACATTGTCTAATGCCAATGTTATGTGTCGTTCCTCTTTTTCTCTTTGCCAGGGATTGGAATGTGTTTATGTTCATATGGATGGAGGAGAAGGTTGCCTTATATCAAGCTGCGGTACAGATCAGTTAATTAGGGCTGTGGGTATTATTTTTCTCTTCCTAAGTATATGGTATGTCTATTCTTATCCCCTGCAGAAACAATCTTACCATAGTTCTTTAGCAAGAGATAGGAAGCTTCTGTGATTTGTGTGCAGTATTATTTGTGTCTCCCGGAATTAGTTCTGTACATATGTTTCTGTAATGTAGCCTACTTTAGTATTCAGTACAAGTTTATAAGAAGTAACGGTATTTCCATTATTATTCTTGATTCAGATAGCAGATTTCAGTTGGTTTCCTTGCATTTTTATCTCCATGCTGATGTGAATCTGCAAACTTTTATGTGCATTTATTTAGGAGGATTGCTTTGCTGTTTATATCATGGGAAAGTTTTATTTTTTGGGTTGGCTCTCTGTTGTTCAGACAATGCTTTATTTTGGAAATGCAATATTACAGGTTTACCTAAGTTAATACTGTATAAAAGACGAGGAGCACAAGTAGAGTAACTTATTTTGTCTTTATTGCAATTTTTTTTCGCATTTGTTTATTTTGCGTCAAACTTTTGTGACTTATTGATTCGTCTCAACGAGAGGATTTGGAAAAGTAAAATTTTTTTGATCGAAAAACATAATTTTTTAAAAAGACAAAAAAAAAGTAAAAAGACTTGGAAAAGTAGTTTTTTGACTTATTTTTGTTTTTATTCAAAAAATTACAAGTTTCAATCAATTTATTTTTTTTTTTTTACTTTTCCGATTCATCTCGATGAGATTAATCAATAAGTCACAAAAGTTTGACGCAAAATTAACAAATACGAAAAAAATTTGAATAAAGACCAAAAAAAAAATCATTTTGACTTATTAAGCCAAAACTAGCTTACTCTAGAAACAGTTTTTCCCCCTTTTTTTCCGATTGGTTTTAGTTGTGGCACTGACTCATGTTTGGCTTGTTAAAAGCTCATTCAGATCAAGTCGTCATGTAAACAAGTCAAGGTTGAACAGATCTTTAAGCTTTTGTTTATTCTTTTTAGCTCAGATCAAAGTTGGTGTAAGAAGCTTATAGTGCAAGAAGAAAATCAAACTAGTCAGGCTAGCTCGTGATTGACTTGTTTAAAGTTCATTGAGGGTTATCTCGAATGACAAAAGCTAATTTGAAGGCAGTTGAGAGCTCAGTCAAAATTTTTAGACCAGGAGTAGACACATTTTGCATTTTGAGTGCGGCAGATATCTGGTGCAATGGCGTGGATCATCTGCCATAGCCCATGGGAGTCCGATAAATGATAACAAGCAAAATTGAGATCCTCCCAAATCTCCGACATTTCAATAAGTTGAAGATCACAGTAAAGTAGCAGAAAAATTACTGTGGAAATGGTGCAATCTAGATTCTGCTACACAACCTCATGATCAAGCTGTTTGGTGATGTATGGATTGTCCATAATTCGATTTCATACTGCAATTTGACTTCACCTGTGGTCGAATAATGTCCAATGACTGCCTGTTACGTTTCTACTTATAATGTTGACGAGGCTATCGATTAATTTCCAGGTGCATATAGTCCTAGAATTTTCATACAGTAGAAGTTTCAGACCTATAATTTTCTTGAAAGGAAGTTCCTGGGCTAATATTTAGGAATTAGGACTGCATATAATTGAGATGGAACCAATCCAACACTCCCCAGACACTCGAACCTTGCTCAACTTGGTGAAGGCACACTTGAGATTGACTCACCGTGTACTCCTTTTAAAACTAGAGTATAGCTCTTGTTGTTCCTACTCTTCCTTTTCGATGAAAGGAAGGATAGATAACATCAGTCCAGATACATTAGCCAGACACCAGCTAGTTACTTGTTTAGACAACGTAAATGTATGTACCTTATGGCTGCCAAAAATATTCATGATGTGTAATAAACTAAACAACAATAAAGTGAACGCTTTCTTATAAAATCAGAGTCCAACACAAGTAAGCATCACTATCATTTTTTCTTTCGGTAATCCGAGAACTCGCTCTGGGCAGGAGACGAGCAAGGGGGTCCTGAGGCCAATTTAATATCGCATGTTGAATGCACCAATTTAATTCAGGCATTGGCTATGCTCGTTAGCTTTAGGGTAACTTCTCCAAGGACCCTTCCGACATTCACAACAACGGATTAATCTTCTTTGTGTGCTAGCTTAGATCTAGGGACCGTATAAGGATCTAAGGATGTCTGTTGATCATCTCCTATCCATCACCTGTGGATAGGCGATGATAATGGGTTGGTCATCTCTAGGCCCTCATCCATAAGTTGTATGTTTTTGTTTTCTTTTTTGTGTGTTGCATTCGACGGAGGTAGTTTTTTAAATGATTTTCCCTCTTGCAAAAGATTCTTTTTTCAAAAATGTGTTTACTAAAACTTACATATCTGTTTGCTTGAGTCTCGTGCATTTAAGATAGATATGCATTTATGATAGAGATGATTTGAACCAATGGTTATGAGTAGAGGCCAATCGCCGGATTGGGCGGAGTGGGTTTCTGACACCTTCCCACTCAGTACCTTTGCCCCCGAACCCGTCTGTGGTGATGCAAGGATCAAACCTTTTCACAGAGTCATTTTACGATTCTTGGACCTATACCAAGTGGCGACTCTAAGTTTTGTCAAGTACTTGTTTAATTGCAAGTATTTAACAGTGTTTTGTGCCAATCATTGTATTTTCAGCAAAATCCATCTGCATGTGCAGCAGTCACACGAGCGCCGGACGCCGCCTCCAGGCGGCTGTGCTCACAACTAGGGCTGTAAACGAACCGAATCAAGCCGAACCCTGTTAAGTTCGGCTCGGGTTCGTTAAGGTATGAGTTCGGCTTGAGTTCGATTCAAGCCTGAACAACTTGGCTCGAGTTCGGCTCGTTAAAATTTTTCAAGGCTCAGGTTCGGCTCGGTTGGGTTCATTAAGATAATAGTCTGGCTCGAGTTTGGCTCGGGTTCGATTCGAACTTGAACATTTTTGCTCGAGTTTGGCTCATTAAACTCAAATGAATCGAGCTGAGCCAATCTAAGCTCGAATTGAGTTCGTCTAGACTCAGGTTTGGTTCGGCTCAACTCATCAAACTTAAGCGAACCCAAACTCTCTCATTAATCGTATAGAATCTGGGAGAAAAATAAGTATTGAATTATACATACAACCTTAAAAAATTTTACATTTACAAATAGACCCCTATTGAATTATTAATTAAATTTAAGTATAGGTTCGCGAACCTAACCAAGTTGAATACCATTAGGCTCAGGCTCGGCTCATTTACGGAACGAGCCTAGAATTGAGGTTCAGGTTCAGTTCGTTTAGCAGACGAATCGAACTCAAATGAACTCTTGCCGAACCGAGTCTCGAACAGTTCGCGAATGGCTCAGTTCATTTATAGCCCTACTCACAACGTGAGAGTAGAGAGAGAAAAGAGTTGGGTTTTTTTTTATCCCCTACACACACACCCCGCGCCACACACACACACACACAACCCCCCCCCCCCCCCCCCCCCCCACATAATAGGCACCAGCGGAAATTGCACTTGCACATTTCCACTAATAATTTCATCATGTCAACCTCAGTTTACATAACCACATTACATTTCACATTTTTACCAACATTCTAGTAATTTTATAATCTTTGGATAAATTAAAATTTTATGCGGGTCTCTACAGTAATGTCATTTGCATGAAAAGGGAAGATAATATGAACACAGGGTTCGGTTCAAAAATTGTGACTCCGTGGCTGTCTATTTGATGGATTGTGGATACTAAAATTAGACTTTTAAATATCAAATCTCAAAGTCAAACAATTATTGGCTGCCAATTTAGGTGTTGTTTTCCTTTTCTTTTGGGCTTTTTGAGTTTTATCTTCATTTAGTTTTTTTGCATTTGTTGTTATCGTGTCAAACTTTTATGGATTATTGGTCCTCTTGTCGAGACGAATTAAAAAAATAAATAATTTTGACTTTTACCAAATATTTTTGAAAATATCACCAAATGCTTTTATCTTGAATATTTCTAAAAATATTTGGATAAAAGTAAAAAAATTACTTTGTCAGTTCTTTTTGAAATGAATAAATAATTCAAAAAAATTTGTCCCAAAACTTGTACACTCGATTTTTTTTAATAAAGACAAAGCGCTCTAAAACCCTAAAAAGCTTAGGAGTTTCAATAAGTCCGTCCACATAGATTGTGCACAAATTTTATTGTGGGGCCCACCACGGGTACCACACAAAGGATCTTAACTATTCATTAAATGTAAAACATTTTTTCAAGAGTCTCTGCGTAAAATTAGTTTAATTCGATACCTATATGTGTTTGATCAAATCATTTAACTTTTCATTATCCAAAAATTTGAACGAAAATTTAGATGATTGGATTGAGCATCTATAGGTATTAGATTGAGCTAATTTTTTTGCAGAGACCTGTAATGGGCCTAAAAAAAATCCGTGTGCAATTTGTGTTGATGTTGACACTTAATGTATTATTTGTGCAATAATGCTACACATACTACAAAAGTGCATAAATTTGTTGTGCTGCCCACTACGGGTCTACACAAGTAATCCAAGTCATTCATTAAATGTAAAATATTTTTTTAAGGATTGATGCGAAATATTGGTTCAATCCAATACTTATAGGTGCTCGATTTAATCATTTAACTTTTCATTTAGATTTCAAAATAATGAAAAGTTAGATGATTGAATCAAGTATCTATAGATACTGGATTAAAGTTGATTTTTTGCGGGGGCACTTAAAAAATATGTTTTACATTTAATGAACGACTCGAATAATTTGTGTGGAATCCAAAGTGGGCCCACACACAAATCTGTGTGGGAATTGTATGTGTGAACAGACTTAATGTTATTTGTTCGTATATAGCTCAAATTTTGCAGGGTCTGTGCCTATTTTGTCTGTGCAACGTTTCGTTTAATATTTTTTGGCATGGGATACCGATGAGACACGGTTGGGGACACAACAGGGTCAATCTGTAATTGGTTGGTGGTAAATATATTATTACTCAAATGTTTGGGTTGTAGTATAATTAACCCCTTATATAAACAAACCCTAATATCTGTGTGTATATAATATATATTAATCGATCAGTGACTCTTTGTCTCTCTCTCGCTCGCTAGCTATCAACCTCCCTCTCTCCCGTATGTCTCTCTCTCTGTCTCTCACGGATGTTTCTCTCTCTCTCTCTCTCTCTCTCTCTCTATATATATATGTGTATATATATATATATATATATGTTTCCCTCTGTTTAGCTGTTTATACATATGTAGCCTGTGTATATATGTCTTTCATATGCGTGTGTATATATTAATTGATCAGTGTATGAGTGTATTTATTTTACGTATGAGGAAAAGACAAAAAGAAAATTTTATTAATCGTTAAGAATGATGCAAAGATTAACAAGACGAAGGATGATGGCATCAAATTCTAAGTTAAACTAAGAACTATCTTTTGCCCACCCGAGAATCAAAAGTAGGTTAGCAAGAAACCAACTCCAAAGAACACTCATTGGGGCAAAGCCCCATAACATTTATTGGGTCAAACCCAAACTCCTAAGGGTCTCATACCCGGATATACCATATACAGCTCAAGGGCGGGCCAAGCCCAGCGCGAAAGTGGGCCAAGCCAGTCCAACCCAAAAACGCTAACCCTAAGCAGATAACACCACCGCCACCCAAACCGTCGGGAACACTCCCGGCAAGTCCAAACCACCGCCGAAAACCCCAAGGCCGAAAACTCAAAACCATCAGACACCGCGTAATTGTTGCCGTCGCGGTCCTGACCCATTCTTGGACCTCCGTTGAGTCCGCCGAGCACGATGAGGATAATATGCAAACATATTTATCCCAGCATTTTTCGCATATTTCATGATCATTTGTTTTGCATATTTAGATTACTGGTATCGTTTAGTACTCTTATCAAGTAATATGGCTGTGTTGCTAATTCATTTATGGAACTGCAATCTTGAATATTCCTACGATGTCTCTTGGTTAGCCGAATTGTATAGGATTGGTCTCAATCCCTTTTGGAAGGGTGGAGACGTTTTTGTCTTATCGAGTTCTTTGATGTGCGAATTTCTCTTTCCTATGTCTCTCTCTCTCTCTCTCTCTCTCTCTCTCTCTCTCCATGGATATTAGTTAGGGCTTTTGGTTTGGGATGCTGAAGGAGGAAGATAAGTACTGATGGTTTATCTATTTTATTTTATTACAGTTTTTACCCCTTAGTTACCGAGTATTATTAACAATTTTTACCCCTTTTGAAGTTTTAAAAATTATATTTTGACCCCATAACTGTCCGAAACTAATGTTATCTTAAAAAAATACAATAAAAATATATTTTCTGTATCATATAAATAAAAATATGGTAGTGTACGAATAAAAAAATATGGTATTATGTAGAAATATATATATAAAATAAAATATACATATCCGTTCCCAATCTTAGGAGCTTCTGGGTACATCCGCTCCCCCTCTCCTGCTTCGTGCAACTAAGCTCTCGACCAAGTGATATTAGTCCATTCGCAATATTTGTAAACCTAGTGTACATATCAAAAGGTTTCATTTTGAACATGTCATATTTGTGCAAAAGTGTTTAAATCTTAGAATACTTGACTAGTACCTTCATTAGCATCCTCTAAAGTATCCCAAATATCTTTAGCAGTTTTTCAAATGGAAACTTTGTTAAATTCATCGGGACTAATTATATAAAATAAAGCATTCATGGCTCTAGAATTTAAGGTGTAGTTATGCTTTTCAGCAGTAGTCCATTTAGACTTTGGTTTCTCAGAAACAATACCTTCAGTAGTGATGGTTGGCTTTGTATACACTTCTTTCACGATTGTCCATAAATCAAACTCCATTGTTTCAATGAAAATCCTCATTTTATTTTTTCAATAGCTATAGTGAATACCATTGAACAATGGTGGTCTCCCAGTAGCAGCTCCCTCCATGTGACTGCTGTTGTTGAATACCATAGAATCTCCTTCGGGTTGTTACGGCCTTTGATTGAAGGTTCCAAGCTCTGATACCAATTGATAAAACCTAGAAGCAGGTGAATAGGTTTGATTCCTGTAATAAGACAATTTTTCTTTGACAATTTTTCTTTTCCAAGTAGCTTGATTAGGAAATAAAAAACGGATAATCAAAATAATGAAAGTACCAATGTTCTAAAAATCGCTACTCGCTAGTCAGGCAAAAAAGGGGCGCCTAGGGCCTAGGCTAGGACTAGGCGCCTGATAGTCCGCCGTCTAATCTAGGCGTCGAGCCACCGCCTAGTGCCTAGGCCGAGACTAATTGGCCTAGGCGGCCACCTTTTAAAACACTGGAAAGTACTAAAAATAAATACAAGATGAGACGAGTGGATTTTTATAATGGTTTGGCTAATTGCTTAGTCCACTCTTCAGTGATGTTCCCCTAAACACTCACTAGTATCCACTATGTTCTCAGTACTCACAACAGGTTTGGATTTCACAGGAGCCAACACCCCTTTATAGCAACTCCTCTAGTACATTTAGACCAGATCACAAACTCTCAACTTTGGTACACGCTAACCAGTTTGCAAACTCCCAACTCTGGTACACGCAGACCAGTTTACAATCTTCCAATACACGCAGACCAGTTTACAATCTTCCAATACACGCAGACCAGTTTCAAACCAAGAATATAAACCCAATTTATAGAGAACAAAATCCTAACTCACAACACAGTGGATTGGGTTCTCTCTCTCACAAGGTGGGTTTAAGTGGTGTGATTCAATCCGTAGTTGCAAGGAGCTCCTAAAGTTGTGCCGCTCCCACTTTGGGTGCCTGCTTTTGCGCTCCCAACTAAGGAGCTTGACGGGAGCTCGCTCCTTGTGAAGATGAGAGCTTTTATATGATATAAGAGGGATCTATCACTTGGCTTTATTAATTGGTCTTTGATGAACTCATATATCTAGCCTAAGTCATGATATCTTGAAAAGAAAATCATATATTGTATCACTACCCCATTTCTTGCACTTATGGAGGACTTGGCCCATATTTTTACTTCCTAAATTCTTGTACTTTTTAAAGTGAATACTCTATACTACATTATTTTCATAATATAAGTACACTCTTCTCTCACGCTCCCAACCTTGGGAGCTTCTATATTCCCTCGCTCCTCTGCTCCCACTCCTGCTTTGTGCAGCGAAGATTCAATCCCTCTAAATAAGGGAAATGGCTATGATGCTCCCAAGTGGTATGGGAGCATCATACTCCCAATGAATTACAGACAACACTTACCATTCACTAAGGCAGAACTTACTATACTTGTGTAGTAAGTTTTGCCTTAGTGAATGGTAAGTGTTGCCTAAGCAAATGGTAAGTGTTGTTTATTCTGTGATAAGTAGTCCTTCGTTTTTTAGGTCGAAACCACCTCGTTTTGTAACAAAACCACCCTATTTTTAGTTTTTGGTTTTGATCTAAGGGCTGTGATTTATCTATTTTCAATCCAAAGGCTGTAATTCATTGGGAGTATGATGCTCCCATACCACTTGGGAGCATCACAGAAGTTTTGCTAAAGGTGAATATACAAGTGTAAGCTCATACACCGATATAAATTCTATAGTGCAAACTCTCTTTCAAGTCTGAAGAAGAATATATACAGTTATTATTTCGGACTTATATTCTTTGAATGCTTTCAAGACTTGGTTCTATTGATGAAGATAGCTCCTCTTTAAATAGCCATGAGTGAATCCCACAAAGTCTTCCAAAGGCTGCTCCAACGTTCATCTCATTTACTCATGTATTTCTTATTTACGGCTCAACGATCAGAAGCATTAATGCCTTGAATTCTTTTGTGCTACAAAGTCAATAAAGCAAACGACATATCTATGACGGAAGTATATCAGCACATAATCACCATAACCAAGAAACATTTGAAAAAGCCCACAAAGAATATTTGCACTAACTGCAAAATCCCCATATTTAGATTTTCAAATCAAGAATACGGCTAAATCAAATTTGAACCTGCAAATCTCAAATTAGGTAAGGCAGATAATAAATCAACAAATTGGTCTAAAGTCCAAAAGAAGAGGTCTCAAAGCAGATTTAGTCCAGCTTAAGTTTCAGTGAAGTGTAAAGTTCATTAATAAAAATATTTTGAAATTTAAGGTCCGTGAAAAGACCAAATTGCCTTTAATGAGACAAGGGCCTTGTTTGGCTAATACAAAAAATTGTCTTTTCATTTAAATTGACTTTAATGAGACAATGGCCTTGTTTGGCTAACACAAAAATGTCTTTTTTTTTAATTTTTTTAATTTTGACCGTTGACCGACGTTGACTGGTGTATCTGTTCACTTTTGGTATATCTGTTGGTTTTTTTTTTTGTTTTTTTGATCGTTGACCAGCGTTAACTGACATTGATCAGTGTATCTGTTCATTTTTTGTGTATCTGTTGATTTTTTTTTATTTTTTTGACCGTTGATCGGCGTTGACATTGACCGGTATATCTATTCATTTTTTGTGTATCTGTTGTTGATATATTTGTATTTTTAAGTGGAGGTTGTGATGGTGGTGGTGATGGTGGTGGAAGTGGAGGTTGTGGATCTATTTTAGTATATCTAATATTGATATATCTGTATCTGTTTTGTGTTGGTGTATCTGTTTTGGTGTACTGGTATATCTGTATCTGTTTTGTGTTATGTTGGAGTATGTATTTTGGTATATTTATATCTATTTTGATACATCTGCTATTGATACAACTGTATCTGTTTTGTGTTGTTATATCTATTTTTTTTTATCCGCGTATTGGTGTATCTGTTGTGATATATCTATTATATCTATTTTGGTGTATCTGTATTAGGTATATCTATATCTGTTTTGTTTTAAGGAAAAAAAAGACTTTGTTGTGGCAGTGGCGGTGGTTGTGGAATGATGGTGGTAGACATGATCATGGTGGTAGTAGACATAAATACTTGACCCTAACGAAATATCATATAAACACTTGATGTATTAAAAATACTAATCAATTAAACTCCTACGTACCGTTAACCTCCATCCAAGAAAAATATGTTTCTCTCTTTAATTTTGCAAGAGAGAAACTAGAACAAATCCTAGCAGATATTGTTGGTATATTTGTATTTTTTTGGTACATTTGCTGTTGATATATATATATATATATATATGTATGTATTTGTTTTGTATTGGTGTAACTGTTTTGGTATATTTATTGTATTTGTTTTGGTGTATTTGTATCTTGTATATTTGTATCTGTTTTGTGCTGTGGTGGCGGTAACGGTGGAGTGGTGGTGGTGGTGGTGGGGTGGTGGTAGATATGATTGGGGAACTAGAGTGGTGGTGGTGGTGGAATGGTTACGGAGGTGTTGAGGGGAGGGGGGGTGTGGTAGAAGTGGTGATGGTGGTGGTGGAGGAGTGGTGGTGGAAGTGGAGGTTGTGGTGGCATGGTGGTGGTGGTGGTGGCATTGTGGTGGTTGAGTGGTGAAGGTGGTGGTGGAGGTGGTGGCGTGGTGGTAGTGGAAGTGGAGGTTGTGGTGGTGGTGGCGGCGTCGTAGTGGCGGTGATAGAAGTGGTGGATGAGTGGTGGTGGTGATAGAGGTGGAGGTGGTAACGTGGTGGTTGTGGTGGTGGTGGTGGTGGTGGAAGTGGTGGTTGAGTGGTGGTGATGATGAAGTGTTGGTAGAGGTGGTGATAGAAGTGGAAGTGGAGGTTGTGGTGGCATGGTGGTGGTGGTGCTGGCGGCGGCGGCGTCGTGGTGGTTGAGTGATGAAGGTGGTGGCATGGTGGTGGTGGAAGTGGAGGTTGTGGTGGCATTGTGGTGGTGGCGTTGTAGTGGTGGTGGTGGAAGTGGTGGAGGCGGTGGCATGGTGGTGATGGAGTGGTGGTAGAGGTGGTGGTGAAAGTGGAGGTTGTGGTGGCATGGTGGTGGTGGTGGTGGTGGAGGTGGAGGTGGATGTGGTGACGTAGTGGTGGAAGTGGTGGTGGAAGTGGGGATTGTGGTGGCATGGTGGCGGTGGTGGTGGCGTGGTGGTGGTGGTGGAAGTGGTGGTTGAATGGTGGAGGTGGTGGCGGCGTGGTGGTAAAGGTGGTGGTGAAAATGGAGGGTTTAGTGGCATGGTGGTAGTGGTGGAAGTGGTGGTGGTGGTGGCATGGTGGTGGAAGCAGAGGTTGTGGCGAGATGGTGGCGGTGGTGGTGGCGTCGTGGTGGTGGTGGTAGGAGTGGTGGTTGGATGGTAGAGGTAAAAATAAAAAATCAACAGATACAACAATAATGAACAGATACACTAATTGTCCTGGAGACTTCAAGGAAAAAAATAAATGGACTAATTGTGGCATAAACCCCTATACTATGTCCTCCTACTCAATTTACCCATAATAAATATAGGTGGGAGGATACAATCTCCATAAAAAGATTTATGAAAAACAATGAGATATGGCATGACCCCATGTTTGAACTTTAGAGAGAGAGGAAGGAAACAGAGAAAGGAAACAATTAAAAGTACTCTGTTCTCGGAAAGCCTCCCGGCCTACCGCCCAGTCTTCTGCCTGGGCTACCGAAGACTTAATTTAAGACTACCCAAAAAATCCTAGTCAAATACAAGGCCCAATAGCAAATGCCCAATAAGATTGAAACCCTGTCCAAACCAAAATTAAGTACCACAACAATATTATTAAGATGCCCCAATAAATCATTGCATATCCAAAAATCAATCACCAGAAAATCATATCCAATTAATACCAATATCTTGTCAACACTATTGAAAATCATTTTAACGTCATCGTCAAAAATTAAATACCTAACAATATTGAAATTCATTCTAAAAAACATCATCATCGAAAACAAATCCCTAGCACATCTTGTCCTTCTTTCTGATTTATTTTACTTTCTAAATAAAAAAATAAATGAATGGTTTGGCGGTGAATTACTTTGTGAATTTACATGGGCTTATTTTTGCGGATTAGTTTTCCCAAAGGGGGGAGTTGGGATGGTAGACACTCATCTACAAACTAATATCCCTTCAATTGCTTGTTTTTATGTTGATGGGTGATGGCAATTAGTAGGAGATGGACCATGACCTTTTCCATGGCCCAAAGAAACATTTCTTTGTGATATTGTGTCCCTTTGTTCTTTAAGTTACTTCCTAGTATAGATGAATTAGCGTCAGATGGGGAAGGGTAATGTTAAAAATCATTATGTTCGGTGGCCTTGATCAGTCTTGTTCTTGGTAACATAATAATATGCTTGCTGCCTTTTTTGATTTGGTTTATCAAATTCCACTACTCATCTAGTCGTCTTCATGTTAATTTGACTAACACATTCATTTTGGTATCAGATCATACGACATGGATGTTAAGTATTCCTATTGTTGCCGGCAGGATGATAGCATTATCCCAGAGAAGAGGAAAGGGAAGTATGATGGCTTTTTTGTTGATGTGCGGATGTGTCATAAACTGAGGAAGATTGCTAATGGGGGTAGTGATGCGGATGACAACGAAGTAAAGCTGGGCACAGTGCGTTCTATATTTACTGTGAACCGCAGTGAGTTTCTAGCAGGAGAGAAACTCAGGTATCTCATGGATATCTGGTGTCTACCTTTTGCGTATGTACCAGACGACAGTGTAAAGGACTCAATAGTAGACGAGGTGCACAGATTTGGCTGTTCAATGCTGGACTTAGGGTTGAAGACATTGCCGCTTCTTGTGGATATTGGGATTAGCATGTTGCAGTTACCTGGTGAGAGTGAAGATGAGGGGATTGCCAGGGCTATGATGAAAATGAATGTTTGGGACTGCGTGCCTGCGACTAAAGCATCTATTAGAGCATTAGAGGAAGTGGCTTTTGATGGTTTGTGGTCGGTTAAGGAATGTTACCAGTGCTCAAAGACTCTTGCAGTAGGGAAGCTTGCTCGTATGCCGTGCTCTCATGTATTTCATCGGCAATGTATTTATGCGTGGCTGGTGGATATCCACATGTGTCCGATTTGCCGCTTTACTATGCCCTGCTGATTTTAATTGATAAATGAGTTGATTGTTATCGTTAGTTGCTAGTAAGTATTGAACTTGGTGGACTTGATGGGGACATGTGGCTTGAGGGTGGCTGAACAAGAAGTTACTATGTGATATTTCTTTTGGTTTGGTTATGAATCTATTTCCTCTAAAAAAAAAATGAGTGTGATGATGATATTGGCTAGGAATGCTTGAACACTGCAAAGGGGTGGTGAATGTTACTTAACTATCTTGGAAATGAAATTGATTTAAAATCACTATTTTCTGATCCGTCCTTTTACAGTTTAGTTGATCAGTGTTGGAACGGCCCCTCTATTCCATTTTTGGCAGATCTGGAGAAGTTCCCCACTGGAGTCAAAGTTCGGAATAAAAAGTCTTTTGAAACTTGTTCTATCGGTAATAGAAATATTTTGGCTATACTAGTTGTCTTTTCAACGTGATGCTAGGCCAAGCCTTTTTCTATCTTATCTGGAAAAATCTGTCTTTGGAGTATAATAGTACAGTAACTTTTTTGTTGGAAGAAGATTTCTGGGCATTCAAGTCGTGTTTGAATTGCAGATCGTAACACTAATTTTCACTTGCCCACCTTTAATAGGAGTGTGAACACGATTCACACTATTTGAGACCGCGATAATATTTGCCGAGTCGGTGGCGGCAAGAAAGTTCATCTGCTAGCTCCTTACAATAATTAGGGTGACAAAAATTCAAAATGCCAATGATGAATGGTTTCAAGAATTTCGTTCTCTAATGTTGGATCGAGACCTTGACCCCGATTCACACCTCTAAGTATAAGCACACGAAAACAAACCAAGCACAAACGAGAGAGATCCAAGGAAAACCTCCTTGTACATATACACACACATACAATTGGAAAAACCTCTCCGGGAGAGCTGCAAACCGGCTTTCCCACACCCCCCTCCCTCTCTCCCTCACTTTTGGTGGCTCTCCGATGGAGTATCCAAGCATCTCCGAGGAGCATCGATTGTCCACTCATGTATCTGCACACTAGCTCACTGTCTATTCTCTCACTCACATCTCTCCACACACAATGCACACTGCCTTGAAGGCATTCTAAAATAGGGAGAAGAAAAAACCTTGGGTCCCATTTGGGGTGGACTCCAACAATCATCCCCTCCCTCCCGAGTGGGTAATTGCTAAACCCGTAGCGCTGTTCAGTTCGGCTGCAATCCTGCAACACTAACATCTCTACATCCCTGCTGAGCACCAAACCGAGATAGGCGCCGATATGCCTTACCCCCTCACCAGGTGCCTGCATCCAGTTGGAACGGCCCACCTGGGGCGAGCGTGAACTGGAGTGTGCCAGGTTTAGGGCCGCATTGGACCCACTTTGGGATAAACACTGGGCCCATAAACACCCCCCTGTCAGTCAGGCTTTAGCATGCCGCTTCCAAAGAAAAAATTCATTGACCCAAGCCTAAGCAAAGTTTAAGTTCTATGAATAGATAACTACAAAGTATCCAACACACCAATCCGACTTCTGTTTAAGAAGTCAGGAATTCTATAAACCATCATATGATACAGATCACACGCTATACATGTCTCCAGCTGCTCCAGCATTTTCACCCATTTTACAAACGTAGTCCCATACGAACAAGAGGAAAACTTGAAATCAAGTGTTTCACCAGGGACACAAGAGGAAAACTTGAAATCAAGTGTTTCACCAGGCACACAGTGATTTTATACAAGCCAGGAGTGTCTCCACCATCAGTGTACACGTACAACCACAGCATCACAATCATATTGCAGAATCAACATATTGACTGCAAGCTATACCCTTAATAGAAAATGCTTCGACAAGCTTAGGAAAGAGCTTAGAAAGCATGATCTTGAACCCCATAGAACTCCCCTGTTGATTTCCTTGCTCGCTGTTTCGGTATCCAAAAGCAAAGCCAATTGAAGCGCCTTCCATATATGCTTTACAAGCAGACAAAATATCTTTGGACCGCCGGCTGAAGTGTTCCTCCACCAATGCCTCAAAATGCTGCATCAAGGAAGAAAGAAACTACTCAAAACTCATGAAAAAGATGCATTAAACCTTTAATGTCATTTCGGTCTTCGTCAAATGGGTAGGGCTTTGGCGATTTGGCAGAGTGATTTAGAATTGGAATGCGTTGTTTAACTTGTTAAAATTATGTCTCAAATGTTAGAATCAACTAAACTAGTTAGTTGGATGCAAGGGACTTTCAACATCTCATAAGAACAGATTATCCTCCCAGTTTCTGTTTACAAATAAATGGCATGATTACCCTTAGAGTGCTTTCATTATAAAACGAAATCACATAATTGGAAAGGAAAAAAAGAGTGAAGTAATGAACGGAAATAAAAACCAAGCAGATGTGATCTCATTTATTGAAAGACTGAGAAATGATACTGCACATGCAAAATAGACTGGACCTGAAATCAATTGAATCTTGGATTCGTCTAGCAGGATATCCAAGTGACCCCAACCATAAAAATGGCACTCTTATCAAAGCTCAAAGATTTATATAATGCAAAACTTTCCAATGTTGTAAAGATTTTTATTACAGTCCACTAGTCCAGATGTATTATTGTTAATTGCAGTTCAAAAATGAAATGACTGCAGACTCTAGAGATAAATATTGTACCTTGGGTGGTTTGCGTAGTAGGTACAACATGGACTTGCAGCTAACGAGAAATGCATTTTCATTGTAGCTCACTGAGTTCTTCTCCCCCTCTGCTCTTCCCACCTGCTTATCATATCCAGCTTCGTTGAAGTACGGCTTTTCATTAAGCACGAGAGCCTGAAGGGATAGGAGAACTTGGAGAATAGTGGAGCTCCCTGGATTCCATACTTCAGTTCCACTGCCCGTCCAAGTATTTAGGAGACTAAGACAAACTTTTCCGGACTCATACAAGTTAGGGTTGACACGTAGACCACCGGATTTATAGTTCACCAACTGCATAAAAAGTAATGTCCACAAACATCAACCCCAAACAGGGTTTTCAAAAGATTTCAAGACAAAATTGACTTTGCACTGTTAGAGTGCCATGTGCAATTCTAGACTACTCACAGGTGGTTCTTGAGGATATTCGGGAGGAAGGAAAATATCAAAGAAGAAAAGTCCATCATGGTATGGAGTTCCAGGTGCACCAACGATGGCTGCCCGCATCAAATCCATTCTTTCCTCATAGATACGGACATAAATCGTCTCTGCAAAAGTTACAAAACATAGCCTTCCAAATCTCATATGCAAGAGCTAGCGACCAAAAATTGCATATTGCAATCTTCATAAAAAATTATATCATGGCTATAATTCTTGACAATAGCATACGCAATTTGGTTGCTTTTACAGATTTTCAACTTCTCTATTCTATTCTCTCTTTTTTTTCTTCAATTTAAGAGTTTCGATTAAACATCTAATGGGATTGTTGTTTTGTGAACGATTTCATGCACAAAAGTTTTGAAATTCTAAAACAATAACCAAGATAACCTACCAGGAAGATGATTACATTGTAAAACTAACATAAAATAACATACCAGGAAGATTTTTCTCCAGCATGCTCCATTCTTGCTGAACCTTTTTCAACCAACCTCTTTTTACCTAGGGAGAAACGAAGGAGCAAAAACCAGTTATGCCATTTTGTTGTATGCATTAACCAACTTTTGAAAGGAGTACATGGATTGTGGTTTACCTGAGATAAGGTCAATCCCTTGCCAGCACCGTCAACAAAGTGGTGGTCCAAGCAACCAGTAACCATATCAAACTGCTTAAACGGTTGTGGGTATGCTCTATCTGATGTGAATGGAGGGGCTCTCTCTTCCTCAATATTGAAGGGTTGCTGCAAATTTACTGGTCCCTGAGTGCATAGGTTGCAAGATCCCAGCAAATCTTCCTCTCTGTTAGACTCCAAGTTCTTTCCCTCTTCTAAAGCAAGGTCAGAGGTATATGAGACTGATGTCGAACCTAGGGATCCATATAGACTCCCCATAATGCTATTCAAAATCCCAATAGCAGCTTGAGGGAGGGAATGGGAACCAGAGTCCAAAAAATCCTGAGCATTAAAATTAAAATTTTAGTTTTTAGTAGGTGAACTGTCTTATAGCAGTTGGTTCAATATTGTAACTATATTCCTGAATTTATAAGTCCCACAAAAAGGGATGTTCAGTAATTTCATTATGCTCCATTCATGTGCCTAGATGAGACAAGATGACAAATGGAAACTTGAAATCATGTAACCTATGATGCACCAACACGGACACGGATACGGACACCGAAACCGACACCGGGACACGGGAATTCTAAAAAAATGGGGACGCGGACACGGCGGGGGACACGCCACGTGTATATTTATTTATTTATAGTTTAACACCCAGAAATTTTAAAAAATTTATAATTTGGCCCCAAATTTTTTTTAAAAAAATTATAGTTTGACCCCCAATTTTTTCAAAAATTAAAATTTGGCCCCTGCCATGTCCCCATCGGTGTCCCCACCGTGTCCCCGTAAAAAATTCAAATTAAATTATGGGACACATAGGCGTGTCCCCGTGTCCGACACTGCGATACCTCGACCTCTAGAGGTGTCGGTGCTTTGTAGCATTTAACAGTTAGGTGTTGGAGACTACTGAATGGACATAATTGTTGCTTCAATTTCCCTTAGAAGTATAGCACAATTTCACTCCTTTTGTTAGATATGTTCTTACATAATGTAAGTATCTTCATAAATGTGTTGCAATTTCACTCCTTTTGTTAGAAAGTTAAACAATAGTTTGTGTAAATATTTGTACATATATTTATACACAAGTATAAAAATGAAAACATATTTAGCTGCATCTACACACACACACAAATGGATGGAGAGAGAGAGAGAGAGAGAGAGAGAGAGAGAGAGAGAGAGAAAGAATCACCTTCCCCTTGGGATGCAAAGGTTGGTTATCATACTCGGTCATCTCTTGGGTCACTTGTTCAGCATTTTCCCCATGAAGCACAGGAGTAGGAGATGAACCTTCATATTTATCCATTCGGAAGATTTCGTAAGGTGCAACCTGGAAATTTTATCCAAAGCATTAAAATAACGATAAGCTTGCAAAACACCGACATATCAACACGTACGTTATATTCCACAAATGCCGCAGACTCAACCATTCATCCTCACAAACAGAAATGCCACTAATGAACCTAAAAAATGTTTCAACAATATAGAAAAAGAAAAGCAAGGCTAACTACCAATATATATCAACTACACAGATGTACTATTAAAATAGGAATTACTAAGAATATAATATTAAAATAGGAATTACTAAGAATATACGCTAACAACCTAACATTGTAAGGCATACAAGGCACTCCCTTTTGCAGAGGTACTAGTATTACCCATTTCTTAGATCCTTTAAACTGGAGGAAACTAACAAATGTTCCATCCAAATGTACAAAATCATCAAAAAGAACCATATTTAAGGCCATAATAAATTAAATATAACTAGCATTTAAGTAAATCGTCAACAACAAGATGTACCTTGGTTGTAGGACTGTTTGCCCATTTCACCTCGACATTCCCATCTTTGAAGCCCATAACAATTCCAATACAGGCTGCATAACAATTGTTCGAGAAAACATTTTGTTCTCCACCACAATCCACATGACCCACTTTCTTTTCCTGTTGAAACACTACATCACCAATACCAAAGGAATACTCAGGGTGTTCAACCAATTCATAAGCACTCACAGTCTCCTCCATCTGCTCTCCCACCAAATCATTCACTTGGTTTATTCCAAGATTTTCCCATTTTAGCCTCACAGTCCGTTCTTTGGCATCCACGCTTCTCACAACACCCCATTTTTTGCCACTAGGACCATCTTGATCGTCGCAGGTACCTTTTTCCACAACAAACTGCCCGGGCCAAAAATCATGAGCATCGATAGCATTGATTGGAAATAGAGAGTGGGAGTCTACTCCCATTGACTGACTTCTATCCTGCCATAGAACATCTACTTTTGTTTTTATCTTCCCAATAACATAGATCTCTTGAAAATTTGGACTTGTCCTTTGACTCCTTTGATTGAACACTTTTTCAGATTGCTCAAGGAAAGTCTGATCCATAACACCATTATGGTCAACTGTTGGAAGCATACACCAATCGCCAAGCTGCCAGTTGGCATGAGAGAAACATGACAACAAGGTCAAGTTTTTCGAATCGTTCAAAGCTGGTGGAGCGGGGCCCCTCTCACAACAACCCATAGCACAAGCAATCCAATCGACATATACCAAACCTGCTTCCACGGCACAAACAGTTGCTTCATCTCGTTTTCCCTTCCAAGTACCACATAATAACCATCTAGCTGTTTTGGAAACAGTAGAAAACTCAACACGAACCCTCTGGCCAGGATAGTAAGGGTATTGCGAATCTTCAAGTAAGTCAGGAGAAAGAGGAATGACCTTTTCCGGTCCCATTGTGGTAAACTCAGACTTCGTGCCATCATCAAACAAGATGGTGACACTATCAACTATTTTATCCACTTTTCCAAGCCACGGACCATGCACAACATAATCCCCCACCGAAAGGGACCGGATCTTTCGAATTTCTTTCGACTTCACTTCAGTTTTTATTTCACCATGAAGATTTTCCAAGTCCACAAGCATATCGACATTGACCACTTTGCCCATCTGTCCAGAAGGGTCAGTTGCGGAGCAAACAATATCACCGTGTATGAATCCCCTCTCAAAAGAGAGATAATCGTCAATCTTTCCAATGGTTTCCTCAAGGCTTGACAGAATGGTAAAGGCATGGCCCCCATACATAGTTCCAATGTCATCTTGCTCCTCACTGCTGCTGCTCTCACTGAAACTATCGAACTCACTCAACGAATCCATCATTTGGATGACTATCTGAATATATCTGCAATGAAGGCATTAAATTAGCTAAGCATTTGCAGAACTTTAGGGGAAGAAAAGGAAAGAGGCCTTTAACCGTTGAGCAAGTAGTCAACCTGTGGTCTCTAGAGCAATTCCTGATCACCAAACTGTGCTATATCCCCAAAATATCTTGAGTACAAAATAATAAATTGAAAGGGGTGCTTGAAGAGAAAAGGAATATTTTTTTTTGATCAACAGCAATTGCATATTTCATTCAAAGCCCGAAGGCGAAGATTACATCACAATAATAGGAGTGAACCAAAACTACCAACATCTAACACATGAGCACTGCCGAAAGTTTTGGAGAACAAAAACTTCTATGAGTCATATTACCAAAAATTAATAACCCGTATTCAGTGGCAACTTTGAGCAATTAATAGCTAACTCAAGGTTATATTACGAATTTATGATATTCATATTACTAAACAAAGTACCATCATTGTAAAGCATGTGAGCAAAAAGATAAGTACCTTCAATTGTTCCTTGTCCAATAATCTTCAACAACCAACACCTTTCACCTTTCCCCTTTCCGAGACAACGTTGCTTGGGATGGATGTATTGTGGTAATGATCCGGCTAATTGCGTGACACCAAATGATAAATGGTATATCACCCTGAATCTTCAAATATGAACCTATATCTTTTGATCAATCTGCTCTTACGATGCAGAGATCTAGATAATATCTCCAGAAAACTGGAGATAATGCCAAAGGAGATTTGCCCAAATTGAGCTAAATGGAGTCTACTGAAAGACTCTTAATTGCCAAAGGAGATTTGCCCAACAAATGGACTGAAATTTCCACTAGAAGGAGAATTAAAATCCTCAAAAAGCTACAATGCCAAATGGTTCCTTATTGCTGCAGTGATCTCCCAACAGAGAAACTGTGAGCTTTGCCAAAAGAGATTTGCCCAGAGAGCAGGATCTACAACTACCAATATATATTGCCTACTAGTCCTAACTATTTCTTTTCCCTTCTCTATTTTTGCTTTCAGAAGGAATTCGATATTGCCAAAGGAGATTGGCCTCGTCTCAAAGGTAAATTTAACCAACAGAAGCCGGGATTAAGAATATGAAGTTCAAGCCACCCAACAGAAACAGTAAATGAAACAGAGGTACTTCGGGTTTGAACCGCCTCTATTTTCCATGAGTCAAGATGGCAATTCTACACACTTCATGACATAACATAAGACCTGCAACAAAACCAGCATCAAAATTTCAATAAGTTAGTCGTTATGCAATGAAAGATAATACCAAGTAACGCAGTTTCCACTGCTCAATTGAAAAGTACTACAAACCTAACATTTCCTCAAACTCAATCTCACAACCTAGAGGTTATGATTAAAAGAAAAACCTAGAGGTTAGTAGTCTGAGTTTTTGTTCGCTGAACCAGTGGTCCCCCTAGTTTCCATTGCTTAATTGATCCTAAATTAAAAAACTTTAATGACATTGAAATTGAGAATAAAAGTATATCAAAACAAATTTAGGTCGATTTGACAAATCACATGTGACCTAATTTCGAGGCTTTCAATTTTTCATGTTCCTATATGAGGGAAAGAATATCAGCAATAATTTTCTCCAATTCAATTACAGTTCTTATACTTGGTATACCCTTTTCAAACCAAACATGTACTCAAAGCAATTCAAGCTTCATTACGTATTCATGTTTTAATTCCTCCATAAATGTCCAAAACTCATTTCAATTCCAACACAATGCAAACTTCAAATACATAATCCACCTGATGACACATAAATAAGCAAATAATCCGATTGAATCAAATTCTACGATAACTTTGAACAAAAAAAAAATCCGCAGAGTAACAAAACATTTCAAGTTCAAATAATTCTAATTCCAAGAACTTGACAAAAAACAGAAGCTCATCACAATACCCAGACCTTCTTGAAGGATTATACTCATCCGTTCCTAAGAGAAATTCGAAGAACTATATATATGCTCACAATACAAACCCATCAACTATTAAATAGAATTATGTGGATTTGTTGAGCGTAGAGAATTGTACCATTCAAAGTGGACCATAACCTGATCAAATGGAACCCAACCCAGAACTTGAATCAGGGATATATATACAGGGGGACCCACCAACTTTCTTCCTCTTCCCCACACTTTCTTTCAGTTTTCTCAGAAAAAAATAGCTGAAATTAGAGGAGGAGGGGCTTGAGAGTTCAGACTTCAGAGAGGCCAAATCCCTCCCCAAACCCCTTCTGTCAAGCCATAACCGAACATGGCACAATAGTATTCTCTTTCTCACTCTTCAAGCTCGCTCGCGCTCTCTCTCTCTCTCTCTCTGTTGAGACGCTGGAGTATTATTTTCTGAGTGCTTTTTTCATTTCATTTGGCATCCAATTAGATATAAGCAAATCTTGATCCGATAGGGCCAGAATATACCAACAGTATCATTCTCCCTCCTCATATTAATGACTGTACGTACATACACTAAGTGGTTGGCTTCTAAATGCACACATGTTTCTTCTTTGAACGCCCACTAAGCAATGTTTGTCAACTTTTGTTTGGATTCTGCCATGGAGAGCTGCGTCAAATAATGTGCATGCACGAGCGTGAAAGTAACTTCGAAAAGTATACCATATTTTTAAGACTTGTACAGGAAAAAAGAATTAAGAGCATGAGCGTACATACCACAAAGATTACGTGTCATTAGATAGTGTACACCAACAATATCTTGAGATTAATTCTTTTATGAATTAATACTGTTTTATAAAAACTCAAATGGCTGAATTTAATTAAAAAAAAAAAAACTTGTCTCTGCCAATGGTCACTTACGATGTGTTTGAAACTTGAGGAAAGTAAGACAAGAAAATGGAAGGAAAATGAGAGAAAAATGATACTGTGCACAATTCTAAAATTTACTATTATTATTATTATTTTATTTTCTCTCTTCTTTCTTTCCAAACCGACAATAGAAGATAATTTTTTTGAACTCTGCGTTCCTTTCTTCTTCTTTTTTCTCCACAAGAACCAAACAAACCCTTGTAGCCAAGATTTTCCATCAAACAAAATTCTGGGTCCAAATGCAAAAGGTATATTCATGTGTTTGGTGTTAAGAACCAAAGCATATTCCATTTCTTTTGGTGCAATCCTTAAGAGTGACTACTCACTCCGGCCAGTCTATCAACAACAAAACTCTCTAACTTGGAAAGGAAATCTCACACTATTAAAAGTTACAGGCAACGAAAATGACTCTTTCCTAACTACGCATCTCTTTTCCACTTCAATAAAATAAACCTGCGGGTACTTTCGACCCTTTTACTTGGTTCTCTCTTCTCTTAGTGGATTTCATGCACTTTGCAATTTCTTATGTGTGCGCTCAATTTTGTCCTAATTCTGTTGACCTTTCGTGATCACAAGGGTCCATCACCTTTTGGCTCTGGGGAGGTACCAGTGGGAGAAATTTGAAATTATAAGGAGACCCCTTTAACTATCACCTTTTTTCACTAAAATCTCTTAACATTTAAAATCGCCCATACAGACCCCCTCAATTAAAACTGTTAGCCAATCAACACCCTTCTTTCAAAAAGACCGTTAAAATGAAGTGGTCAGCGTGGACAATTTTTATAGATGATAGCCTAATTCTTGGATGAAAAATCCACACCCAAATTGTTTTCTTGAAAGTGGTCCCTTCTTTCTTTTTCTTTTTCTCTTAACTGTTTGTTCAAGAAAGTATAATATCAATGCCCATGTCAAATGCCTAGGAATAAATATTAGGCTCCCACTCAACCAAACAAAAGTAGTAGAAGTCAAATGAGCTTTGAAGAAATAAGAATATCCTCCATCGGAGTAGCTTAGCCGATGAATGTGGATTTGTGTTTCAAACTTCCACTATGCATTATAAGAAAAGTGGACAAGTTTGGTGGAAGTGTCACTCCTCTTTTCTTGATTCACAAAGGTGAATCACTAGTTCTAGGGTAATAAACTATAGTCTTCTGATAAAATAAAAAAAGGAAAAAATTTGGATTTTTTCTGTTGACTATACAAAATACTCCCTCCGCTTCACGAAGACTGTCTTCCAGTCTGTAAAATGAGAACTTAAGACAAATACATTTTTGTCAAGATAAATTTAAACTTCTTTTTGATAGATTATGGCAGCAAAAAGTTTTTATTTTGTCCAACGAAAATGCCTTAAATTTAAGTTCTCGTTTTACCGATCGAAACAATCTTTCTAGGATGGAGGTAATATATAAATTAGTTTTGTTAGGATGTGAGATAATGTTAAGTCTCACATTGAATAAATAAACACAATTTGTGAAATCTTTAACATAATGTTGGATTGCTAACCACTTACAGGTATAAAATTTTAAACGCTCTGAGCTCATTCACTCAACATTGAGCCCAAATAACCTGTTGTAGACTCTCAACTAATTGACCAATTAATGGAGAGAATCCAAGCCCTTACCTTAAAATCCGAGAAGATAACACCGGACAAATATATGTCACAATTGTAGGGACTGTTTGGAGGAGAGAGTTTTAAAAATCTAAACTCAGTAAAGTAGGTCAACTTCATAGCCCATCATTCCTTCTGTTCTCCAGCCAACAGTTTCTTGTCACACATATCCTTTTTTTTTTTTTCCTTGACAACTTTTTTTTCCCATGGATAAACTTTCGTGTACCTCAATTAATTCAAGAGCCCTGAAGTTAACGACCGGACAAATCCTGCAGTGACCCGAAGGTTTGAAATATTTAGCCTACATGGGATTCGAACATACAACCTCAAATAGGACTATCACTCGTAAACTTTCTCACGTCCACTTAACCAAAGTTTTCCCTTATGGCAACTTTTGTTCAACTACTTTCAGTTTGAGTGCGCCAGGAGAATATCTTTTTAGAGCATCTTTAGGTGAATATTTATGTACAGCTTTGCCTTTGCCTTGTGATATTCTTTTTTTTTTTTCCTCGATCATAGTTTTATTTTATGGAGGAGTTCACTTGGGAAATTCATGATTTTGGCTCTTCCCTCAAAGCCTTTTTGTTTGCTCAGAGTAATACATATTTCAAATTAAGTATAGGGAGGAATCCAATTATCAAAATTATATCATCCAAGGTGTTGTATACCCTCTTCTGTTTTTTCCTTTTTTGAGATTACTAGTCCAAGGGATATCTGTCTATTGAGCAATTATTGCCTTCAGACGCTGAAAATGAGTTTCGAAGTACTTCGTAATTAAATCTATGTCTCATCTTATCCAAAAGAAGAGGCCCTGAATTACAGATATCAGCATCACCATTTCTTGTTGAAGGTAATAAACTGGACACCTGGATATCCATTAGTGTATACAGCAATGCGTAGGCACGATGTTAACCATGCTTACAGAGGAGTTATATAAACCATGTTAAATGTGGAGAGAGAGAGAGAGAGAGAGAGAGAGAGAGAGAGAGTCTTTACATCAGTGGAGAAGATTTAAAGCAAGAACAAAAAGGTGATAGTGTACAAAACATTACTCAAAATGCATTAACAAAATCGTCCTAAACTCCTCTTACGGGTTTGTTTCTTCCTAAGGTCTCAGATTTGAAACATTTCAAGTGCTATCAACTCCTTCGACTTTACTTTTGGGGTCAATCCATATGAAACTTTGCTCTAATTTTAATTGGGCTATCCACATGTGAGAGGCGGGATTGGGTTCCAAGATCAATCGAGATCCGCGTAAGTTAGTCCAAACACCTAAATTATGAAAAAAATAAAAATTTGTCCAAACTACCTAACCTAGATTAATATGTGTTAATATAGGCTTCGGATCCTTTGTCCTAATCTCTTTGTCTGACCTCCCTGTCCCAATCCTCATCAAGCAACACGTGTCCCTCCTACCAAAACCCAAAAGGTCACACCACACCCAATCCCTCCTCCACCTTGTCTTCTCCCCTTCTAGTGCTACCTCTTTCCAAAAACCTAATTCACACAGCCTCTCTCACTCTGTCACTCATCGATGCCCACATCTCATTCAGCCTCCACGAGCCCAAGTAGAAGCAACAAAAACCTAATTCATGAAATTTAGAACCTAACGAAATTAAAATCGGAATTGGAAAACAGAAATACATATTTGCACATGTACTGTTTGGATGTGTGTACATATTTCTATATATATTTTGTGTGTGTGTGTGTGGAGAGAGAGACGTATCAAAGGGGGAAGGGTTCAGACCTCAAAAGAAACGATAGGCCGCTCAGAGGTGAGTTTACTATTCGGAGTGGCGTGGTTGGGTTTTGTGGGTCGGAGGAGTCTTCAACGTTTCCGCCATCGGTGGGGTGAGAGTAGAAGGCGGCAATTCTGGAAACGTCGTCGTCAGGTGTGTGAAGTCATGGTCGCAGATGGAGAAGATAGGTGAAGAGAGAGAGATTGGGTGCGGTGTGACCTTTTGGGTTTTGGTACGAAGGACACGTGTCGCTTGATGAAGACTGGGATAGGGAGGTCGGACAGAGGGATTGGGACAGGGGATCCGAAGCCGTTAATATTGGACTATTTGGCGTTTGGAGAAAGTGGAGAGACTATGGATTCCATTACCACCACAGCCATATGTGTAAAAAAAAAAAACAAAAACAAAGTGGAAGCACTCAAAACATAGCTTTTAGGAAAGGGTTAAATGTATAGGTGGAGGCGGGTTAGGTGGCACAGAAAGTGAGTCCCCTTAATTAATACTAGCACTTAGTTTGTGAGTGGACGGATATTCTCCATTTACCAATATTTAGTTTTTTTTTTTTTTCAATATTGTATACATTCGCGAGAGTTAGTGAGGTATTAGTAGGTTAGTCCCCACTCACAGAGAATTTCAGAGACTATCCATAATTCTGAATTTCAAACGCCCACGACGGGGCTCAAACTCTGACCTCCTTTATGGGACAAAAGTCCATTGGTAATATTTAGGAGGTTCACAAACCATACTATAGGTAAAGATGCATCATACACATAGAGAGAATGAATCTCAATTAGAAAAATGAGGAGAATAAAAATCAACAAAGGAGGCCATTGGGTCCACCATGTGGCCAAATGACTTGGGAATCAATGTATCAATCATGAAGATCTCGTCAATAGAATCATTCAATGCATGTATGTCACATATATCGAACAGTTACGAACATAATCGCATTTCAAATTGTACGTATTGTAAAGTTATGTTCTTAGACTTTTTGTTGATCCAAATGAAGTTGAGGGTCCATCAAAGAGGTGATACATTCTACTTGTAGTCGTGTAGTTCTTGCATCCCAAATATACGAAGTAATGGTTTGACGAGAGATAGCAACTTCAACAAAAAGTGAGTAATGCAAATTCACCACTGTTTCAACTCCTTGGAATTCGAATCTAAGACCTCTTTAAGAAAATGTATGCAATTTTATGTGAGAGAAATATCGGTTTCTAACTCCTTTTAAAAATTATACAGTATATATATCAGTTTCTAACTAAAGGAGGATGGGAGTACCTCTCACTGTTGCTAGCAGGAGCTGATCAAAGATGGGATGCCATGTCATGTCATTGTCCCTATCCATATGTTTCAAACAGTTCTCAAGCAACAAAAATCATGTGCAGTACAAAGGAAAGAGAGGGGCAGTCTCCCTTTAGTTGCCTATGTTTCTTCTGATTTTAGATTTCTTGAACTACAAATCAACACAAGTCTCACATAATTGGCTAAACTAAAAAAAAAAGGCTAAATAAAAGAATGTCAAAAGGAACCGCAACCACAAGATGTGATCAACTTCCACAAAAAAGGAGTAGACCTCCAAAAGTTTGACCCAGTTGAGAATTTTGGCCAATTGTTATTTCCTCCACAAAATTCCAAAATCAAATAGGTCATTTCAGAATAAATAAATCTCTAGTGCACAGAGTAGGCATAACATTAGCAATTAAATCCAAGAGAATAGCAACAAAAAAAGAGCCAGTGCAAGAATCAAAACTGGAAAATTATTCAATTTCGGAGGGAGAAATAAATGGTCAAGCATTCCTGAGTCCCACATTTTGCACATTTAATACACATTAGAAAAGGAAATGAACAAAACCGTACCCACATTCATACATCCAGAGTGTTGGATCATCTCGCGTGACCCTCACCTCATGTGACGCAAAATGGGACCCGCATGGAGTTGTGATAACATTAGCAATTAAAATACAAGAGCAAGAAGAGAAAAAGACGCAGTGCTATAAAAGTTGACTCATTATTCTATTTCAGAGGGGGAAAACATTGCTCAAGGTTCCCAGAGTTGTACATTTGCACAACTAAATACATACCCACATCCAAAAAGACAATGGAAAAGAAAAAGAGAAGTACATACTCACGTCACATATTCTAGCCAACAACATAACTCAAAAATATTTGCCTAAGATGACATTAATGATGTTCATCTTGCAAATGCTATTTCAAGTAGCATCTGAATCCAAAAAAATAGAAGTCCTTACAGTGCAGAGAAACTTGCCCATGGGCAAAATCCGTCCTAAGCTGCAACAGCAACTTTTTCTGGCTTCTTAACAGATGTCTTTTCCAGCTTCTTGACGGCTGTCTTTTCGGGCTTATCAGTTGGAACTGGTTCCGGCTTTTCAATTCCTTGAATGTCAGTGATCCTGAGTTTGGTTAGTTCCTAAGAAGACAACCTTGCGTTAAACACAACTAAACAACAATCTTCTCTCTCCCTCTAAATGCAGCAACTTGTAAGCTTCATCTGGCTTACCTGCCTATGCCCTTTAGTTCGGCGATAGTTCTTCCTTCTCTTTTTCTTGAATATAATTACTTTGGCATCTAAAGCCTGGCAAGGAAAATAAAATCAAATATATAGACCAAGAGGCAAATTCAACGCACAGGCAGTATCTGTATTGCTCTTTAGCTAACGGACATGACAGATCATGTCCACTAACAGTCAACACGAAACTCATAGTTACTGCACTAAGATCCATAACAAAGTGAACAATGACTATAGCAACTATTGTTCTCAGGAGATTATTTGCTATGACGGGTTGAGCAAGTCGGGATATAGTGTATACCATATGAACCGCAATAAATATCACATTCAAGGAAAAAAGTGAGTTCCCAGAGAGGTTTTCAGGTTGGTTGGTACGGAAAAGGAACTACAAATAAAATTGCATTTTCTGGGGAGAAGCCATTGAGATATTCCAGAGAAATTAATTCGTGCATAAAAGACGACAACCCTAATAACTTCTCTTTTAGGTTAAACCTTCAAATGTGCAGCCTTCTTTGTATATGCTCTGCTTTATGAGTGTCAGTGTCTTAGAAATTCATCATAAATATAATCCCGATCTAAACTCCAAGTGCCTTGTTCCGGTCAAAAAGGTTCACAAGAACAGGTCTTCATAAAATTAACTTAATAAAAATAATGCTTCACCTAATCCAAAATGCCATTACTCTATTGCCCCCAAATCATAGAACTTTCATCCCAATCTACCACTTCTGTTTACTTCAGAAAATGGTACATCCTAGTTGTACGATTTATCGGTTCTATATGTCACTCATCCAACTCAGACAATACCTTTCCACAAATATCAAGTTTCCTTCTCATCTTCAGAAGTTCTACTTTTTTGGACATTCATTGATTCATCGTCTTCTATCAACCAACAGTCCTAGTCCATTTCATCAGTACTCAGTCAGATGAAGAGGGTTTATAGTATCAGCACGCACAAGCTTCTACTTCCTACAAGGTTAATTAGAAGTTAAACCATGAAGCTAATGTCTCATGGAAAAGGCTTTACCCACAATTGACTAACACATTAGAAGTTAGAACCAAAATAAACTACAACATTTAAAGAATCCCTCTTACATGCTCCTCAACAACTGCGTGAACTGCAGCATCAGGCAATATGGGCCTGCCAATGATGGTCTGACTCTGTGAACCCAGCATGAGAACCCTGTTTAATATCAGCTGCAGAGCATGAAGAAAAGAATCAACACACCTAACATTGCATTTTGTACAATTAGGACTACTTAAGATATGATTCACAACATCAACGCTTGTTGATAGAAAGTAATGCAAGTCGTAGACAATACTTTGTGTAATTACCCATTACTGCATAATTACAGACCTAGTGTTGGCTCAGAGCTCTCTCTTGCATTATGCCAATTTGTAATTTTCACATGGACTAGATATAGGTAGCTGACTATGAGCTTCAGTTATTGATTAAAGAAAAGGCCTGAACCCCAACAACTGTTTTCCTGTGTTGTTTTGGTGGTTAATGTTGTTGCTTCTTTGAAGGATATAGGGCAGAACACAGAAACCCTTTTCTTTCTGTTTTCCATTTTCCTAGCTAGAACAAACTGAAATGGAGACAAAACGAATGAACTTCGGGAAAGCATTTCTTCAATGTCATATCCATGAACAAAGACTACACAATAGATCAAAGCAGCCCATACAACAGGCAATCATCCAGGACTACATGGACTCTTGAAAATGTCCATAAGCACCCGTGTCGGACATTCGACCCTTAAGAAATGGTGTTGTCCGAGATCTGTTACAAATTTAGACATTTGGTTCATTTCGATATTTGAAGAAAAAGAAGCTCACATTAGCTAGAAAAGAAAGCTTTTTAACCTTTTGCAAAGATACAAAATAGGAATTCAATATATTGTTCCATCCCCTTAGACTTCAAGTAGAGCTCAAATACTTTATAGCAGACAGTATAGAAATATTATCCATTACGCTATTAAACAATACAAATGTCTTCAGAATGCGTCCCTGTACCCATACCTAATCTTTGGACCTACCCAATATCCTAAGATCTTTAGGAAGGTCACACATTTTGAGATGCACAAATCCGAGTCCATGTAAAATAGGTCTTGGTAGGAGAAGACATTAGGAAAAATATTACGGCACCTAATGACTATAAGGTTTCTTCCTTCCGTTGTCCAAAACCATTGGAAAAAGGAAAAAGCTTTCCTCTCTAAGCACCAAAGACAAATGGATATGCCAGAGGAACCAGCCAGGTATGATTGTTAAGACCTCAACCAAATTGAGGAGCTTTTGCAAGGATACGACATGCAATAGGTTCTATTATGAGTCTATGATACATATCCTTCCTTATAGCATTACATGAGAACAGCCAACTTCTCCTGCTCCCTAGGCCATCCTCCCCATTTGCCCATTGGTCAGTGGTCCTTTTTCTCATGACCGTGGCTTCTGTTGATCTTTATCCACTGCCTGTGTTCCCCAAACCATACCTAGGAAATGCTAAAAGGAAAAACGGCAATAATGGTGGATCTTATAATCAACCTATCAAAAAGAGGGAGAACTTACTTGATCATACATGTCAGAAAAACAAAGATAATGGATTATTGTACGCTAACAAAAGCTAGCAAAAGCAGTCCTGTAAAGAACAAGTTAACTATTCTGATGCTTCATAATGATAATTTGCACTCATGAAGCAAATGCCTTACGATGTGCAGTGACTGCTTACAAAACTCCAAACCAAAAATGATAAAAGGGAGGAAACACAGAGTGATATACTGACAAGAGAATTATGCGAAAACCTCCAAAGAAACAACTTGTTACCCAGTTCAAGCCTGATAAGTCACGTGTCCACCGCACCACAAAATGCCAAAAAGGAAGGTTGGCATAAGCCATAGAAAGCAATATTGTCAACACATCTAAATACATACACTTACCATTATTAAAAGCAAATAGGAAGAGCTTACCTTCTCGTTCACTTCACAAAACTTCAATCTCTCAGTGAAAATGGAATCCCCATTGCTGACCTTAAACTGGTGCGAACCAATCTACATGAATCATAGAAAACAGATTTACGTGTGCACAAACCACAATGCCTATACATGAAATCAATAACAAAGACATATTATCCACAATGCGACAGCACCAATCCCCTACACACCTAGTTCAATCATATTCTCCTTCAAGTTCAAAACAAACAATGCGGAACACAAGGAATGGACAAACATATCAGTAGCACACACATAAACATAGCTCCAACCACGAAAATATGGTACGCTCAAACCGGACACCAGTCAACTACTAACCCAGTTCGATCAAATTCTCAGTCCTCGCATCCCAAAAAAAAAATGCTGAACACTGTAAATGGTAAAATAAATCAGGAGAGCACACATGCCCAAAAACACATAATTTCAACTACAAAAACAAATTAATTCAATCCCAGAGCAACAGTCAACTGAAGCAACTAGGCAGTGTGTGGTTCACTAGAATGAAGATCGAATTGTATGGTCATTCCCATTCCAATGTCAGGTTCGCTAAAACATATGATAAAATCCAAATTACATACACCATTTCACGTGAATGTCGATTCCACTGGGAGGTCAAGGTCCCGCTTTGTTTGGTTTGGGTTTTGAGGGAGGTTTTTGGGATAACAAGTGGAGAGAGAGACAGATATATGAAAGTAATAATCGCCTAATCAGAGATAAAACTTATTGGGGACCGTATGCAAAGGGTTTGGTTCTAGAGACTCAAAGCAAACACAATCGGAATGACCATTCCAATACATCCCAAAATCATTTCAGCAAACTATAATCACTACCCTAGTTCAATCAAATTCTCAATATTGATATTCAAAACAAACAATGCAGAACACCACCCCCCAAACAAAACGCATTTCAGCCAACCAAACACTACCCTAGTTCAATCAAATTCTCATTCATTGTATCCAAAAACAAACCTGAACAACGGCGAAAACAGGCTCGTAAGGCTTGAAAACCCTCTCCGACCGTTGCAAAGGACCAATCACTTTATACCCAATCGCCGCCGCTGCCTCTTCTTTCTCCTCCGCCGTGTACTCTCTCTTCACACCACTACTCGACGCAGTCAAAACACCCTCATCGTCATCATCCTCCTCAGAACCCTCTTCCTCCTCCTCCTCCTCGTCGTTTTCTTCTTCTTCTTCATTGTCACTTCTTCGAGAAGAGAAATGGCACGTGGGTTTGTGCTGTGGGTGGAAAATTGGCGTGAGATTGGAGAAAACGTGGTGAGAATAGGGGGTGGGGGTTTGGGGGGAGAGAGGGTTGGTAAGGGTTTGTTGGAGGGTGGGGACTAGGGTTTTGAGAGGTTGGAGAAATGGGTTTGTGGAGTAGTGGTGGATTACAGTATGGAGGCAACGTCTGCTCGCCATTGTTGTTCAATTGGGTTGGGTTTTTCGAGACAGAGAGGGTTTTGGAGTGGTCAGGCGGGAGAGAAGACTAGGGTTTTACACTCTGGTTGGTTAAGCCGGAAAACGCCAAAAGGAGTTGATGAAGTAAGCAAAACGCTGGAGTTCGAGCTCGTGTTATATCGTTAAAAACTTATTTAAGAGCGATTTGTTACGTAAAAGAACTTGAACAAAACATTTTGAATTTCGTTAAATTTTTGAATCAAGCTCGATCAAATCATTGTTTGACTTGTTTGACTTATAATGTATAAAATATTTAAGTTACTCAAGGTCAACTCATGGATCGATTAAAACTCCTTCGAGATTGAATTTTCTCATAAACAAGCCTAATTCGAAAGTCAAAACTATTTTAAACCTTGTTATATGTTTTTAAAATTAAACTTCAACAATCAACTGTTCAGCACATTTACGAGCCAATGCCACATGGACTTTAAAATGAGTTATTTACACATATTTTGTTAACGTATTCAAAATTTTCCATTTCCATTTATCGTTAAAAATATTACTAGCGTTTTCAACTTGATAATATTCTAAATCTATTATAGACGTAAGGACGGAATACTGACACTGATGATTACATCACTGACTACATCACACATATAATTGATTTAAACTATTCACACAAGACTTTATTCTAATTAGTCTTCTTCTGCAGTATAGTACGACACATTACCATTACTACTGCTAGCATGTAGTCTTCTCTAGCATTTACTACTATACAAACTTTACTATATATGAACAGTACCAACCAACAATAAGCGGAACCCTCCTTTTATAGACGTAAGGAGGGAATACTGACACCAATGATTACATCACTGACTACATCATACATATAATTGATTTAAACTATTCACACCAGACTTTATTCTAATTAGTCTTCTTCTACAGTGTAGTACAACACATTACCATTACTACTGCTAGCACATAGTCTTCTCTAGTATTTACTACTATACAAACTTTACTACATATGAACAGTACCAACCAATAATATGATACAACAACAAACAGTAAACACCAATAATTTCACATATACCACTATTTGCAACCAGCACTAATAAATCTGATCAATTTACCTAACCCCTTTAAAAGAGCTAAAAGTTTCCTTGTATTTTGTGAAAGAAAAAAACTTATTTAGCGATAGAAAAAAGCTTTTTTTAATACTTTTAGTATTTTTGAAAAACTAGGTTTCAGAGCACCTCCAACAAACTAAGCTTTTCCTCTGGCCATTATAACCAGGAAAATCTCATAAGGTGTCGGGCAGCAACCTTGCCATAGCCTCGGTATTTTGAAGGAATGCTACAGTAACTCGCTACTTGCAGCAAGCTACTGTAGCCTCGGCACTTCTCGGCTTTCTCTCACCTGAACTCTCTCTTACATACACATGCATTCTCGATGGAGATAGTATTTTGCCGAATGATCTACAACCACTGGTGAAGATCTATTTCAACGGCCTGAAATCCCCATCGATTGCCGCCAGGGTCAGCCTTGGACTGAAGCCCAAGGTGCCATGGCTTTAGACCTCCAAAAAATATAAAATTTTAGGGTCTCAAAATGTCTACTAGTCCTATATAGTACTGTACCCAAAAAAAATGACCCATTCCAAATTAAAAAAAGACCCACACGAATACAATGAGAGCTGGGCCCAAAAAAACTTGGTGGCACTTTTGTAAATAGGAGAATTAGATGGTCCATTTTCGAAAAAACAAAACCAAACTCTCTCACGTCTTTTTTATTTTTATTTTTTTTGCAGAAAACGAATTGAAGCCATAAGGCCTCTGAAAATGAAAGAAGGGTTTTCCTTTTTTTCCTAAATTAATCGGCTCACCAATCACCACCACGGCACGTCGACACCACCAGTCCACCATTAGAAGAACGAACAAGGGTTGTCTTGGATTATGAGTTCTTTGGTTTGATCTAACTGCAGATTTTCATTTTCCACTCGTAAGTCTCTCTTCTTTTTAAGCTTCTGAGGTTTGGCTTGGAATTTAGGTGTAAGCGCCGAACTCATCTGATTGTCTAAATCGTATATTTGTTTTGTTTAATACTCTAGATTATATTGCTTGAAGTTTGAAAGTGATTTTATTTTGCTTAAAGTCTTTAACCAAGTCTGTGATTACAGTGATTTAATATTGCTTATAAGCTAATAATTTTATAGTCTTAATTATTAGATTATGTTGGGGATTTGCAGATTTTTAATTATGATGCCTAGAAAGTTTATGTCCGGCCATGAAAAAAGAAAAAAGAAAGCAAAGAATAAATGCATTAGTTCAATTTCAAGCGGGTTCACTCAATAAGTTTTTTGGTAGCAAAAAACAAAAAGAGAGTTCAAATGTGGTTGAAATACTGAAATGGTCGGTTATTTGGGATTTTTTTTTATTGATCAGTGCTATTTTGTTTTGGAAAAGGCAATTTGTTTATTTTGTGCTTGTCTCAAAAATTTGTGAAAGGCCTCATTTTTTATTATCGTTTTAGGCCTCCAAAAACTCAGGGCTGGCTTTGACTGTCACGAAGAGATCAGTGGTGAAGAAGTCGAGAGAGTCCTCGTGAAGAACCAATAAAATAACCGGGCCTTGATCGAGGACTCAGGCGTTGTTCTAGAGCAGCTCTGGTGTAGCGATTGTAGTACGTGGTTTGAGAGAGAAACTTATATCTCAATAGGGAAAATAAGTACTTATTTTAGTTAGTAAACACACCCTAAAAATGATTGGAAGCTGGAAACGAAGATTTTAGAAGAGGCGGTAGCAGAGTTTAATCTATTTCTGCAGGCTACGGAGAATGTCCGGGACATTAGAGGTTGCAAAGGAATGTTTCGATGAACAGGTGTCTTTGGAAACCGCCGGAACCTGGCTTCTTGAAGATTAATGTGGATGTGGCCTTTGCTGCTGGAACACGTAAAGAAGGTGTGGGGGTGGTGGTTCGTGATCATGAAGGAAGGATGTTGGGTGCTATGGCTGTGCCAATTCCAAATAGATCATCAGCGGAAATTGTGAAAGCCGAGAGATTTTGGATGGCTTTGGACTGCTCTATTTGCTTGACTGGAAGATCCTATGTGGTGGAGGGTGATGCACAAGCAGTGGTCAATATGTTGCAAGCAAGAGGCAGATTAAATTATGTCTGGAAGTTATTGTTAGAGATACTTTATCATTTATTTGTCGTTTTTTAACTTGTTCTTTTCAATTTGTTCCTTGTAATGGTAATAGGGTGGCTAATTCTATAGTCAAATATGCCTTATCTTTTGATTCCCCGTTAACTTGGCAACGAAATTTTCCGAGCTGGGTTCATAGGGATTAGGGAAGCTACTTTTGATGTTTCATCTTTTTTGCATTAATAAAAATACCATTATCAATTGAAAAAAAAAAAAACCACACCCTAAATGTAAGACCTTACCTAGTTTTTTCTTGATTTTTGTTTTTAAAATCAGGCGTCCGACCAGCTTATGTGCACATTGACTAATTCTAGGGACCATAAACCCACCTTCCACTAGCAGGGGGCTCACTTGGAGTAGAAGCAAATGTTCTGCATGAACTATGAACTGATCCGAAAGGAGCTGATAGCACTTGAAAGATTTCGAACGTGAGATCTTATAAGGGAGCAAATCCCTATCTCATGCTAAGCTCACCGAGCCAACCCCTTGAGTTATGATCATTTAATGTTTGTTCACTTATTTTTTTATTGCTTCCTTTTAACATGTCATGATGAAATTATTGCTCACCATTTTAAGTAAGATGCCTATCAAGTACTACTACAACATCATAATAGCGGCCGTCAACCTCAAGAGAAAGCCTGGGACTAGGTAATTTACTGGGGATTTAAAAATAGGTTGCTCCCCAAATCTATTAAGCATTTTGTAGTTTCTTAATTTGTTATAAATAGGTGATTTAGAAGTAAATTCTTAATGTCTTTAGATTAGCATGTATTTATGCAGTGAAGGTAAACAATATTGTGCTTGACACCATTAGTATTCTCATATAGGGTTTTATCTATTGCTTCCAAGTTTATTACTATTTCCACAAGCTTTATCTAGGACTGCACCAACTATTTTTCCTTAATATTTCTCACAGAATAGACAAAATCAATTTGTTAAAATCTTGACTTTATCAAGGACAAAGTAAAACCAATATTTTCATTAATAACCGAGGTCCAATACAATAAATTCCTGTAAAAAAACAAAATGGGCTCCCTCAAATGAGGAAATGGAAGCAGCCCATGTGATCATTATTGGGGACTCAACTGTATATATACACCAAATAATGGGGTAGCTTTTAATAAATCAAAAACCAAAAAAAAAAAAAATTCCAGAAAGAAGAGATATGTTGTGTAGAAACACAACTACAAAGCTCTCATCCTGTCTATATTCCCAGCCCCATAGTATGATTTTAAATAGGGAAGGAAAATAACTGTAAATTTGCCAAAAAAATCTTATCTGGAACTGATTTCCATACTGCCCGCAGCAACCTTGCGGTGACGCTTGGAACTGGATTTCTTTTCTTTACCCCGCTTTGCCAGGATTTGCTTAATTGGAGGACGTAAAATAACTTCTGTCAAAATCTCGGGTGTCGTATTTTTTGGTGTTTGATCAACAAAAGGTGGTGGGGGATGAACAATAGCTGTAGAACCAGGAGGAGGAGGAGGAGGAGCCCAGTGCTCTAGAACATCTCTATGATACCCCTGCAAACAGGCACAACAATATGAGAGAGAGAGAGAGAGAGAGAGAGAGAGAGAGAGAGAGAGAGATTTGTTTCTTGAAATCCAATGAAGGGAATGCAAGTAGTTGAAAGTTAAACCAACAGCAGAAATGCAAGTAAACTGGAAATTGCACCAAGAAAACCCAAGTAACAGGAGAATATATGAACTAAGCAGTGGGGGGAATAAAATAAGACTCTTCAGTCAAAAAGCCAAAAAGACTGAAAAATTAGTCTACACATAAAGCAAGAACGACCTCTGAGAGGTAGAACTAGAGAAACTTGTAAAGAAATGCTCAAGGATAATTGATAGCTCAGCACATAGTGTTATTTATTTATACATGTAAAAAAATAATATCCATCATGAGGCAATGATAAATGAGAACCATTGCCTCAAAGTCATATTGAGTAGTTTTGAGATTTTTAATGTACTTCAGGCCGCGATTTTCAACACTTGACCATAATCATGATTATGAGATCTAAAACGAAAAATGGCGCTTTTGTGTAACATACGACAAAAACAGGAGCAGCTCAAATTTTCCATAACAGCCTTGTGTCCCTCGAAAGCAACAAAAAAAAGTAGTAAAACACACATAATCTATGCATGCCCAACAGAAGCATGAACGGGAAAACGAACAAGCAAGACAATGCCTAGGTTTTCCGTACTCATCAGACGCTACCATTTTTGGAGCATGATGAGCCGAAAAAAACGATAAAAAGAATAACCTGAACTACAAAGCTCCGTCTCTCGCAATCCAAGAACATATTGATAGTCCAATTTGTCTTTGACGCAATCTTGTCCCTTACAATAGCAAAACTAATCTGGTCTCTGGAAGTAAAACGGTCAACTTCGTGGAACCAAAGACAAGTAAAGAGGTTGGAGATAGGAATATGCTCTCTTATTATCACACATCCTTCAGGAACATCTGCAAATCCAGTCAATTAAAGAAATTTAAATCAAACGTTATTATTTATGCCATTAACAACAGGAAAGAATGGAAGAAAACAAACCACTCGTACCACTTGTAATGGGAAGCTTGGCCATAGAGTACGGGGTTAGACCGTCCATCTTGTAAAATTCAGTCTGGAAGTCAATAGAGGCATTGTCATACTTCCCAGCAACCTTATTAGCCTCTGCTTCCACAAACACATCAAAGCGTTTATAGTGCCTGGATATTGCAAAACTGGCATTTTTTCTCCACAAGAACCTGTAAGATAAATACAAAATATGAAGAGAACGAAGTTTTGCAGTTGCAGGTGAATGCATAAATCTCGCAACTTAAAAAGGCATATTGAGATTTGCACAAGAAGACAGATCTCAGCTGCATGTCACATGCTTATGTTGGCCATTGCTAAATATTCCAATCAATTCCTCTTCACGAATTGAAGATAAGTGAAGAGAGAACAGGCTACAGTTAAGACAGAGATGATATCACGGAAAATGTAAGTGTCGGCGGGAGGAGAAGGCCTAAATCAATCTACGATGTTGTAAAAAGGAGAATGAACTTATTACATTCAGTTCACCCTGTAGCCCTTGACGAAGGAGAATGGCAAAAAAGGTACAATATAGAAGTCCCTAATTGATAGGAACATAAGTTCTGATTTGATTTGGGTTGACTTGTTCTTTACCAGCCATTTATGGTGTACATAGTTGAAATTATCAAATATAAACCCTATTTTTGGCCTAGGCATAGAACCAACTGAAATGCCATTCGTATACTTGGAACGTTGCCTCTTAAGTAGGAACACAAAGTAAATCTGGAGCAATGGTTTGTTAAATACCATACGAACAGAACAACGTCAGAGGTGGAACAATGGAAATCATCAATAATAGGGATTGGATTTGGACTGCCCTTGATATGGTCCAATTCCGATCTGTTTAGAAATGTACTGCTTTGCACTTAGCTAGATATACATCATCTAATGCGTGGAAACTACTTGGTAATGATGAGTGTGAGGAGGGAAATTTGGTTTGTGGAACAGTGGAAGTAGAATGGTGGGGAGAGTGAGGAGGTTTTATGGGGCGGGAAGGGTCCAAATAAAACCATTAGAGGCACAATTCGGGAGGAGAAGGCCTAAATCAACCGGCGATGTTGTTGTAAAAAGGAGTATGAACTTATTACATTTAGTTCACCCTGTAGCCATTGACGGATCAGAATGGCAAAAAAGGTACAATATAGCCCTCCCTAATTGATAGGAACATAATTTCTTTTTTTTTTCTTTTTTTTTGGGTAAAGAACATAATTCCTTGTTTGATTTGAGTTGACTTGCTCTTTACCAACCATTTAAAGTACATAGTTGAAAGAATCAAATATAAACCATTTGTTTGGCCTAGGCATAGAACCAACTGAAATGCCATATGTATTTGTATACTTAGAACGCCGCATCCTAAGTAGGAACATAAAGTAAATCTGGAAGAACAGTTTGCTAAATCCCTTATGAACAAAACAATGTTAGAGGTGGAACAATGAAAATAATCAATAACAGGGATTGGACTTCTTGTTTTTTTTTTTTTTTTGGGTCAAACGGAAATTCAGGGATTGGACTTCGACTGCCCTTGATTTGGTCCAATTTCAATATGTTTAGAAGTGTACCGCTTTGCAATTAGGTAGACATACATCATCTGATGCGTAGAAACTACTTGTTAATGATGACATGCCAAACTCATAAGATAGTCCAAACGAAAGAGAAACTCTCCCCAGTGGGAAAATTAGTTGGCTGTAGGAATCCATACAAAGAGGAAACTAACTGATCCAACTCAAGACGCAAGTGTCATCAAGTAGGCATTTGCTTTTGACTTAACTTTTTGCAAGCTTCTTTAGCTATTTGTGAACAAAATAGAAAGAGAGAAAAAGAAAACTACTAAAAGTACCTTTCAAGGATTTGATATGGATCCACAACTAGCTGAAGTTTTCCATCAATCCAGAGAGAAAAGCGAACATTGGGGAAAAGCCTATGCAGTAGAAGCTTTGGAATCTGCCAAAGTATAACCTGTGTCAAAGCAATTTCAAGCACCACCTGATGTAAACTAATGTGGTATTTCAGCCTAAAGACCTAATAAAACCGCAAATGAGATTTAGCTAATGTTACATGCACAATCATCATGATTTTGTCCAAGTTTTATCCTACGTAAACGTTTGCCAATAACATGAAGTGTACGTCCAGAGGTGAACCTTTACCACAAAATAAGGATTCTGACTGCAAGACATTAGTGAAGGGAAGACTTTATGAGCAAAAAATCATAATGGTAGATAAATTTCATCATTTCTGTGAGCCATCCAATGAAACTCAATCCATGGTGTGGACGAAATAGAAACAAATTGAACCTCAATGTCAGCATAGGAAATAATACATTCTGATTCTGCCCATCAAGATAGCTCTAGGGTACTGAAAATCAATTGATGTACAAAATTTATAAGCAGAAAGAAAGAACCAAGCAGACAAACGTGATTGGCTAGATCAAAGGAACAAAAATCTGGTAGCAGACCCATGGTTGCAAAAGATACAAACAAAGGCGGACATGTAGGACACGAAACAGCAAGCAGAAGAAAAAGAAAACCTATCTCCATAAGCAATACAATCGTTTAAGAGGGTCCTCATACCCCTCCCTAGTCTGCAATTGCCTAGTGAAGGTAGTAAGTGGAATTACTCTCCTACCCTTCCGTGATAAATAAATAAAAAAAGCAGTACAATCGTATTTATGACTACAGCTTGTCAATTTATGTTCAAAAGATAGATAACAAATGCCACACATGAACTGAGTGAAGAAGTAGAGAACTGTAAGTTGGAAAGCAGTTGATCAAATATCTAAATGCAGCAACATACTTTTTGTGTCTTAAAAATGGCCAAATGCCTCTGATGGAGCTGTGTAACAAACTTTGGTTTATTTTTGATAGTATAGTAATTGGTGGAAGCTTGCGAAGACTCGAATCATTCTACTTATTCTTGCCAACTACATCGTTCTCAGACTCCAACTATGCCCGAGTCAAAAGGTAAGCTATAGTATCCAAAGTGGAGCTACGTGTACTCATGTGCTATCAAATGACACCGCTGAATTCTGGGGAAAAAATTTGTCACTGGTGATTTAATCTTTTTAAGTATAATGAGAGTGTCCCATATTTGAAGCAGGATAACCATACAACTGATCTTTTCTCTAAATTTGTTCAAGCAATATTATTAATCTTGACAAGTTTGAGTTACATTTGTCAATGTTTGTGGAAATAAGTGATATATTCACAAACGGAACGGTTAATATTTATCGGTTTTCCAAATCTAAAAAACTGATAGCAAATTAGCATGTATCCTCTTCCAATGAGCCTCTTGGTCTTCGGTACAATTACCCAATGCTCTATTAGAATGAAAAGTTTCTTAGTACTAGTAGTACTACATGTTCATCAACATCATTAGCTACAAGAATGTTTTAGCCTACACAACAGCTTTATCATGATGAGAAAGGGAAAAACCAATACCATCTCGCAGTACACTTTTCCTAGTGTTGGAGTTTGTCCCTCATTGGTTAATTATCTTCACCAAAACTAGTATATGAGCCTGAGCGGCCTCTCCACTCTTAACCAATTGGTTTGGAGTTGGATGCTTTAGCATGTATCAGAGCTAGGGTTTTGGAGAATTCGTTCACTCTTATTTGTGCCATAAGTGCACCGTTGTTTGTTGTGATCCAAGTGTTATGGATCGTTTGTTTACCTCTCCACGTGTGAGTCAGGGGTCACACATGTAGGGGAGTGTTGGAGTTTGTCCCACATCGGTTAATTATCTCCTCCAAAACTAGTATATGAGCCTGGGCGGCCTCTCCACTCTTAGCCAATTAGTTTGGAGTTGGATGCTTTAACACCAAGCACTAGGTCTTCTAAAACAAATTGACCACAAGAAAGTAATTCATAAATAAAAGCCTGCATGAGCAATTACAGTTGCTTAATTGGAAAATTTTACCTTCCCAGTGCGTCTAGGATCAGTATAAGGAAGGTTATACACAACAACAGTTCTCCACAATCCAAGCTTCTTGTTGTTATCCAGCTGACTAGAATTTCTCAGAAATAGTTCCGTTTCTTCATCCACAAACATAAAGAAGCAAACATTCTCCTTGGCAGCTTCACTAATATTTGTTGGCTGTTGTATCAAATCATAGGCTCCTGGTCAAGACTACACTTATTAGAATACAACCTGCACGCTTAAAGATCGGAGAGACATTTCTATGGGACTTTGAAGAGCAATACCAAAAATTGCCGAGGCAACAACAATCCCACGACATTGCTCCATTTCAAGGAGGTCAGAATCATCAATATCATATCCTGTTCGACGTCCGGGCTTAATACCTCTGACAAATCTGATGGTGTAGGTAATGCATCAATCAATAAGAAACTAAACATAACTGAAATGATTGCAAGTGAACAGCCACAATAATATTACATTGGCAGAGAATCGATAGAAAATGGGAAAGAAAAAGCATTTTTCAATGAAATAACTAATTAGATGTTCCATGATCGAATATCATACCCGCAATGCACATTCATTGACTCTCGTATATCATAAGAATCATTCCTTTGCAACAGAGATGGATATCCACCAAATTCTGAGCCTCCAAACTCACTTCTACTTAGATTTTCTTCATGAATATAGGTTAACTGTTTGAGTACGGGAGAAAATGATGGGGATTTTGGCATTAGCGCAATTGCTTCTTCAACTGGTAGATAACATACTGGACATGCTGGAAGCCAAAAATGGGACCAAAAAAGAACTTAGTGGAAATTACAGTGTAGTAATAAACTAGGGTCCACAAATTTAGAAAGAAAAAAAGGGTGTTATTTAGTAACTAAGATATCTATCTTTGTTGTCATTGTTATGCATATGAGTATGAATCCCTGGTAGCAAGTAACAAATGCTAAAACAACGTGATAATTTGCGATTTCATAGAAGCAATTGATGGAAGCTGCAAAACATATCTGAGAGCTGAAACCAAACTTACGACGTGGTCCAGTCCTTTTTTTATCTGCTGGAGGGGGAGGCAATGTGAAAGTTTCACATGGATTCCCTGGAGGAAGAGTGTATCCTGTAAAAAACGCAGGAGGTTGCAATCTACTTTGATTACTTTCCACATAATTCTGTGTAGATGAAATGAAGCCATTATCATTATTTTGCTCCATATATGTGGGCGATGATCCAGGAAAGCTCAAGGTATTGTTAAGTCTAATGCTCTCGATACGGTTGCGTTCTTGAGAATCTTCACCTGAAAACATCCAAAAACACACAAAACAAATTCCTTTCTTAAATAACAAAACTCACATCATTTGAACATATAAAAGATAACAATACAATCAGTCAAAGACAAAGTTTACACAGAGCATCTAAGTTAGTATATGTCGTAATTGATATAAGTCGTAGATAACAAGGGGTGACACTCATTTCAAGTGAATTTCCCAGATTCCTAATCTAAATGATCTTGCAAATTACAATTATCAAGTGGAAACAAACTTCATAATTGCTGTCCAAAAGCATGAAACAAACACATGAGTGGGACTTTGAATTTCAATCCCCCAGCTATACTCAGAGAGTTAGTAAGGCGGGAAAAAAAAAAAAAAACAGAATTCTTATCACGGTCCCCAAAACAAGTATGACTAATATTTGATGTTAAATCATTCCTCAGTATCCTGACTAAATTCACCTGCATTAATAAGCGCCTCGCCAAAATTGGCTGAATTGTGTAATTACAGCGTGGAATAATACAAAGATACCTAGTACAAGAAATAGAAAGAGGCAATATCAAACCTTTTGCCAACATAAAACCCATACGGAAACAATTATAACTATTATCTGATCCTAAAATTCTCCCAGTTTCCTCACCAAAACCAATTGAAGTATGTTGTTAAAAGTGAATAGAAATTCCTAGATACATGTCCTAAATATTTTCCCATATAATTAAGCATGTAACTTCCTTGAGAATATAAGTACATAGGATATCTATATATGAATCCTACGCTAATGTTAAATAATGAGCTACGAATGTAAAAGGGATAGAAGAGTGGGTATCAAACCTTTGCCAACATACAAAACCCATCCAAAAACTGCAGCAGAGACAAGACACAAGAGCAGCATTCCAACCTTCTTGCGGCCAGCGAATTTACAGATCCAAAGGAACAAACTCTCCTTCTCTTTGGACATCTTAGAAAAAGCCTTACGGGCAGATAGGGGAGGCGTGCTCTGAATCGCCAACAGATTAAACTGTTGCAATGATCCATTGCTTCCTGAATTACGAATACCCAATGACATTGTTGTCACTGTTGTCTCCCCAATCCCTCCTCAGCTCTCTCTCTCATCTCATCTCATCTCCTCTTCCCCCCTCCTCTCATCAACACCAAACTATATACTTACTAATCCTTCTAAATTCACCTCAAAATGAAAACCCAGCTCACCAATTGGCCCCAAAGTTAGAGGCACCCCTCAGTTTCCAATGAACCAATCCAATATGATGGGCAAGGAACACTGCCACCAAGTCAACTCAAAACCCAATTAAAATTATCTGTATTGCAAAAGAAGTAAATGCAAATTGGGCACTAAAGAGTAAAGAATACCTCTTGCGGCAAAAAAACGAAACCTTTTCCTATCAACCAAAAAATAAAGAAAAGGAAGACATTGCTACCAAGTCTTAAACCCAAAACCCAACAAGGATTCTATCTTATCTTGCCAAAACAAATGACACTGGGCAAACAAAAGTATATAATAGAAAATAATAATAATAATAATAATCAGACCTTTCAGAAAATTAAAACCCTAAACCCAAAACCCAAAACCCAATTCGAATTCTATCTTATCTTTGCGAAATCAAATGCAACTGGGCATACAAAAGTATATAAGTACAACAACAACAAAAAAAAATTCAGACCTTTCAGCAATTAAAACCCAGAATGGATTTCAACCCACATTAGTGGAGTATATGGCCAATGTATAACACAAAAGCACTCACGGATCAAAGCACACACAGCTCTGAAACCAAATGGTTATAAGGCGAATGATTTCTAGGGTTTTTCGCTTAAATCTAGGGTTTGAGGAAATCAAAGTCTTTTGGACAAATCTGGGATCTTATGATTTTCTGTTGTGTGTGGAATTTTTTTGATTGGCTGATGTGTTAGAGAAATTTATGTGTGTATGTATATATATACTGGAGTACTCCACCATTTCATCTGGGTGATAAAATGCCGAGCACGGGTACTAGCTAAAATGCGCCAAGTGCTATTTGAGACGACGACGTATGACGTCGGTGGTATCATTTGATGGTGCTATCTTAACTACAGAACTACTCGTGCCACTTGTTAACACGATAATGACGTCATTAGTAATTACTTATAATTATGCCCCGATGTCTATGTCGATTTGTGGAGCTTCTGTTTGGGTCGTTTTTTTAACTTGTTTTCACATAGCTATTGAAAATTGAATGATGAATGTCATAATCAAAGAGTTTAAGATGATGACCTTTTTTTTTATTAATCATACGCTTTTACTGTACTTCTTTACGTATATCATGTTTATGATGATGACTTTGGTAAAAGTCATACCGCAAATATTTTTTGTTATATCCACGATATAACCCAAAAAGGTGTGATAAGCCAAAAAAAAATCGGCTTTTTGAGCTTTACCTTGAATATTTTTAAAAATATTTCGGTAATAGTCATAGTAATTTTTTTTTTTACTTTTTCGATTTCTCTTGTCAAAATAAATCAATAATCCATAAAAATTTGTTGCAAAACTCACAAACATAAAAAAAAATTGAATAAAGACAAAACCAAAAAACCCCGAATAGCCAAAACGCTCCTTAGAGGAACAAGGCCTAAGTTTAACAGGAGGTTTAAGAATGTGTGGGGAAAACCTATATCAATATAAAAAAAGAAAGAGATGATGAAGCAGAATTCATACAGCCGCGCACAGTAGTATTCTAGCAAACAAGATAAACACTCCAGTCTTAAAACCTTGAAATCCACTATGAAAAGAGGGATAAATTGACATACAAGATCTAAAGGATTTTCATTTACGTAAATTTCATTTTAGTAATAACTTGGTTTAGGAAAACTTTTGTGCCAATTGTTTTTGTATGATTACCAAGAATCAATTTTTTTTCCTCTTTATTAGCATTTCATTTTTATTTTTCTTAGTTTCCTTTATTATTTTTCTTGATTAGCAAGAATCTACTATTTCCTACTAGTTGAGTAAGGGCTTGACCTTAAATAAGGATGTAGGTTACCGGCAAATTAAATTAGAAAGTAAGTTGTCATTCAATATTGCTCTATTTTCCTTGTTGATTTCAAGGTTGCTCGTGGGCTCGAGTGTTATCTCGTTTGCATACCTTGTCTAGCCCCATTTTTATATGAGTTGTGCTACGTGCACAGTAGCTTGTACACAGCAGTTGTGCACAGATCTCATTTTCTTTCGGTTCGGGTTGCATAAAGATGATCGGAGCCACTCATTTTGTTCTAAATATGCCGTTTAAGGTCTCTGTAAAGTATGAGCTTCGTTCGATATCGTTTGAGGCATTAACAAAACACCCAAAATCACTTCAGAATGTTAGGCCTAAATTCTGAAGTGATTTTGGGTGTTCTGTTAATGCCTCTAACGATATAGAACAAAACTCATTTTTTACAGAGATCTTAAACGACATATTTAGAACAAAATGAGCGGCTCCGATCATTTTTATGTGACCCGAGCCGGGAGAAAATGGGATCTGTGCATAGCTGCTGTGTACAAGCTGCTGTGCACGTAGCTTTTCTGTTTTTATATATTGTGTCGAAGTGGTATACTGGTATTAGACCAAGGATTTGTCTGGCTCGATAACATTTGTAGAGTGGGAAGCACAAACCCTATTTATCATGGTCGTACGTATGGATGGATTAAGAATGATTCATGCCAAGGGATTTACGAACTTCGGGTTGGTGTTGTGTAGTGAAACAACACCGTGTTGCGCACCTCCGAGCCGTCGAATCATGCATCTAACGGCTTGGATCTTATCTCGGCAACCAACAATCGAAAGCAGTTTATTGCCGAGATGAGATCCGAGCCGTCGGATGCACGATCTGACGGCTCGGAGGTACGCAATATGGTGTTGCGCACACCACTACACAACACTATTCTCCAATTCGGGATTTACCGAGACCCAACTAACTATATAATCACAAAAGTTATAGGAATTCCGTTGATGGATTTTGCCGCAACTAACTTAGCACAAAATTCCTGTTATCAACTATTCTGTGAGAATGAATGTGGAGGCTTGTTAAACAAAATATATGAATATCAGTCAGTAAAGATATAGGCACAAGTACATGAATATGCTTATCCTGATTTCAGATATTATAATAATAACTTTCCTAGATTCAGTGATTATGAGTATTTTGAAGATATTTTAGATTAAATTCCAGACATTGACAATTTTTTCCTAGTATATGAGAATTGTAGCCAAAGAAAAGTGGAGATACTAATTGTTAAAACTTACAAGTTTAGCACTATGATGATGGTTAGATTTGCAATCTTCGAGAGATCAACAAGGCAAGCGTTGTATTTGCACATGGTTAAAAATTAAAAGACGTACGATGCAAAGAATTTTTCTATGGAATTATGAGCAATTCATAAAACGAAAATAAGGGCCAATGCAAAATAATTAATTCACTCATTTTTGCCAAAGACGTCAATGAAGAAGCCCTTAAACAAGTTCTAATTGAAGCTGGTGAAGAAAATTGATCTATATGAAATGATCGCGGGGAGCTGATAATTGGTATAAATGTTAATGATCAAGTTGTTAAAATCAAACTAAACTTTGAAATTAATGACGTGATGAATGCTGCCACCTCATGTGATAGCTCTATGTTTAAGGTGTCATTCCACTTTCTTTTTAAATTTTTTTTTACAAAATAAAGGTAATTTTAAGCTCAAATATAATGAAAATGGAAAATAATTTTTTAATTTTTTTGCACCGTTTAAAAGATCTTAATAAGATCTATCAAATAATATCCATATTAGTAGAAAAATTATTTGCGTAAATATATAATTTTTGAACTTGAAATTACCTTCTTCTTTTTTTCTTCTAAAAGTTCATTTTTTTAAAGGTGAAAGTACATAAACACCCCCTCAACTATCACTGTTTCTCGTAAACATCCCCTCACATTTAAAAGCGCCCATGGAGACCCCCTCAACTACTGGAAACGAAATAAAGACAAACTCCGTTAATGGAATGGATAAATTGACGAATATACCCTTGTTATATTTTACTCTTAAATGATAATTTCAAAAAAAAAACCCTTAAACTCTAATTCCGGTTCTGGTTCGGGGAGAGAGAGAGGGGGGGAGGGGGGGTGGTGATCTGCGAGAGAGAGAAAGAGGGGGAGGGTGGTGATCGGCGACCACCACCACCGCCACTGGTAGCGCCACCAACCGACGAGCTCTACTCTGACCAGAGGGTTGTGCTTCCGCCGGCCGTCGACATCAACCTTCTCGCCATGGACGAAATTAGATCATTCTCCCCTTCACGATTTGATCTCCTGCCGACATCAACTTCATCCCCATGAACGGACCCAGGAAACATTAGGTCCTCTCCCCCCCCCCCCTCTCTCTCTCTCTCTCTCTCTCTCTCTCTCTCTCTCTCTCTCCATTTACTTGTACTATTCTGTATCTACTCAACCCAACTGGAGGAGCCAAATCCCCAATCCCCGATTGCGTAACCATCCTCAAATATTCTTTCCACAGCCGGCCTATAAATGTTTGGAAACTTCCTTTCAACGGTTTTAGATCTGACGTCGCATCGATCCGGCATTTCGCCACTATGGCAATGATCGGATTTCGTCTCCGACAAAGAATTTCGTCAAGTAATAACCGCAATCGGAGAATTTATCGACATATTTGACTGTGTAAGTGAGCTTTGGGAGAGTGGCTTGAACTTGTCCGACACGACGAGTGGCTCCACGACCATCTGCTTGAACTCATTGGCCTTGGCGTCACCGGTGCCACTGCCATTGCCGAACACCCTTTGCGCTAGTGCAACGTTGAAATATGTTGGTTTGTATTCGTGCGCTACTGTTTTTCTTGGGTTCCATAGGGGCTTCTTCGTCTTAGCTGATTTCTTTGGAGAGAAGAGCAGAGATTGGAGGGAAGAAGAAGAGAGAGAGAGCTGATTATCTGAGCCAGAACTGATATGTATGCTTGCCTCTTTGATTTAGCCATGTCAACAGAGACAGAGAAACAAAGAGAGGGCATTTTTGTCCAAAAAAAGTCCAAATTACTATCATGTGACCTTCTAGCAAACGGTTCAAAGACGGAAGGGTGTCACTTGGGTAACGGAAGTAGTTGAGGGGGTCTCCATGGGCGCTTTTAAATGTGAGGGGGTGTTTACAAGAAACAGTGATAGTTGAGGGGGTGTTTATGTACTTTCACCTTTTTTAAAAATCGAAATGGACCCCAAGTCATTCCCTCTGATTGGGCCTATCATTAGGCTGGAGCCTTGGGGCCTCGTTCTTTTCCGGGTCTCCTTTCCACCTGATCTGGTGGCAGTGGACGTCGGGCGGCAGTGGTGGTAGGTGGTGGTGGCTGTGGGTGGTTGATGAGGTTGGGTTTTGTGGGGCTTTTTCTTTTTCCGATTTGTTTTCTGTCGGTGTTTTTTTCGGTTTTCTCCGGCTGGTTTCCCCAGTTCGGATTTGTACCGGTCTGGTTTCCCCAGATCCAGTGGGTGGTGATGGCGGGCAATAAAGTTTTGTGTGCTGTTTCTGCTGTTTCTCGATTTTTCTGGTGTGGTGCTGTTTGGTGGCTGGATGGAGTCAGTATCCGGCAGTTTAATCCGGTTGCTCGGTGGTCCTGTGGCAGTTGGAGCGGGTGATGGTGGTGACTAAATAAGGTTCAGGGGCATGGCCCTAGGCCATGAATCGTGGTCAGCAGAGGGGGTGTTCGGCAAGGGAGTTTTCACGGCCATCGGCGCCGTGAGACCGGAGATCGGAGATCCTGCCCGGGATTCGTACTTCGTTTTCCGTGCTCGGAGCCTGTCGTGCCAGCGTAGGCTTGCCGGAGATGCTTTCTCCATTCCTCCGGGTCGAGATCAGTCGGTACCTCCATCATCGGCATTGGGTGGTTCCTCTCGGCTGGAGGTGGCCGGCGTGCTTGTGGATTCCATCCATGATAGCCATGTTATCTTTCTTGTCTGTTTATTACCCCTGTTTCCATCGGCTTGTATAGTTTATCTCTGATAGGTTTCCTTTATCAGGCTGGGGCGGCTAGTGGTTAGATGGTTGGCTCCTCGCGTCCCGACCCTTTGTGGCAGTGAGTCGTGCACAGGTCTAGTGACTAGCTGTTCGGTTTTTTACCATTGCCCCTTGGTCACTTGTGCTTAATGTTTTTCCTCTGGTGATAGTTTTGATGAAGGTTCCCTTTCTCTGTTACTGGATGGATTCGCTATTTTAGCCTTTTTTTGGCTATTTATGAAATGGGCTTTTGATCCAAAAAAAAAAATTAATGTGTCAACCAAAACCAAGAATATATTAGGGTAGTGATTTTGTCACACCCTTTTTGATAATGCCACACCCTGCAAGTCACCAAAAAATACACTTGCAGGGTGTGGCATTATCAAAAAAAGATGTGGCAATATCATTTCCCATATATTATTGCACGCATGCATACAGAGAATATATATTAGAGAATAAATTCTCTCCGCCAGGGTTGGAAAACCCCAGTTTTCCTCCAAACCAATAATATTCTGCCACGTCATTAACCAAGAAATGGAAGAACCACGTGCTGTTTGGTTTGGTCCTCTAACTTGGGTTACACAACAGTACTACTCCTCCTACTAGTACTACTCCTGCCAGCAAAAAAACTTAACTGACCAAAAAGTTTTTTTTTTTACAATAACCGATCAAAAAAGTTTGAGTATGATACCTTTCTTTTCGACGCCTCAGAGGTGTTCGGGTCAGTTTACGTGCACCTCAACTATTTCTCTTTTCAGTCCGATCAAAGACAGATCATCTTCGCCGGAATTATGGGATCAAAAAAAAAAATTGTTCATGTTATATGACTATAGAGTAAATACCTGATTATGAAAGCCCTAAAAACAACTATTATTTATGACCCTTAGGTTAAAATGATAAAAAAAATAAAATTTTCGCACCAGTTCAAATGGATTGAACATTAGAGCATTTAAATTTTTTAAATTGTTTATATATTAAAAAATATAGTTAAAAAATGAAGTGTTCTAATTTTCAATCTGTTTGAACAAGTGCGAAAATATTAATTTTTTAATCATTTTATCCTAAATGATCATAATTAATTTTTGTCTATAGGTCTTTCATAATCAAATATCTACTTTATAGAGTCTCAAATAAAAAGCAGATATTTAATTATGAGAGCCTAAAAAAAAAAAATTATGACCATTTAAAATAAAATGATTAAAAAATAATATTTTCGCATCGATTCAAATAAATGTAGTCATACCATGAACAAAAGTTTTTTTTTTTTTTAAATCTTCTAGTTTCGGTATGAATGGCCTATCTTGGATTGAACTGTGGAGAGAAATAGTCGAGACATGTGTAAATGTAAACTGACCCGAATAATTTTTATCGTTAAAAAAAAGAAGGGGCTATCAGTTTACACGCGTTAAAAAAAAAAAAAAAAAAAAACTTTTCGATTGGTTTTGTGTTTGCAGGAGTAGTACTAGCAGGAGGCGTACAGCAGGTTTAACCCAAGTTAGAGGACCGAACCATCAAACACATGATTCTTCCATCTTGGTACAAGTTGATGACGTGGCAAGATATTATTGGTTTGGAGGAAAATAGGGGTTTTCCAATGCTGGCGGAGAGAATTTAATCTCATCTACATAATAAGGGATAATGGTTTTTGAATCTTATCTCTCTATAAATCCTAACCATTGATTTGCTCCATAAATCCTACGACTTTCCCTCTCTCTCAAACAATATTAATTATACAATTACCACTAATTAGATATCGCGTTGCACTGTGCCTTCAGGCACGGACAAACCCTAATTTATTTATATGGCATGGAAGATAGAAGATTGCTGATAAGAAGTTGAGGACGATTTCGTTGGAAGAAAATGAGACTGATGTAGGACAAACATCTTAAGGGTTTCATTTATGTAAACTTTATTTTAGTAATAATTTGGTTTAGAAAATTTTAATTATAGTCCACTTGTTTCGGTATGTTTCTATTGAAGTAGTTAACAATCTTAATTTCTATATGACGTTTAAGTGAAAAATAAAAAAAAGATTATCAGTTTTCATTTTTTGCCTTTTATTATTTTCTTTTATCTTTTTCCTTGAGCAGCAAAAATCTATCGTTTCCTAGTTGAGTAAAATCTTTTATCTTTTATTCATTAATTAAAACCATAGAGTACTCTCTCTCTCTCTGGTTTTCAACTTTTCACATGGACAGAGTGTTTATCGCATTTGCTCTAACGCTATATATCTATTTTCGTGTTTATTCTGCTGCGTTAAGTGGTATCAGAGCAAAGATTTGTCTGGCTCGATGACATTTGCTTGAGAAGGAAGCCCAAAACTAATTTTGATGATGGTCGTGCATAGGTATGGGTTAAATATGATTCCTACCAAGGCAATTACTCATACCAAACCGAGTCCTGCTACACACACAGTAATCTGTGTATAAATTGTGCACAGATTGTGTTGTGGGGCCCACCACGGATCCTGCACAAATCATTTGAGCCGTTCATTAAATATAAAATATTTTTTCAAGGGTCGCCGTAAAAAATAAGCTCAATCCAATACTTATTGGTGCTTCATCCAACCATCTAACTTTTCATTCAGATTTTTGGAAAATGAAAAGTTATATGATTGGATTGAGCACCTATAGGTATCGGATTGAAATTATTTTTTACGGAGACTCTTGAAAAAATGTTTTACATTTAATGAACGGCTCGGATGATTTGTGTGAAATCTGTGATGGGCCCCCCAGTAAAACCTGTGCACAATCTGTGCACAGATTGTATGTGTGTAGACTTTCTGTACCAAACCTACGGTACCTACCTTAGATAAACACAAAGTTATAGTAGGAATCAAGTTTTACTTGCAACAAACCTATTAACCAAAAGAGAAAATTTCTCTTATGTCCCTTCGACTTTGACTAAAAATTCAATTTGGTTATTCACTTTTTAATTTCGGCATATATTTTTTTCAACTTTTCAATTTTTTTAATGTCATCATTTAGGGATATATATATATATATGAAAAATAGGGTGTTTGGATCAAGCATCCTACATGCTTCGAATACTGTTGATTCTTGCGTTAGCCCTCTCGTTTTTTTTTTTTTAAGAATTTTTGGACGGCCCGGATTGGCCGTTCGGTGGCCAGAGACAGCCTAGCGTGGCCGTCGATCCCTCCAGCAGAACTCAAAGAAAACGGATTCCTTCTAAAGAATAACATTAAAAAAAATTTGAAAGTCAAAGTATTTTTATACCGAAATTGAAAGGTGAATGACCAAAAATTCATTTTTGGTCAAAATCGAAGGGATATGAAAGAAATTTTCCCTAACCAAAATGTCTTTCGCACAAAATTCTTGTTATCAACTTAATTGATAGTGAGAGAATAAATGTGGAGGCATGTTTTATATGAAAGTTATGAATATCAGTTTGGTGAAACGACATCCATAGTTCGATGGGCAAGAAGCCCTTAAACAGATGTTAATTGAAGTTGATAATAGGAGAATTGATAGAGATGATGGCGGGGACCCGAAAATTGGTATCGATGCTGATGATGATAAGTTGCGAAAGATCAAATTAATTTTTAAATGAAGTTGATCAATGGCGCCTCCTCATGTGATGGCTCTATGCACGGTCAAGTCATTCCCACTAACTGGGCCAATTAATCATCGATGTGTCAACCAAAATCAAGAGAACTTTTCGAAATGTTACTTAATTTGTTGATTTTCTTTGAGTGCAGCAGTGTGATTAGATTCCCAATTTTCATTTAGTGCATCTTATATGGAGTATCAATCTGTTGAAGAAGAATGCAAAGAAGATATCATCTCTTTATATATTTTAGAGGGGAATCTTCTTCTTTTTTTTGAACGGCAGAAAAGAAAATTTTATTAATTTTTAAAATTGTTCGTTGGGTTAACATGTGGGGAATGACTTCGGTGTCCCCGATCATTTTGGGGACACCGTAACTTTTGGCATTACAAAACAATTATGAGTATAACCAAAATCTATTATGAGCATAACCAAAACCATTATGAGCATAACAGAACCATAGTAAGACATAACTTGTTTATTATGCCTTGGTTGGGTTTGGTTATGCCTTGGTTGGTTTTTTGGATATTTTTTGGTTATACCTTATTTGGGTTCGGTTATGCTTGTAATGGGTTTTAGTTATGCTCATAATGGTGAAATTATGACAAAAATTAAGGTGTTCCCAAAATGATCGGGGACACCATAGCATCATCCCTAACATGTGATTCCTTTTTCGTCAGTTTGTTGGGTTTGTTTGCAATGGGAATTGTCATTTAAGGGGAAAAGATGCATCCATGTTAATGATTGATGCACTCACCACACTGAATAATTTTTTCAAAAATCAGCGATCCCAATATCCCATGATCCAACTTTATTCTCGTGTTTTGTTTTTTCCGTTGTTCCATTTTTACCGGGTCATTCGGCCTTATGTAAAACATATTCATGGTTAAAGAATGAGCCATGGTTAAAGAATGAGTCATATAGCAACACATATATACTAGGTACTAAAAACAAGTGAAGGCCCTAATTTTTGGATATTTTGAGGGGCTTAAGGCTTGCACCTCATGGGCCTTAGGCTCCGTTCCGGAAATCAAATAAGAACTTATTTTTTGTGTAATAAGAAGGCTTATTCTGGAAAATAAGAAGGTTGGTGCTTATTTTCGAAGAATTTGTATAGGTACCAACCGGCCGGGGAGGAAAATCGTACCGGCGGCCGCGTCGGGCGGTCTCCGGCCACCAGACGGCCGATCCGAGCCGTCCAAAAATTCTATAAAAAAAAAAATGAGGGGGCCTATGCGAGAATCAACGGCATCTAAGGTGTGTAGGGTGCTTGATCATATATACATGGAAAAGAAGTGCTCGGATCAAGCACCCTACACACCTCAGATGCCGTTGATTCTCGCGTAAACCCTCTCGGTTTTTTTTTTCTCGAATTTTTGGATGGCTCGGATCAGCCGTTCGATGGCCGGAGACAGCCCGGCGCGGCCGCCGGTACGATTTACCTCCGCCGGCACCCATTAGCATAGCAACAGTCTTATTTTTTGTATAAGGCAACTTCAAGCTCAAAAATCATGTGTTTTTCGCAAATAATTTTCTATCACTATGGATTTTGTTTGATAGATCTCATTGAGATCTTTAATACGGTGCAAAAAAAATTTGAAATTTTTTTTTCATTTACATTATTTTTTAGTTTGAAAATGTGAAAGGAACTTTTTGTTTGAATTTTATGGAATGACCTTTCTTATTTTTAAATGAGAAGTGGCAAAATAAATACTTATTTTTTAAGAAGGTTTCCGGAACGGAGCCTTAGCCTAGAGTTGGCCATGATAGTAATGTGCAAAAGAGTTTTTTGCAGCAGAGTGGTGTATCTAATGAGAGTTTAAAGAACCCCTTCAGGGGTGCTTTTTGGATCTTGCATTTTTTTGGTTTGATGGTCAGGGGTATCCGGACCAGTTTCTCACACCTCAACTATTTCCTTCTCTATCATATTTTATTCTCATTTTTTTCGTTCGATAGTCAAAAGTGTTCGGGCTAATTTTCGTACACCTCAACTATTCTCTTCCCTATCATGCATTCTTCTCATTTGTCATCATGCATTTTGCATTATGAAAGAATGTATTCCATAATCTATGGCCAGCATAAGCAAAATACAGTAACGCAAAATGGAAAACCATAGCTCCCATACACACCAGCATATTCTCTGTAGGTTTGTGTTTTGCGCTAGATAGCTGACGTGGGAATCTTACGTGAGCTGGAGACGCATGATTAGTCAGTGGTTAAAAGAAGAGGGACAGAGGGGAATAATCTAGTAGGGTGGAGAAAAGGCGCGCGGGAACAGAAAGGACAAAGGCAGCGTGTCGCTTACGGATTGGATGATATTAATGCAAGAAGAATGTTCTTCTCCTTTTAACACCTTCTGATCCTCTGTTTCTGTCCGTACGTGTTCAAAAAAAGGAATGTCGGTCCCTTATTTATAGGCCCCTGGTCCCGCGCTGATTCCTAGGGCGGCCCGATCTGATCTCGACATGTGTCCCATCTATTCCCGAGGTCGCGAGGGCGACGTCATCATGCGCGCGATAGCGTGCGGGTGACCGCACGCCATAGTGCGATGAACCATCGCGAGGATGACGTCATCGTGCGCGCGATAACGCGCGAGTGACCGCGCACCACCCCGCGACGAACAACCTTTTCTCTAGCCACCAAACCACTAGATTCACCCCAATTCCCGTTAGAGCAGGGTCGCGACCTGCGACGATCGCATCTTTGGTAGACCTTCCGGTTCTGCCTTTGACCAGGGGGCGCGCTTTACTTTTCTCAATTTAGTATTTCAGTCTTTTTCGCACTCTATGGCTTCGTGAGGCTTGCGCAGACTAGCTCTCTTACTTCAGTCCTTTTCTCAACTCTTGTTCTCTGAGCTCTGTTATTCTCTTGGTTTCCTTGAAGTCCTCTGCGCGACATGCCTGTGCGCGGTACGGTCCTCGCGCCACCTGGTGCCGAGGGTGCTATCGCAGGATGACTACGTGTCCCTCTTTTCTTTGTCATCTCCACATGTCATGTTGTAAGTGGCTGGTAAAAGTTTTCTCTTTAGTCAACGACCTACTATTTTGACCAAACCTACATTCTCCAACATCTGACTAGCCGTACATCTTATTAATTTATCGTCGGTGTATTCTTTATTTTATTTGAATGTGTTATTTGTCTTACTTGTGTCCAATACGTCTTTTTCAATTGTACTAGATGCACATGATAAATTGCACCTTCGTTGTTACTGACATATTTCTTGCTCTAAAAAAAAAAAAACTGCATATGAGTCCGATTGTCAATAATGTAGAAGAATTGGTGTCATTCTAGATTCCTTTTTTTTTTTTTTGGGTAAACCATCCTAGATTCCCTTTGGTGCTCTCATTTCTTAATTTCAATATCTAATCCAAGCTTATTCCAACCTAACATTCTCATGTGACGACAACTGGTTTCCAAACAAAAACAACAACATGCATTCTGCGTATAATGTTCTTTTCATGTGTTTAATATATATATATATGATCAAACTTCTTTTCAGTCAAGTCGTCTCTTGAAGTTGATTGCGAAATCATTGTCCCACACTACAAACAAAGACCCACTAGCTAATTTTGTGGTACATCTGAGCTTAAGGCTCCGTTTGTTTGAACGTAAATATTTTATCTATTTTTCAGTGTTTGGTTGTGTAAAAAATGAGAAAAATATTTTACATGTAAAACATTTTTCATTAATTGGATGAAAATGACTTATCCTTAAATCTTCCGTAAGTTATTTTTCGAAATAAACCTGTTGAGTTTATCAATCCTGCTCAGTTTCATCGATTATCAATCATGACCCACGTTCAATTCCAATATTCTTATATCTTTCTACCGTTTAAGCCCTTCCTCTCTCTCTACACTTTTTTGTCGATTTCTAAAAAAAAAAATTAAAGTGTCAACCAAACACCAGAAAATAAAATTTTGAAGTTTGTTTTTGAAAAAACATTTTACATGAAAAATATTTTATATTGAAACAAACGGAGCCTAAGTTTTATAATTGCGGTTAGGTGAACAATTTTTGTGGACAGCTATTGGGAATTGTTGCAGGTGGTATCAAAGCGTACACTAACATGAAGTGTGGATGGGTCCCGGCCTGCTAGATGATGTGCTTGGGTGGGCCCAACAAGAAAAGAATTCGAGGTGTTTGTCATTGGACGGGTTCCACATGAGACGAGCTTGAAGTGCTTATGCGAAAACTTAACTTAATTACATCACTTAATGGGTGATGCTGTTGGACAATAGGGCACAACGAGAACGTTGCGATCCTAAGAGGAGGAAATTATACACTCCCTAGTCCCACATCGGTGGGTTACCAATGAACTCATTGATATATTATATAAGAACCCACTAGCTACATGGTACATTATTATTTGAGCTTAAGCTTTTGAGCCGTGCCCATGATTAGGAGAAAGATTTTTATGCACTGCGCGCGGTTGCAGATCGTTACATTGATATCTGCGTGTCAAGTCCAAATGGATCGAGTTCAATCAGTGATAACACTGGCCACCACTATTCCATTAATCACGTACGTAATTAATGGATATTACCGTGAGAAAGGTAGGTTAGAGAAGTCAAATAATTTCTCCATGTGATCGATTGTCAAAGAAAATGTGTCTTCAAAAGTAGATGTAAAATGACCAAGTGAGCGCCTGTACATGCATGCCAACATATTCAAAAAGATAAACTAGCAGATTTGGAATTCAAACTTTCATAAAGGTACTACCAATTAGTATTTTATGAGAATTTCCTATCAGCAGAGACTCGACAAGATAGGAAAAGGAGTGCCCCTAGCACTTTGTTAGGAGGTTGCAGTGGCCAGACCTGGACGACTCGTGAATCTAATGATTTTTGAAAATTGAAAACCATCTAAAATACTGTAAGATTTTAGAGATAGAAGTTGGGTTTTTTATATTTTCTGAATCAGCTACAGATTCTGACCAACTTAGAGCAACAACACTAGTTTAGGTATTGTGGATTTTGAGCTACTTTACCTGTCCAAACAATAAAACCATCTTGCATAGGGCTGTAAATGAGCTGAATAGCTTGCGAGTTTGGCTCTGTAAGGGCTCGGTTTGAAGGATAAACGAGCCGAACTCGAGCTTGATTTGCATCTCGTTTGATAAATGAGCCGAGCTCGAACTTAGCAGGGCTCAGCTCGAACATGTTCGTCTCGGCTCGAAATATATAGGTTCGGCTCGAACATGCCAATATGTAAGTTTGCGAACAGGTTCGTCTTGGCTCAAAATATATAGGTTCGGCTCGGCTCGGCTCGAACATGCCAATATTTGGTTCGACTCGGCTCATTTAGCCAATTTTTTAATATTAAGGCCGAAAAGTTGACGAATTCAAGCTCGAATTCGAGCCGAGCCAGCTCGTTTATTCAAGACCGAATACTAACGAGCCAAACTCGAGCTTTGTATATGCTTGTCGAGCCGAGCTCGAGCTAGACGAATTCTGATCGAGCCGAGCTCGAACATGCCAATATTCGGTTCGGCTCGACTCGTTTAAACCCCTAACATATAACCTTGCACCAGTCTCGGTATTAACCTCGATATAATTGCTCCAACCAATGTGCTTCGGTAAATTTGGCGACGCACTACTCAAAAGGTATTCATTTGTTTATTATTTTCCGGGCCAGGTGTCTGTCCCCTCTCTTTCTTTTCATTCAAATGTTTCTCTTTCATACCTCTTGTTCTCTCTCATGTGTTATATTTTACTATGATATTTAATGGATAGAGAGAATATGATAGAGAGGTTGGTGTAGGGTGGGAGGAAAAAGTGGATAGGTGAAATACATTTTGCACCTTTTTTGCTAAGTATTTTGACTTTTATTGGTGTACATGCTCTTAAAAGTTGATTTTCAGTTTCTTCAGTAAAGCACAACCTACTTTTGTAACAGAGGATTAACACGTAACCACTTTAAAGGTATACGTTATAGGAGTTGATTAAAGCTATCACTCAAGTCTAAATTGTTCATTTTTTTTAAACCAAACTCAAAAATTTTGATTTACCCCCAAACTAGAGCCCGTCGATGGGAACAACCCACAATAATAAGGTTATATATCCATGTTTTTTAGAATGTCTTTATCAATTTTTAGAGTGTCAATATCATTTTTCAACATTTTATATTCAGCCAATGTAATTGTTTTCTTAACTTGTCGTGTAATGGAAAATGATATGAACCGTGGATATACCGAATACAAAATTGGGAAACCATGCACGTAAATTAAATCTCTTGTGTTTTTTACATTTTTTATTCATTTGCTTAATTGTTCTTCGCACTTTTTGTTTTTTGATTTGACTGATTTCACAACACACGTACTGGGACTTCATATAATCCAATCGCCAGAGGCCCAGATGTACCAGCTGGCTTGTATACGTTCCTTACTGAACAAATTTGGTCACATCAGAGACGTGATCAATTTATTATACAATCCCTTAAATTGAAAATTATGGGGTTGCATTTGCTTTCCTCAGTTTAATGAATGAAAAGTTGCGGTTTTGTTTGGTTTACATTTTAAAAAGTTATTTTTGATAATTGGAGTGGTAATGAGTGGAGAGAAATAAAAAGAAAAATTTATTAAAAATTGTGCTGAGAGTTAAAAGTAACTCTCAAAATGTTAAATCAAACGGAGTTGTCTTCTTACGGAAAAGGGAAAAAAAAAAAGAAAAAAGATTCCTAATAGATAAAGTCAAGTCGTCATCGAAAAGGGACGTGACAAGTCTATAAATATTTTTTTTTTTTTTTGGGTAATTTAAGTCTATAAATATTGGAAGTAGTTGTTTAACAGTTTATTCTATCCATCAGATCAGACATTGAATTTTCAAATCACGTTATGATATGTTGAACATTTACATATATACTCAACCTTCCTTTTCTCATTACTACTTTTTTGATCATTCGTTTTCTTATTATTATAGGTTTAGCTTTACAACATGGTCTGCTTATTATGGGTTAGCGTTATAATATGGTCTGCCCTTAGTACCATTGGCTTTCCGTGTTAATTACTCAAAAATAATCGTGCAATTAGGCCGGGTGTCTTCGTTTGAGTTCTCTCATATATATGTTTATTAATTACATATGAAAATTTTATGAACTGAGTTATTAAAGAGTTTGAGGTAAAATTATAGTAAAAATAATATGTGTGAAAATAAATCAAATGATCTATTTTTTGGGGGATGATGGGTGCATGGGTGTAATACTATTTTCTTTTTGATATTTTAATAAGATGAAACTGATTTTACACACATATATACAAAAAAAAAAAAAACTTTTATGGTTTAAGCTTGTTCATAGTTGTGTGCGACCCTTCTATGCACTTGGCAAAAGTAACTGTATATATGTTCTTAATTTCCAGTGAGATCGAGTTGTTCATCTTGTGCGACTTATCGAGAAGATCATTCTTTCTAAAAAATAGATTGAAACGCTTTTTCTTGAGGAAATAAATCTATAAGAATATTTTCATTGTGTGGCTACAAATATCCAATCATTCTCTCTCTTTTTTTTAAGAGAATGTTTATTTTGGAGGGCTATTCAAGATGACAATTTGTGAATTATCAATTTGAAACCCGAGATGGGCTTGCAATTGAAACCAGCAACTTTCCAAAAAATTGAAAAAGTAAGAAAAGTATATATACATCAACTAAATTATCACGACACTACCTAAATTATCATTCGACTAATTTGGTTTTTTTATGATGCTCATGGTTCTTACAAAATAGTGCTTCAATAGTCTGGGCCGATCTTGAGTTTCTCGGTGCCTAGCTATAGTTTCATCAAAATATACATATTGCCACAAAAAAAAAACTCCAATTACAAGAATTTGAAAAGGGCTTATACTTGCGTAATCCAGCTTTTTTAAGAAGTGATTTTTTTCAGTAGATAACATCGCCAATCCATTCAACCTCTTTTTTGGCATGGTTGATCGAATGTAAGATTTGATCATTTCCCTTGCCTTCCATTCCAATGCTGCAATTCTTGTTCTTGCGTAAGTCATTGTCTGTCTAAAATCCAAATGGTCGTTCGAAGTTTGAAGACAGAACATCGGATTTTACGTTTGATAGGCGTTGATTGATTAATTTTATGTGAGACAAAAATTTTGGGGAGAGAGAGAGAGAGAGAGAGAGAGAGAGAGTTGATAAGTAGTACTCCCTCCGTCCCAAATTGATTGTCCGGTCCGCAAAACGGAGTGTTAAAAATAATACAATTTTTGCAAGAAAAAATCAAAAGTTTTTCAACAACTTACTAGATATCAATGAGAATTTTTAATTTGTGAAAAAAGTTTGAATTTTTTCTTGAAAAAATTGCATTATTTTTAATACTCCGTTTTGCGGACGGGACAATCAATTTGGGACGGAGGGAGTAATTTTTTGCATCTGAAATTTCATTTTTCCCATTGACCCAGGCCCAGCCTAAATTGGGCTTCTGAAGGTAAGTTGGACCTTATAGTGGGGCCCAAAGTGAGTTGGGTTAAACTTAATAGGGCCGTGGAGCCAGTTCTCCTAGTGCCATTTCTCAAGTACCTAATGGAGAATGTTGGGCATCTGATTTCTGGATTTTCTTTCTCATCTTTTTCTTGGTTTCATAACTATGATTTTTGGTGTGGGTTTTGTGGTATATTTACTTTATATCTATTACGATTCTCATATAATTTTTTTTTGAAACGGAAATTCTCATTTATGTAAATTCTAATATAAATTTCTCATTAGGGAATGAATTTTTGCATAATTTCTCGAATGATTAATTTTTATATAATTTATGTATTTCAAAATTCTCTAAACCAGTGTCAAAACAAATTAAATCTTAAAATAATAAATCTATCAAAAATCGTAAATAAATCATAAATTTGATACTAAAATAATAATAAAATGTGTAAAATGATCCAAAACCAAGAAAACTTATTAACAATATGTGTACAAAGCTTATAGAAAACTAAGGACAATGATAAAAATATAAAACATTTTAAGATGCACAAATTATGCAAAATTTCATAAAACAAAAACTTCAAAAATTTATCACTAACAGATATTAAGAGAGAAGTTTGTTAGAGAGAAAGGGTAATCGTGGAACTTTTTGAATAAGAGAAAGGGTAATCATGGATTTTTTGGAAAATCTTTATTTACGGAGGTTCCACAAATAAAGTTTACGGAGGTCAATTAATCTCGACCATCCAAAATTATTTTTTACGATTCAGATTAAAGACAAACTATTAACAGCAAGAGATATTTATTACCGGTTAAAAATTAAAAACATATATCAACCGTTGATTGTTGATACAGACGGGTGAGATTGCGCGCACCTTCGTGAATAAGTTTCTCTCTTTTTTAATAGGAAAAAGGGTAATCATGGATTTTTAAAAAAAAATACTATAAAAAATGGCATCTCATTTTGACTAGGCTAATCCATAGTCAAGCCTTGAACATAGTAGTTGCAAATAATTAACTTGAGCCGATTGTTCAATCCTTTTTTTCATGGGCGAAAGTCATGAGTATTGGTTGAATAGTTAGAGTTAGATTATGACCTTAGGCTATCCACAATGGAATAATAAAAAATGGATAGTCAAAACTTGTCACATCAGTTTTTGATTATTTATTTAAGAGATTGGTAAAGTTAGCAATGTAGAGGTCTACAATGACATAATTAAAATTGGATAACTAAAACTTGCCCCATCACCTTTTCAAACTACAAAAAACTAAAAACTGTGAACATAGAATATAATTTTCTAAAAATAGTTTTGAAACTAATAAGAACTATTCATTAGAAATAAAAAGTAATTTTTGGAATTTTTTTGGGAAAAAATAGTTTTTGTGTAACTACAGTTTTCGGCAAAAAAAGGTTTTGAAAAAAAAGAACCATTTTTTTGTATAAAAAACTCTTTTTGAAAAATAATTAAGAAAATAAAATTTTTTTTTGAAAACATTGTTGAAAATGAAAGAGAGAAATTTTTTGTATAATGATGAGTATATTTGATTAAGAATTTGTGGATTCACTAAATTTGGTTATTGACAAAAAGTTGCTAGTTTTAGTTATTTAAAGCCCAGATTTTGATCAATTCTAAGAAGATTGCTAAATTTGACTATACTATTGTGAGTCATATTAGCACAAGCATTATTAACTTTAGAAAGGGAAAATTTCTTTTAATTCGACTTTGACCAAAAATTCATTTTGGTCTTTCACCTTTCAATTTCGGTATAAAAATACTTTGACTTTCCAATTTTTTTTAATATCATCCTTTAGGGATATATACATATATATTCACGAAAAAATAGGGTGTTTGGATCAAGTACCCTACACATATCGGATGCTTGATTCCCGCGTAAGCCCCCTCATTTTTTTTTATAGAATTTTTGGACAGCTCGGATCGGCCGTTCGGTGGCTGGAGACGGTCTGGCACGGCCGTCGGTCCCTATAGCAAGACTCAAAGAAAACGGATTCCTTCTAAAGGATGACATTGAAAAAAATTGGAAAGTCGAAATATTTTTCTGCCGAAATTGAAAGATGAAGGACCAAAATGAATTTTTGATCAAAATCGAAGGGATATAAAAGAAATTTTCCCCTTTAGAAACCTATTATTTTGATTATTCCATTGTGGATAGCCTTAGAAGAGAAGTTGAACTACCGACCTCCTTTTCTCTTAGCACCTTAAGTGCGCTCCTGGTAGGGACGGACCTAAGTGGGGGCACGCCCCACTCGAAATTAAAAATAAATTTTAATATTTTTGTGTAAATTAGCATAATTATAAAAATGTGCTAATGCATAATCATACACACTTGCATATATCTCAAAAATACACACATAGAATTAGTTTTATGGCTGAATTTCATCATATGATGTATTTTTACTTGTTACTTTATGAGTTGTTTTTCTATTTAGAACTATTCTTTCTTGATTCTCTTTAAATTTTACCATCTAGGGGAAATATTTTAAAATAAATTCATTAACAAAACTAGCTCGATTATTCTAAAATTTGTCGATATTCATTTAAAATATGCTTTAAAATTTTTGTCTGAGATTTTGTACTCATTTTTACCTAATTTAACTTAAAATACCCATTATAAACTTTTGTAGTTAGTAATGCATACCTTAATTTTATACGATCTTACCGTAGTTGACTAAAAAAAATAAACTTTTGTTGTTACGATTAACAGATGCTCCACTAGTTTATAGTCCTGAATCCGTCCCTTGGTCCTGGTGCATGTTGTCCACATGTTGTTGGACAAAGGCTCCTGGCTTGTTCGGTCCATGCTTATCAAGTTAAACAGAAATATATCACTTTCCATGATCTGTGAGTCATCTCTGTTTCTAGATCTGCTCCTTATCTTCTTCATAGTGTGTCTTCATCTTAACCTTCCATGTGCCATTGTTGTGAAATTTCATAGTCAGCAATCAGCATCCAAATTTAAGGTATTGTTTGGTCTATAATACTTGCACCAACCAAAAATATTGGTAATCACACACTTCAATGTCGCATTCAATGGGTGAGGATATAGGTTGGCATTCATCAGTCTTATCTTTGATTAACTCAGGTGTTCGAGTCAGTTTACGCACACCTCGATTAATCCTGTGACTGAATTCAGGCCACCGTCCACTTTTGAGGAGCCCAATTATATGGTGAAAGTACATAAATACCCCCTCAACTATCACTGATTCTCGTAAACTCCCCCTCACATTTAAAAGCGCCCATGGAGACCCCTTCACTTATTCCCGTTACCCAAGTAACACCCTTCCGTCTCTGGACTGTTTGCTGGGAGGTCACATGTCAGCAAATTGGACATTTTTTGGACAAAAATACCCTTTGTACCAAAGCAATCGTCACACACTCTCTCTCTCTCTCTCTCTCTCTCTCTCTCTACACAAACCCAGCAAAGCCAGAAAACAAAATCAATCCAACCAACAAACCTCAAATTCAATCAACAAATCAAACCACAAATCAAATACAAAATCAGTCCACAAACCTCAACCCACAAATACAAAATCAAACTTAAGAACCAAATCAAACCTTAAAATTAAACCCATAAATCAAATTCAATCAACAAATTGAAGTTGAAACCCACAAATTCAATCCAACCAACACACACATATACATACGCCTATATATATACATATAGACATGCCATTAAAAATTCCAATAATCCACCGAGAAACTCGTTGAGAAGTCGACGACAGGTGAAGCTTTTTAGTGTTGGTGTCTAAGCTTCGGGATATCGAAGGAGATGGGCGGAGTCAAAGCTATCCTTCAGTTGGTGGCATTGCCAGTGGCGGCGGTGGTGTTCGCCGATCACTCTCCTCCTCCTCCTCCTCTCTCTCTCCAAACCAGAACTAGGGACAAAGTCCGGCAGGCGTCTCCGGACGCGGATAGAGAAGGTGAGGGAGCCCGCGTCGAACCCGAGGACTCGATGACTCTGCGTTCAGGCGTCTCCTATTCTCCCCCCGATCACCCTCCTCCTCCTCCTCTTCCTCCGCCCCCCCACCCCTCTCTCTCTCTTTCTCTCTCCACTGGAGCAGTGGTGGGTAAATAATTTCAGGATTTGTTAAAAAAAATTTCCTTTAAGGGCATAATAGAAAAGGGTATCTTGGTCATTTCATCCATTCCGTTAACGGAGTTAGTATTTTTTTCGTTTTCAGTAGTTGAGGGGGTCTCCATGGGCACTTTTAAATGTGAGGGAGAGTTTACGAGAATCAGTGATAGTTGAGGGGGTGTTTATGTACTTTCACCCAATTATATTGATATTGATTCAAATTTTCATCGATATAAATCTGTTAATTTACTATCTTTACGTTGATGATTAAAGTATTTAACTTACATACTTTTGGTTTTGAAGTAAATCTGATTTTGATCTTTGGTCTTGGCTTCGTCAAATGTGGAGAAAAAATGAAAAGAAAACAAATAACCCTGTCAAATATTTCCTTGGTCACCTTTGGGTAAAAAAAAGGAGAAGGAAAACCAGTATCCATAGATGTTTTTATTTCTCTTTCAACAAAAGTAATTTTTAAAGGTTTTTTTTTTGTTAATGTATACCCCTAAGGCATATGTTAATACTCAATAAATGAGTTCAACTAACCCCACTCACATAGAAAATAGTAATACTAGTTGTCATATTGGATGAAGGAATTCTTTTCCTATATTTTGACTCAAATACCCTTTTACTTCATCTCCCCTTCATTTTCATTCCACTCCATGGCCTCCACCTTTCTTGCTATTTTACATTTCCTGAAGTGCTTTACTTCTTTTCTCTAGCATTAGATTAGTGTATGGGTAGGCTACGTTTTTCATTTTTTTTTATTAATTTATGTTTTGATGTTGTCCGTCATTGACAGGGGAGGAGGTATATGGGGGTGGGGTGGCATCGGTTCTAAAAATAAAAAAAATTTACATTAAAGGTAGTTGATTAAGCACTTATCGATAACTGATTTAAGTAATTTTTCACTCAAATAATGAAGAAATAGCAACAAAAGAAATAAATAGTTCGATGGAGTGATCAACTGGTGCGGTAAATGGTAAAACATATTTATTTATCTATTTTCTTAAATATTTTTTTATGGATTAGTGTAAAAAATTAGATAAAAATAAGACAAAACAACTAAGCTATTTGCTCTTTTCATGTGCATTTGCTGAAGATTTCTTACATTAAAAAGGGAAAAATTTCAGTTGATCTGAAGAAAGTTAGCAGGTGACGTTCAATGGCCCAAGTTTTTGTTTTCTTTTGACAAGTAAATTTCGTTAAAGAACACGGGTTGAAATTATGTTTGATGATTGGTCTTCCGATCCAATATTATAAAACAGGCTAACATTACAAACATTAAAGCTGGGCATTTCCGTCCATTTCGCAAACAGTTACCCACTTTAAAAACAGAATTTATTACTCAAGTCTTACCCTTAAATTTCCCAAAAAAAGTGGAATCAAATAATGGATTTAATGCATTACCATCATGTGCTTTGGGAGCATACGTTAAGAAGACCCTGTTTTAAAAAAGATAATTAATGCCTGTTGGTTGTTGAGTAGTATGCGTTGAAGCCTTGAAGGTTCCTAATTAAGGTTAGAAAGGAATTGTCTTTATCACTGGCTTCTTGTTATGTATGTGGAAAAAGTCGAGAAATTTCTCTAACCACATACGAAACACACAGGATGGAACCAGGATTTTAGTTTAGTAGTGGCGAATTATGTACTTAAAAAATAAAAAATGCATTACAATACTAATAGTCATCGGTTCCACAAAAAATTAAAATAACATAACAAAAACTATAGTAAATGATGTTTTTGCACATGGAGTACGAAAAAGACTAACTTTAATTTTGGGTATCGATAATGTCACTCTCCGAATTTATAATGTCACTCCCCAGGTCCCTATATGAAAGATCCCTATATGGATTTTCCAAATTGATAACCGCATTTCGTTTTTGGGAATGACATTATAAATTTAAGGAGTGGCATTAAAATTGAATTCCCTTAATTTTTTAGGTTAAAAAAATAGAAGATTTATGATTAGTATATAATAAAAAATAAGGAAAAAAAACCTAGCAGTGGCGAAACTATATAAGTTGGGGATAAAATTATTTTTTACATATAATAATTACATTTTCTAAAATTCTTATCGTGTCGGCCGCCGCCACTAGATCTCCTGGTAATATCATTGGAAACACCAGGGAACTTCTTCTTCTTTGTCTTCTTCTCTCTCTCACTCTCTCTCTGTTCACTCCTAATGTCTAATCAATATGTGCAAAACTTCTACGAATGCTCCCAAATGATATGGGAGTATGATGCTCCCATTAAATTTGAACCTTTAGATTGAAAAGTAGGTAAATTACAACCTTTAAATCAAAATCACTCATAAAAAAGTAGGGTGGATTTGCTAAAAATGATATGGTTTTAAGAATTTTTGACCAAAACAACTTAGTATTACTTACCACAAAAACAAGTTTTATATATCATTTCTTAAGTCAACACTTAATATGTTGCATGGCTACACTTCCTTAAGAAACACTTACTATACTTATTGATAACACTTACTACGTTACTGACAATACTTACCATAGAATAAGAAAAAAACAATTTGGGAGCATGATACTCCCAAACCACTCGGGAGATTATAGTCAAGCCCAACATGCATGTACATATCTTCAAAATTATTTAAAACTGGGGCTGCTATGCCCAAATAATTCGATCACTTATCAATGTTTGATAACTTAATCTTTTGAAGTTTTTTGCGTGTCAAAATATATTATTGAGTGAATCACATTTCGGGCTCGGGATCGACGAAGCCCATTTTGTGACTGGAAGTGTGGGTTTAAGGAGAGTTGATGCAATCATGCAACAGAAAGTGGGAACCAAAATCAATATTCGCCAACCTTGTGAGCTCACTGAGCTGTGACCGGAAGACACCGTTTATTCGCAATGACACGTACTTCGACTAATTCTTCATGAGAGACTAATTCCACCTTCTACTAGTACAAGCAGATGACCTATTTATAACCGTGGTAAAGCTCTGTATGGATTAATCTCATAGCACGTAGGAAATTGAGATCACCCCAAGCCAGCCATTGCCACCTGACCAACCATTGGGATTAAAATATCGTAACATTATTACTTTCTTAACGTGTAGCGGGAGCAAAAGGAAATACTCAATCTTGACACTTCTCTTTACAAAGTTGAAACTAAAGGGTCACGTTCAATTATGAATATGCACAAAAATTGAAGGAAGAAAAAAACAAAAATCCAAAAACGTAAAAAAGTTGCATTTATGTTCTTCAATTCGTTGAGCTATTTTTTTTTTTACCGAATTATTTTGTGTCCTTATTCAATTTTTTTTTCACATTTCACATTTTGGCTACACTTTTGGCAGATTATTAACTCGTCTCGGTGAGAGAAATCTTAAAAGTAAAGAAGTGTGAACCAAACTATTTTTTTTTCAATAAATACAAAAGTAATCCAAAATATTTGTCTTTTTTGGATTAATTGTCTTTAGTGAACTTTTCTTAAATTTTGATCGTAATTTTTTAGTTTTTAGATTCCTCTCACCGATTCAATAATTCACAAAAAATTAGCGTAAAATTAATAAATACGAAAAAATAAAATAAGAACAAAAGCAATCCAGATGAATTATTTAGGCCAAAACACCTCTAAATCTTTCTCAATTCCATAATGCCTATCTTGCATAGAAAAAAGAAGAAGATTTTCATTTCCTCTGCATGTGGGTGGAAAATGCTGTTTTATTCACAATACAATGAATACATTTAACATGCTTATCACACTTAATTTGGAGAATCTCTCTCCAAAAAGTTGCGTGGAAAAATCTAGCGTCAAACCAATTAAACATGAGGAAAATATGTGATTTGTTCGGTAGGAGGAGAAATGATGAACTCGATGAATATGCCATCCACTTTAGTCAAATCAGAATTAACGTGGTTAATATTTTATGTCAATTACGTTATAATGACAGAATTAGAATTTTAATCCTGGGAAAAACAAATAAACTTATATATATTTCGAATATGAAGTGAATATTATGGATCCATTATAATCAGTGACAGAACTAGAATTTTAATTCTGGGTTGTCAAGCCGACCTCTTTCAATAAGCCGGACCTCTTGCTTCGCTCACCTCTTACGATAAAATTACAATCACATCGTAATATTACACATTCTTCCCGCGACTCCGTGAGTCTAGAAACTACACAACCACAATGTATTTAAGTTACATTTTTATCCGATGACATAAGTTCTTTTGGGTAAAAAAAAAAAGGATTTTTTCCCCATAGAAAAAGATGTCAATTATGCTAAAAACTATTCACTAAATAATGATTGAGTTTGTACCTAATGGTAACGACTTTAGAATTTTAAATTCTTCCTCCCCAAATTATTTTTTTCACTTTTTCACAAAATTCTTAAAATAGGTACTCCTGTGTGTTTGAGTGGGCAACGCTCAAATAATTGTAAAGCATTTGTTTGAGAAGATTTGGTTAGGAGTTGGGCAGAAAATCATTTTTATGGCTTTTGTCGATCTTCTACCCAATTCCTATGGATTGGAGACTCAACTCCAAATAATTCTCACATGAAAATACAGAAAGACCCATCGAACCATCTAAGGTTGCGTTCTTGTAATTTATTTGTTCAGAACTTATTTTACTTTTAATAACTCTTTGTTTATTTTTTGTTTTAATTTTTAAAATTAATCGTTCTTCTTGACGAGACGAATTAGAAAAATATAAAAGTGTAGACCAATATTTAAAAAACTTCATATAAGATTGACATTTTAGAAAAAAAAAACAGTTGTTTGATATATTTTTCGTCTTTAGTGAATTTTTTTCGCTTTCGGTCATAATTTTTGACTTTTTAGATTTCTCTCGTCGAGACAGATGATTAATCCAAAAAATATAAAACAAATTTGACAAAAATTCAAAAAGAACAAACAAAACACAAAAAACAAAGGAAAAAAAATAAGTTTACCTGGAACCCACAATAAATAAACAAAAATGATTCCCACACATACTATTGTGCACATATCATGCACATACATTTTTGTGGGGCCCATATCGGGGTCCTACAAAATGATCCGAACTGCTCATCTTTTTTAAAATATTTTTTGGAGTGTTCCCGTAAAAAATTAGCTCCAATGGATATCAGGGCTTTCTTAGAAATCATAAGATGAATCATTCTGTTTTGCCCTACGATTTTTGAGAAAGCTCTTACCGATATTCGTTGAAGCTTATTTTTTACAGGAACCTGTCAAAAAATATTTTAAAAAAGATGAGCGGTTTAAATCATTTTATAGGACCCCTATGTGGGCCCCATAAAAATATATGTGCATGATATGTGCATGATATGTTCACAAAAATATGTGTAAGTAGCATTGTTCATTTGTTCATAAATAAATGGTCGGCCATTGGGCATTTGGGATCCACCGACGGGGGCAATTTCGTCCAATCGTCTGGAAAAATAAAAACCCATAGGCAAGACGCCGCGTATTTGGTCCAATAAATCCACATCGGGTTTGGAGTCTTTGGACTGGAGTGCCAGAGAAAATGATTTGACGTTAGGTAAGCAGACAAGTAGGACCCACCTCATCGGATAAAGATAGGCATCAACGGCCAAGATTTCGCAATGTGCAATCATATGAACTCGTGGCGGTCCCACCACTCCACCAGATTGAGATGAGATCCAACTCAACGGAGTAAATGATAAAAATAAAAATAAAAAGCAATTCAGAATATTCGAATATATATCCGGTGGTTCTGAGTGGAGATTGGGATTCTCTGTAGTTTATCTTGTAGATGGGAATGTGGAATCTGTTTTGGTTGGTCCACCATTACTCCGTCAACGTTTTTTTTTTATTAATAATTTGAACCGTTCACTTTTTCTATTACTCTGTAATAGTTGTTATAAAAAAAAAGTTGTTAAGAGAAGAAAATGGATCTTCATTTTTTCAAGAGCAATATGTTGTGGATCTTACCCTTACATTTAAGGATGACAAACCAATCTAAATTCTTATTTAATAAAATTTGTACTCTCTACGTCCTCATTCAATTTTTGGGTTGGTTGATGTAAATCCATTTTGTGGGCCACCAAGTGGTTTGGAGTAACAATTGGACTGGTCCTATCCAATAATTCCCAAAGTGGATGAACCAATTGACCTTAGACTTACGTGGATCCTTGCTGTCTGGTCCACCACATTTTGCCTGTTCTCACCGAAAAATTATTCTATGCCCAACGGCTAGGGGTGACTTCTGTTCGGTCTGTTTGGCTTCGTGAATTTTAACAACCAAAAATTTGGTTCGGTTTTTCATATGTAGCTATCGTTACTAACCGATGTGGTGATTGATTTTTTCAGCAGGTTTTGGTTTAATCGATTTAGATCGGTTTGTTCTGATTTTCCGATTTCGTACCTTGTGGAAAGGTGAGGAGATGGCCGGAGAGAAGAGCAATTGCAGATGCGGGAAGGGTAGGAGGCAGAGGATGAAGAGGAGGTGGTTGACGACGGCTAAGCCTTCCTTCAAGTGCCAATAAAGAGGTGGGCCCAGAATGTATCCGAAAAAGCACATTGCCACCACCATCGCTGCCGCTCTTAGCACTTGAGGATTGCACGATTTTGGTTAATTCAAAGTCTTTTTTTTTTCCCTTTCTCCTCTCTCTAGAATTCAGATGGCTTTGAGGTTTTTCTCTCTAAATTGGGCTGGAGTGAGAAAGATCTTGGTAAGCATCCAGACGGGGAGGGACAGAGAGGGGCTAGAGTGAGCAAATTTTTAGGGCTTAGATGATATATAGGTTGTAATGAACTACTAAGATTTCCCAGTCTTTAGAGATGGATGGGTAGGATTAAAAATTGGAGTAGATCATGTATAAATCGGTTTGATTTCTTCAATTTTGACCTCCCTCAAAATCGAAAATCGAACCGAAAAAATATATTTTGAAAAGCAAAACTGACTCAACCCAAAACTATCTCCCAAACCGAACCGAACCAACAAATTCGATTGTTTTTACGGTCAGTTCTATTTTGTCAGTTTAAATATTACCCCTACCTAGGGGCGAAGATAGCCCGAGGGAGGGTTCATGTGCCTCCCTTGAAATTTTATCCCCTACATTTTTTGTGTGTGTACACCTACTCAAAAAATGTTAGAGAAATTGGAAATTTTTATCGTCGCGCGTTTCTAACTAAATCAATGGACCCCTTAAAGTAAATCTTTGTTTCAGGGAAGCAAATTGCTACTTTGTTTGACATGTTTAGTCCATCCAACTCATTTTCTAGCTTTTCAAAATATAAGTAGAACAATGAATTGCGGAACCGCAAGAATGATCATTGTGAAGAGGTGCCTTATCTGAATGAAAATTGCTGACTCCGCCACTGCCTCTACCTAGGGTTGCTCGTGGTCCGGTTCGGTTCAGATTTCTAAGAATCCGAGGTCCGAACCACTAGTCACGGTTTTTACAAAATGAAATCCGTGTCCGGACTAAAAGTCCTACGGTCTGGTTCCAATCCGATCCGTGACTCGCAGATCGGTTACGGTTTTGTCCACGGATTTTAGCAAAAATAAAACTCAAGCATATATCCCACAATAAAAGAGAAGAATGTTACATTCAGAATTAAGTTTAACACCACCAGAAAGTACTTATTACATAAACTACCAAAAGCTTACTTCAAAAATCAAATTCAAAAGAATCTAAAATACTAGTGTAGGATTGTATCATTATAGTACATTACATAACATAAAAAAACCGAAAAAGAAACGAACTACTAAAACTCAACTAAGGTTACTTGTAATTTTTAGGAAAAAATTATGATTTACTCCATATATTTTATGTACATCTACACTATATCTTATTATTAAGATAAAATACTAAAATTGATTGAAAAAAGTGTTAACACTACTAACTATTTATTATATAAATACACATATATATTATTTATATAAAATAAATATCTCACGGTCCGGTTCGGTTAATCCACGGTTTCGTAATGAAAATCCGTGGACCGAATCGCGAGTCACGGTTTTCTAATTTTTCAATCCATGTCCGGACCCTTAATCCACGGATAAAATCCAAAAGGTAAGGATCGGTTCGATCCGGACCGGTTTCACAGTTCACTGAATTTTTTGAGCAGCCCTACCTCTACCACACACTGATGTGGGCTCAAGAGAAAATGTATGAATCCCATCATAATGTGTGGTGGAAGAAGCCCTAAGGGCACTGAATAATTAATCGTTCTCACCACCTTATCCAATGGAGTACATAACTGCCATGTGGACTCCAGCTTGTACTACCATGTGCGCGTCGGCTTGTGTGTCCACGCAGGTTCGTTTGGGTCCCGCTCACATCCAACTATGGGTATATAAATTAACCTCTTACAAACAAATGGTATGGTCCATTCCAAAAAATAAAGCGAATTCCAATTTTGAAAGCTTAGAGTGGAATGGCCATGGCTGGTGCAACCGCGAAAATTCCGATGAGTGGCTGGCTTTTGATGTGTGAGAATTACAAATATGAGAGTTCCGGTGAGCCCGGAATGAACTTGTCGGACACTGTTTTTGAATTTCTCGACGAGAGTTACGAAGGGTCGCCGGAAAGTACTGACGGTCGTGATTACGGTGAGAATGAAGAAATCGATGAAGAGGAGGAGGAAGAAAGTAGTAGGAATGTTGAAGATGACAGGGGTTTCTGGGAAACTCAACACCAACTTCTTCACGTGAGTGGGCAAGTCATTTTAATTCATACTTTATTAATCCCTGAAAAACTAAGAAGAGTTTTGGATTATTGTGATGATCATTTGATCATCTGTATGCCAAATTCATTAAGCACCGTACTGACTGCACATATATACACATATATACGTTGGTTTCATCTTTCAGAATGGTTTTCAAAATACTTTAGGTCCCGTTTGTCTCTACCCTTTAAGCTTGGCTTATTACTTTTTGCTGAGTTAATTTTGAGTAAAAGTTTGTGAACAAGAGTTTTAAGCTAGTTTTTCAAAAAAAAAGAGTTTCAAATTTTTCGACCATTTTTGCCTTGGGAAATGATGTTTGTTTGTTTTGTGCGCGCGCCGGGGATATTTGGTGGCTTAGGCTCCGTTCCAAAAATCTTCTTATTTTTATAAGTATTTATTTTGGACATTTGTTCTACAAAACTCAAATAAGCAGCTTATTTTCATATTTTCAAACTCAAAAATAATATAAATGAAAAATAAATTTTCAATTTTTTTTACCGTATTAAAGATCTCAATGAGATCTATCAAACAAGATCTATAGTAATAGAAAAATTATTTGCGTAAGTACATAATTTTTGAGTTTGAAATTACCCTTTTAAAAAATAAGTACTTATTCACCATTTTGTGAAACACACATTATTATTAGACAAAAAATAAGGGCCCGTTCCACTTTTGGAAAAAGTGGGTTTTTGAAAAAGAAGGTAAATTTCAAGCTCAAAAATCATGTGTTTATGTAAATAATTTTCCTTTCACTATGGATCTTGTTTGATAGATTTCATTGAGATCTTTAATACGATGCAAAAAAAATTGAAAAATTATTTTTTATTTTCGTTATATTTGAGTTTGAAATTTGGAAAAAAGGAAGTTTTGGAAAAAGAAGGGAAACTGAAACGGTATCTAAATTCTTATTCCGGTTCTGAAATGGGCTCTTAGAGTAGCTCCAACCAGAGCAGAGCTTTCAAATCAAACATGACACAACGGTCAATTTCAAAAGCTGGATGAAACAAGTTTTCTGCTCTTTAGGCTTTTAAGATTGGTAAAAAGTAAAAACCACATAGATAAACTTGTAATGGTTGCAGAACGATGTAAAATTTGCAATTCTAACACTGAATCTTTTGATCAAAATGGTTAACCTAAAATTACATAAGCCCTGTATGTGTTTTCTCGCACAGCTTTTTTAATTTCGTAGTAATGGAGCCAAAAAGGGTTGGTTGGGAAGTGAAGTATCAGATTGGACCTAATTGATTTATCTCTATACTTGCAATTTTTACAGGACACCTTGTTTAGGAGTAGCTCTTTGGAATCAAGGATCCGAAGTGCTACGAAGGAAGCACTAAAAGAAGCGCAAACGGCCGGCAACTTGTGTGTTTGCCGGAGACCGGTTGCTGGTGGTTGCCGGAATTGCCTTATGAGAGTGATATGTGGCCACCTTAGGAATGCCGGTTTCAACAGTGCCATTTGCAAGTCTAAGTGGAGGAGTTCTCCGTATATCCCATCAGGTATCCAAACAGAGCCTTATATCCCTTCAAACAAATATACGCTGAAATACGAAAGTTTTACTTAACGTATATCACTTTAAGAATTAAATTAAATTGGACTTGTACATAGAATTTAGTCCTGATTTTAATTGAACTCCTTCCTAAGGAGCCGTGGGATTGGTCCCCAAAGAGTAGTCGGGGTGCACGTAAACTGTCCTAATACTCTTGAGTTATTCAAAAAAACAAACACTGAGATTAGTTTGTGAATCAATTTCATTTGAAGAATACCCTTTCCTAGATGACACATTAGTTTTGCCTAACCTAAAATTTTCACTTCTTCAGGTGAACACACATTTTTAGATGTTGTGGACCATCCAAGTTCAAAGAAAAGAGAAGTCAAAGTCATAATCGAGTTGAATTTTCGCGCTGAATTCGAAATTTCAAGAGCAAGCGAAGAATACAAGCTACTGATCAAAAAGCTCCCGGAAGTATTTGTTGGAAAAGTGGAAAGGCTACAAAATCTGATCAAGATCCTGTGCTCTGCTGCCAAGAAGTGCATGAAAGAGAACAAAATGCACATGGCTCCTTGGAGGAAGCACAAGTACATGCAAGCCAAGTGGCTGAGCGCGTCCTGTGAAAGGACCGCGGCTCAGCCTCTAGTGGCGGCGGCCGGATTTTCTGGCCTAACAGCTGCCGCCACTAGGCCGAGGGCATCGATGCTGACTGTAGATTTGATGGATAATATGCCCAACATGATTAGGACTGTAGTTGAAGTTGTGTGATTCTAGGTCTTGTCTTTTTTTGCTTTTTGTCATGTTATTTCGCTTGAGTAACCCAAATTGACTGAGGCATTTGGTGCAACGATTACGCGTTGGTCCTCTTGTGTTCTCTAAAAGGGTTACCTGCCTAAAAGCATCCACATCAGACAAGGCAAATTGCCCTATACGCTACTTGAGCGAGCCAAAGGCAGAAATTGGCCTTGCATCGTACTTTTCACACTGGGGGACCACTTGCCAAAAATTTCTACATTTCCTATAGTGGCCCTTTTTCTTTGCCTAGTCATTGTTCCCTTGCTGCATGATAGTATATTATAATAATATACAAGGATGCCTTAAATGCATGGGAGGCAATCCACCACTTAAAAAATGAATACACAAAATACTAAACCTTCTATGGTGTCTGGTCTTAATAATATGTTTTAATGTATTTTATTTGATTTTATGACTCTCATATAAAGCCCTAGGAACAAATATTAATTATGACCCTTTAGAATAAAATGATCAAAAAAATAAAATTTTCGTGCTTATTCAAATGGATTGAAAATTAAAGTACTTAAGTTTTTTAGACAATCTCTATATATTAAAAAAATAATAAATAATAAGTAAATAGTTGTTCGGAATGGGATAGTTTGGTGCTTTTTCTAGAATAAATAAATAATATTTTAATGAGATAGTTTTAATATAGAGAGTCTGATACAGTAGACATTTTAAAAGTGATTAGCTAAAGTAATAAATTAGCTTTTTACTTTCTAATTTGGTCTAAAATTTAAAAATATTGATGTGATGCTCTTAGAGCATCCACATCTCCCTCTCTACTCCCTCTTCTCCACCAAAGTAGCTAGTGAAAACAACAAAACACCCCTGCATCAGCCTCGTTCAAGGCTCGTCACAATACCAAAATGTTACAGTACCTCGCAACAAAGCACGAGGCACTATTCACTGGTTTACCAATAAAAAAACAATACCTACAATCAAAGGATTTCTTTGCATTTGAAGGGTGGATTTGCAGAGGTAGGTAGCGATGGCGTCGTCGGTGGGTTCAGCTTCGCGTTGTACGTAGGTGGGTTCAAGAGAAAGAGAGAAACTAAGAAAGGGGTTCGATCTTGGGGTTGCTCGGAAGAGATTTTGCCGGTCTTGGGGGTTTGATCAACTGGAGGAGGTGATTCTGTTGGTGTAGATTTTGTTTGTTGGTTTTGGGGGGTGCAATTGAGAAGAAGATAGAGTAAAGTTAGAGAGAGAAAGAGAGAAGGGTTTGCGGGTAATGGTATAGTGGTTTTGCCTCGCTGGTTTGGCTGGTTTGGCTGATTTTGTTTTTTGCTGTTGTTTGCTCTCTTTTTTAACAAAGAAATAATATTTTTAATGGGATAATTTTAATATAGAGAGTTTGATGCAATAGATATTTTAAAAGTGTGTAGATAAAAAAATAAAGTGACTTTTGAGGTGTAAATTGGTCCAAAATATAAAGAGTATGGTGCGGATGCTCTAATTACGCTGGTATCTATCCTATATATATTAACGGCCCGTTTGGATGGATGATTTGTTTTTGGTGGATTTGTAATGAGGGGGGATTTGAAGGTGGATATGTAATAAGGAGTGACATGTTCAGAATGGTGGCCCAACCTTTTAAGAAGGGTGGATTTGTAATGAAGTGTTTAGATGAATTTTTGAGAAGGGGGATTTGAAAGGTGGATATGATGGGATAAGATGTTAAATGACTTATTTGCCCCCACTTTCGTAATTTAATGGACAAATTACGTTTATTTCATTATAATTACATTAAATACATATATACAATTAATTATTGCATAAATTTGAATCAAATTATCTTTAAATTATTTTAATCTTTTTTGATTTATTATTTTTTAAAATCCAAATTATTTATTTTCAATTTAGTAATTAAAAAGTACATTTCGTAATTACACTAAATACATATTTATAACTAATTATTGCATAAATTTAAATGTAATTATATTGAAAAAAATTTAACCTTATTTGAAATTTTTATAAGAAATCCGAATTATATATTTAGTATTTAAAAAGTACATTTTGTGGTAGTTGAAAAAGAAAAGTAGGTGCACCAAATTTTGTTAGGTAAAAACGTTTTTACCAAATGAGTTTGACTCATTTGGTAAAGTGGTCTATAAATACCACTACCTATCTCATATCACTACACACACACATCTATCTCCCTTTAAAAAATTACTTTGTAATTTTGATCTTTCACTCCTTGAAATGGCACGCCAGGCTTGGAGCGAGGTGGAGGAGGAAATATTACTTACAAATCTTACGAGCATTGTAGATCAAGGGGTTTGGCAATGTAATGCCCCGATTTTCGGGAATAAATTCGGAGGCATTAAATATTGATTTTCTAAAATTTATTAAATTAAATTCAAAATCCAAAACGGATAATTCACCTTAAAGATTCGTCTATTACAAACCATTGTGGAAATACTGAAAATAGTCTTTGTGGTAATAAACTAGACAAAATAACAGAGCCGTCTTCTAGGATTGATACGGATCCCAAGTGTATTCTGGCTCGACTCCCACCTCTGGATTCTCCTCTGCATAAAACTGCTTGCCTTCGGGATTCTGTGTCTCTTCCTAATTTTCTGCAAAATTTGGCACGGATGCCAGGCAATCCGTACCTGAGTGATAGAGTTCACCCCGTAGTATAATCCAACCCAACTACCCCCTTACTTTATAGTTAGCAAACAACAGAATAATAATGCGAGAAGTAACACAGAGATTCTCCACATGACCGGTTGATTACTATTCATTAACCTAATATGAAATCTAAGATCTCCTCCACGGGATCTTTCCTCCCTTAACCGCTAGCCATGCTCGGTTCCATGAGATCACTTCCCTTTGCTGTCGCAGATGCACCTAAGTTATATACCGAGTGTGCATCCCAATAACTACAATAAGGGGAAAGTTTATTATGCCTGAATCACAACTAGGGTTCGCCTATCTTATACACCACTTCACAAAATTACTTCACAATCATCACTGGACTCCCGCCAGTCTATCAATTCATCACTGGACTCCCGCTAGTTTCAATTTCATCACACATCTCATCACATCTCAAAATCACGCCTGCAGGCAATCTAAAAATAAAACTTTCCAATTCATCCATTACCTAGTATCGTTTAGGTGAATTCTATTCACATACCACCCCATATCTCTAGGGTCTAATCTAGCATTCCAATCAAGTAATGGTGCAACATACAATTAATTAAATAATAAACAAAACAATTAGTAAGCAATGCAATCACGCAACTTTTTATGAATGGGCCGTTGCCCTTATTCTCGTATGGCCAAGATGATAATAAAATTATATATATTGGCTCTCATTAATTATTTCTAAGTAATTAGATTTATTAAAAACTAATTAAACACATTAATTAGATGAAAATATTAGAATAATTAATATGACCTTAATAAGAGTCCTAAAGGTCCTATGCAACCAGTTGAGTGTCAAAAGTTGGGTTCGGAGGGTCGCGGGATTAATTTAAATGAAGACGTTAAATAAAGTGGCTGAAAGTGAAGTAAATAGATAATAAATAATTTACTATTAAAAATACGTTGAGGTTAACAATGTTTCATCTTCGGAATGTAAGGAGTCTAAATAAAATTACTCGGGCATTAATAATAAGGTTTATAAGGCCGAAAGGAAATTTTGATTTGGAACACTATAAAAATAACAATAAATAGTAAGTTAAGTAAAAAAATATTAAATTAACAAGATATCATCTTTGAGATGCGAGGAGTCTAGGAAAAATAGTTTGGGTGTTAAAACGTTGTTTGGAAGGTCGCGAAGAATTTTTGTTTGTAAACTTTGAAAGATAACTAATAAATAATTTAATAAATAAGTAATTAAATAAAAAAATATGATCTTAATAAGTTATGATCTTTGAGGTGTGAAAAGTCTAGGAAAAATAGTTCGGGTGCCAAAAATAATGTTCGGAATGTCGCAAAACGATTTCGAATCGAAACTGTCCAAACCGCGAGGTTGGACCGGTCAACCTTGCGGTTAGACCTTCTGTCGCAAGGTTGAACCTGGTTCTTGCGGCCCAAACCTTGCGGCCGCAAACTCGATGGCAATTTCGATTTTGTTGTTGTTTTGGCTCGGTTTCGATGCATGGGTCCATTTGGGCTATGGGTTAGGACTAAAAACACATAAATATACTTAGAGAGAGAGAGAGTTGGGATGAATTATAATACCTCGAATCGGGTCGAATTGATTTAAAAACGAATCTTGAATTTTGGGGAAGAAGACTTCGGGTTCTTTGATCGGGAAACTTTGGGACCAAATTGGACGACGTTTGGTGACGCTAGGAGTTGTAGGAAGAGATGGGAACGGTTGAATCGGGTTTCGGTTGAGTCTCGATACAAAACCCACTTTTCTCTCTCTAAAACTCCATGGATTGGAGCTTGGTTTTCTCCAATTTTTCTCTCTCTTCTGGATTGGTGGGGCGTAGGGAGTATCGTGGTATACCTTAGGATCGGAGTGATGGGGTTTTTATAGGTGAATTTTGGAGTAGAAGGATAAGATTGAATTTAATGAAAATTCTATCTCTTGGGCTTTGAGATGAACGAGATGAAGACGATTATATGATCAGGGAGAAGGTAGAGACTGAGTAGGAGAGGGAGAGATGGAAGGAGTGTGCATGCATGCAAATTGAAAAATAAAAATAAGTTAAATAGGATAAGATAATTATAGTTGTATATATCTATTTAGGAAAAGAATTTCATTATTATGAATAATACTTTTTACTCCCTCCGTCCCATTTTTATTATCCTTTTTTGATGTTCGTGTCAGTTTTCAATCGCTTATATCTTCCAATGTGAATCTCCAAAAATATGCAATATGGATCTTATTTGATAGATTTCAATTTGTTCTATAATACAAAGATGTCAAATTCATGAAAAACATTATAGATTGAAAAATATACGCAATAGACAAAAAAGTGAAAAAAGAATAATGGATAATGAAAATGGGACGGAGGGAGTAGATGATATTATTAATGATAAAAATTACGAGTCGTTACAGGCAAGCCGAGCACGGGTTTCATTCCGGCTACTTAGGAGTTCTTGAGAATCAAATGCGAGTTTCTTTCCCTGAAACAGGTATTAAACAAAATCTTATTGGAGGAAAGATAAAAAAATGGAAGCGTGATTATTTTGATCTAGACGCTATACTTCGAATTCCGGGGTTTGGGTGGAATCCAAATGAAAATAAACTGGTGGTGAAAAATGATGTTTGGAATGAATTTGTTTGAGTAAATAATTTTGAATTTGTTTCCAATTCCATATTAAATCTTGTTTAGTAAATTTATTAACTGTTTGCCTTAATTTTATGTAGGATCGGCCACAATTGAGACATTTCCGGGACAGGAAATTTCCCAATTTTAATTGTTGGGGCCATTGCTTTGTTCGACAAGAAAACTAGAAGTTTGAAGTTGTAAAAGGGTGGTCGAAGAATAAGTTTGTACTTTTGATAATAAATGTTTGAGGAATAAATTTGTACCATTCTGGTTTGTATTTCAAGTAATTATATTTATTTAAAATTACTAATATTTTTTTACATAATGCAGTCTTCATTTCGAAATTGGAGAAATTAAACTCACAACTTCACTGAATCGAATAGAAGTGCGAACAAAATACAAGCTACGAAACCTAAAAAAAAAACTAGAACAAAATATGTTGATAAACTTTGTTGAAGTTGAACTTGCAAAGAACTTGTGGATATAGAAGTATCGTCACTTGATTGATGTTCGGTTCGGATCAATTGCATTTGAATGAGCCGGTATCTTTCCTCATAGAACTGTAACAATGCTCATTCTGCTTCATCAAACGTGTTGTATCTTTTCTTCAAGTTCCCCGGGTATCCATTAACCTGCAGTTCCGCGGTCTCCCAACTTGTATAGATTCTCGGATTACGGCCAACGAAAACCACCCAAATAGTATTGTTTATCTTCACTTGTCATTGTAAAATTTACGAGAAAAGAGGAATTGACACAATTATAACATAATGAATACTAATATTATGTTAATATGTTCTTGGCTCAGACATTTTGTTGACCTGCACATAGTGCACCACTTAGCTACAACTTATGTTGCCAAATGATGATTAAACCATTGACCCTCATAAGTTGTCCTGCCAAGACAAGTGTCTCGTCTTCAAATTTGTCCATCATATCATCATAGCCTATGAAACATAGTAAATTTTAGCCAAAAAAGAAAACATGACAGCCATAAAAGTGAACGAAACAACACCATTTGACCTCATAAAATAGTTGCATGTACCAACCAGCAGAAGCCACACTATAGAGAAAACTGCAGAATTGGATGCTCTGAAAACCAAAAAACCACAACACAGAGAGCCATGGCAGTAGCAGAACAGCAAGAGCCACTATAGAAAACCAAAACAGGAAGTGGACGAAACAGCAGCAGTAGCAGCCAACTACTACCATGACAGTAGCACTACCATTTGCAAGTGCCAAAAACAGTCACAAAACAAGACACAAAACAAGCCACAAAATACACAAACAGCCACAAAACAAGTTGTCAAAGACCTAAAGCAAAACTTGGGCTTAGACAATTCTAGCATAATCAAAGTAGCACTACCATTTGCAACTAAGTTGCCATTCAGGCCGTCATAATTGGCAAAGGCAATACCAACTAATACATTGCAATTAACATTGCATCATTGCCCAAAAAAACAAGCCAAAAACCAACATGAAAACTCCCCAAGAAATAGGGGAAAACTGGCAAACAACTACCAACAAAATAGGCCAACAAAAGGCATGCAAACCTTGCCAAGAAACAGAACAGAATGCAACCAAGAACCAGCCATGAAACAAGGAAAAAATTGGCCAAAAACCTGTCCAACAAACTGCCAGAATGCAGCGCCAAAACAGTCCATAAAACTGTCCAGATAAGTAAAAATAATTACTAGCATTTCAAATGCACCAAAACTGTCCACGTTATAGCCAGAAAACAGCAAACACAATATCGAAACTTCGACTCAGATATAATTAATATATAATCAAAACAGCACTACCATACAACTAAGTTGCCATTAAGACCCTTATAGGTGCCAAAGGCAATACTAACTTATAAATACTATTACAATTGCATCATCATTGCCCAAAATAGCACCAAATTTACCATTAAAATAGCAACAAAACTGGCCAGCATGCAGCACCAAAACAGCCACAAAACAACTACCAGCAAAATTGTACAGAATATGGCAGATAACAGCAACAAAAGAACCCATAAACCTGCAAAAAACAGCCCATAAACCTCGGGCAAAAAACAACCCATAAACTTGCAGCAACCAGCCCATTAACCAGCCAAGAATTAGCCCAAAAACCAAAAAAAAAAAAAACAGCCCATAAACCAGCCAATAGCAGCCCAACAACAACAAAAAAATAGTCCATAAACCAGCCAATAGTAGCCCAACAACAAAAAAAAACAGTCCATAAATCAGATAAGAATCAGTAACAAAGCAGCCAATAAACTGCACAAAAGCAGTTCAAAAACCAGCCCATAAATAGCCTAAAAACTATCAAAGCAACCCATAAACCTGCAGAATAAAATATGCTCAAAACAGCCCATAGTCAGGAAGTTGCACAAGTTATCAAGTGTTGGGCTCAGACAATTGTTTCATAGTCAAAATAGCACTACTATTTGCAACTAAGCTGCCATTAAGGACGTCAAAATTGGCAAAAGCAATACCAACTAATACATTGCAATCATCATTGCATCATTGCCCAATCAAACAACACATAAAATAGAGATGATTCTAGCCAGAATATAGCACAAAAAAGGCCTTCATTGTTGCCAATATCAAGATGAAGTAATACAATTTCGACCTATTAACATTGCATCATCATTGTTGCCCTAAAATATTCCACAAAAAGTGCCCTGTACCCCTCAACGTATCACATGGATCATCATCGTTGCCCTAATAACTTTCAAGTAGTGCTTAATTACAACGCCAAAAAAGGGGTCTATTCCCTCAAATAAACAACATGTTTTAGGCAAATTCAGTTAGTACTATATAATTATTTACAAAATGGAGTAAACACATCCTCCACCATTTTGTACAAAAAGGGCCATAATTAATAAGACATCCCTACGTAGTCTTTAATTTGATTTGGCCCGATAATACAGCCTCGACCCAAGTTTGTTTGTAGTTCTCCAGTATGCCGTAGAATGTGTCCACATTTTCTTCGGCGGACACAATCATGGTGTTTAAAGCAAACCTATCAATCATCTCAAGGTCAAACTTCATTAGCTCAGTAAACACCTTCTCCCTTTTGGCAGAGAGTCGGTCCTCATATCCAATCGCATCGGCAATCTTGTTGAAAGCCGTATTGTTTTGAGCCAATAAATTCTCCATTGCCACATGAATGGACGCCTCATTTGCGTCCACTTTTGCCTTTTTCTTTGGCCTTCCTGGCACGACATTGCTTGTGGGAGCATTGGCATTACTTGTTGGAGTATTGGCATTGGTTCTTGGAATATTGACATTGGTTTGTGTTGTGGTCAGAATGGCATTGCTTGTTGGAGTTTGGGAAGAAGGTGTCTCACGTGGAAACACCGTGTCACCATTAGCAAACGTTGGAGTATAGCATTCATTCAACATGTCATCGAGCTCTATATTGGCTTCATCTTGAGGGGTCTCAATAACTTCTTCCACTTCCGCCGCATCCTCGACTAAATCACTAGTGGCCCTATCCCTCCCAAATAAGAATTGCCAACTTTCATACATGGGAAAAGACTTTCCATTCAGCCGTTTCACTCTGGAATTGGATTGTACATGTACAATGACATACATTAAGTGGGAGGCAACAACAATAATAGTAAGTTTAAATGTATGCGGGGATAAGTTACCTTCTCATATTCTTTCCACACATTTTCATCATCCACTACAATGGAATTAGTGGTATGGTTCCAACCGAACCCACTAAGATGTGTGATGTCAACAATTAGACCATACTTTTCCTTCCACCCCTTCACCTTGGACTCAATGTTTGGTTGCGCTTTAAGCGTCGTCCTAGACAATCTCTTCTTCAACTCCTTCTCAACTTCATTAAATTAGCCCAGCTTGAAACCATTGTGAGCTCTATATTTATCACATATACACTCCATCATGGCAGCAAGTAGGGCGTTCTCTTCCGCAAAGGTCTATAGCCTACGATCTTGTTTTTTCCTACGACTCGTTGGTTCAGATTGTGAAGTTCCTTCACTTTCCATAGGTATGCTAACCTAATTTAAATGATGATTACAATTTGACATAGATATTACACTCATGAAAAACAACATTATTACATTCAAATAGTTCACACGACCATTGTTCAACAAGTTTAACACGTCCAACAGATACATATAATAATAGAAATAAATAACACGTTCAGATTATTACATTCAAATTCAGTTACACGAATCTTAATGGTCACCCCCTGGATTAGCTAACCAATCATTGTACATTTGGGTTGCCAAGTTATCCCAAAATTATGTCCATTCGTTTGTAGCATCGACATTTGCAATGTACATTTCATGTGGTACATTATGTAGGTTCGTCTGCTTCCACGCTGTGTATTCAGCCTCAACGGGATCCACCGCAATTGTATGCTTAATGAGATTATGAAGAAGGATACATGCAGTGACGACGCGACATTGAGTCCTAATGGGGTAGAAAGAGTAAGATCTCAAAATCCCCCATCTCATCTTCAACACCCCAAAGCATCTCTCGATAACATTTCGTGCCTTAGAGTGCTTCATGTTGAAGTACTCCTCCCGGCTCTGGGGCATGTGTCCTTGCCTCCAAATGTTAATGTGATATCGTTGACCTCTGTAAGGTGCTAATAATCCTGACCCATTAGTGTAACCAGCATCAGCGAGGTAATAACGAACTACAAATAAGATTAGTTACCCTACATGAGTATGTTTACAATAATGCTGACGTATGTTCACTAATGAAAAGGTTTTCAAGTCACATACCCTGTGGAATTCTCAACCTATGAGACCTTAGCAAGGCATTTCGGAGCACTCTTGAGTTAGTGGCAGAGCCTTCCCAACCAAACAACACGTAAACAAATTGTAGGTTACGACTACAAACTCCTAACACATTTGTCGCGTAGTCACCCTTCCTTGACCTATATCTTGCCTTGTGTTCTGTTGGGGGGAGGACAGGTATGAAGGTACCGTCTAAGGCCCCTAGACAATTCTACAAGACAGAAGGATATTTTTATTACAATAGTTAATTTATAATGAATAAGTGCATTACTAGAACTTAAGACATAAGAATTATGTACCTTAAACCACTTCCACCTAGCATCCGGCTCATTGACAGGAATAGGCTAAGGATGATACCACAAGACATTATGAAGGCGAATCACCACGATCAAAACTGCATTGAAATGCCTACTAATTGTTTCCCCCGATCTCCAAAATTGTAAAATGGTATGCCTATTCTTCGTAAGGTGTGACAGGATCCACAAAAAAGATCGCCCCCTTCTCTACAACGGTAACATTCCTAGATGGCTTTAGCCTATTTTGGTTAAGTAATTGGCATAACATCATGAATGCATGCTTGTTTACCCTCAAATTGGCATGACAAGTTTTGTCATTCCCATGTACCAACCTAATAAATGCGTCCAGTTGGCTTTGGTAAACATTAGAATTGGCATGAAGATGAGGCTTTTGTTGAAGCCTTTGTCGATTCCTCTCAGCAACCAACTCCGTAATTAACAAGTAAAGTTAAATAACGCTATTGAGTACTCTCATCATACATAATGCTGCTAATAATGCCTTACAGTTTGTCTTCTTCCTTCGTTCACGATTCGTTAGTCTTGCCATCTGTTTTAAGGCAGAAGTTAATTTACTGCAACTAATACTTTTGGGCAATTCCAATTCTATTAGGGCAACTCAATGCATTTTAATCATTATACATATGATTTTGCAAAATCAATAGGTGGCAATCAGCAGGATGTCCGAAATTAGGGCAAAATCAGTACGCGCGACATACCAAAAAAGGGGGGGAAAAACATCCAATGACTGAATGCTGAACAGACCGAATTGACTCAGTATTCAATGCTTTCTCCTACGGATGTTTTTGACAATACATCCAAATTATGAGACTATCTCAATTTTTATTCCTTCAAGAAGCCGAAACCATAGGCAAAAGGCACAAGACGAAAGGCAGAGACAATAGTAGTTAGGCACAACACAAAGGCAGAGAAGATAGGTCTGAAATTGTCAATGATAATAAAATGGATTTCAAACGAGATAGTAGTAGTTAGGTACAAGACAAAAGGCAAAGAGAAATAATTTCCAAAGTTTGACTATAGTGTAATGTAACTCGCCCAATGAAAAGTAGATTTGATGATCGAGACAAAATAAAGAACCACTCACTAATAGGGTGTTACAAGTTACAACAAGCAAACCCAGTTTATGTTAGCAATTAAAACCAGGACATAATAAATGTTATCAACTTATCATGCTTAGACAAAATATGTTTCTCCATAAAATGGAATAGGGGTGTCCGTTTATGTACGGTTCTTGGGTTGCAAGTGGGACAAACTTGATAATCAAAATTTATAAGCCTCCATACAAACTTCAAAGTTTTAGTCCTCAGAAATTAGAAATTGAATAAAGGTGTGGAAAATAATATTCAATCGCATATAAGTTGGAAAGTTCGAAGCACTCACACTCTTTCAGAAAATTCCAAAGAGTTCGAATAAAGAATGAACTTTAGCTGATTCAGCTTTCATTGAGCAGGAAGCACAAAAAGGTACATGAGACATCAAGAATCAAACAATAAATGGAGGACAAACTGTTAATTGTTTCCCAAGTGAGCAAATCAGACAAGATGAGGCATTAGTTGGCTTTGCTTATTCCAGAACAATGGTTCAAATTCACATTCCAAGATCAGTGACTGAATAGTCACTGAACAGTGGTTCGAATCTTGGTTCAAAATGAACAAAATGAGATAAAAAAACAACTATTTTGAGTTAGGGCAACTCATTTCTACAAACCGTACAACAACTGATATCTCCTTGTTTGGCAAGAAATGGAGAGGATCAAGTAAATTTTCATGCCTTTTTTGTTGTGTTCAATTTTCGTTTACTGGAGCTATACATGATGGCAAAAATATTGTCCACTTCAAAATGGGGAGAGGGAATTCTGTATAGTGCTTCAATTAACCAATTTAATTGAGACAAAAACCAGGGTTGATGGTCTGGTGTTCTCTAGTTACATCCTGATGAAGAAATATGCATTTCCCAAGTATGGCGTTCGAGTCAAAATATGATTTTGAGTCTTCTAAGTGCCCTAATGACTATGTGGTGCCATTCAACCTCCTAATAGAGAAAAAAAAGGTAGTGTGTTGAGGTGTATGTTCTAAGGTGAGCCCATCGCAAGTGCTCCATCCACATCTTCTTCTTCATTTTTTTTCGAGGTTAGGAGATAGGTCATATTTGATGACTGTCTCAAACGTCGTTTAACAAAAAACTCTACCCGATGAGACCCTCCTGCATTGTGAAAAAATTGTTGAATTGTCCAAGACATTTAAGCGAGACCCTTTTTGTTGAATTGTCCAATACATACACTACAGATTTACTTCAACAGACTAATAACTTGGCTCGATTAAAACAACAAAATCATACTATAGACCAATCACTTCCATTTTCATATATAGGAAAATTTTCCTTCAAACCTTAAATTAGACTGCCTTTTTGGTAAGGATATTGTCAACAAATATTCAAATTCATTGACAAACGTAGAGGAGAAGACTTGACAACCAAAGCCTTCTAGATCTCTTCATTTCCTTGAACAACCAATGCCACAAACCATGCTTCAAATCTAAACACAGTTTCTATATTTTATGTATTTATCATATTTATTCGCCAACTATACGTGGCTCTCTCAGATTTAGCAGATCTAAACACAGTTTTCATTCCTTTGGCATATAAAATATGTATACTTACCAGAAAAAACCTAAAGCCTTGCAGAATAACTCCATCACTGGAACTACTTGGTCGTATTAGCCGATCAAAAAAGTGGGGAAAAAAAATACTTGTTCAAGATTTATATGGCAACTCAAATCTACAAACCATACAACAAAATTAGGGCAAATTCATCATATATGAAGTTTCAAGATTTATAGGGCAACTCAAATGCAAGCTATGGAGTACCGTGGGTGGAAAATCACAGCCAACATCAAAAACCCCAAAATCAACCCAATTGAACACAGAAAGTCTTCAATAAACAACCAAAATGTTCGCAAATGAAGTACTGAACAACCATACCTCAGCTCATGTAAGGAGGAAGACGAGGGAGAGTTGTAACCATCAGTCAGGCGGTGGAGTCACTAGAGTTGTTCGGCGACCTCCTCTCCTCTCTCTCTCTTCTCTCTCTTCATTGGTCTGGGTTTTGAGAACGATGAAAACAAATGGGATGAGAAAAGATAAACCAAAGGGGGATTTGGAGGGGTAAAACTGTCTCAAAACCCCTCGAATTTGCCAACAACGGGGTCTGAGCTCCCCTTCACAAATCCACCTTCAGCCAGAGATGGAGCCGCTACAGTGTTTATCTCCCCCTTCCAAAAAACTGAACCAAACATCGGATACACCGGATATGGATGGACACCCGGAGTACAAATCAGAGGGGGTCACATATCCCCCTTCATCTCTTGCATCCAAACAGCCCGTAAAGATATTGAGGGGACAAGACACAGAGATTGATCAATTTGACTCAAATGCTTTTCTTTGGGTCCCAGAACTACTCTTTTTGAATTTATTGGAGATTTTAAGAAATGGTCCTCCTAATTTTATCCGAGTCTCATTTTTATCCTCCAAGTATCAATTATAACTCTTTTGACCTTCAAGTTTGATTTTCGTACCAAATTGGTCTAATTGATAATGTCTGTCAGTCAAACTAGATGGAAAAAATCAGATTGATGGCAATTTGAATATTGCAGTTCGTACCAAGTTGGTCAAATTGATAACGTTTGCCTTCAATCTGATTTTTTTTGTCCAGTTTGGCTGACAAACATTATCAATTGGACCAACTTGGTATGAAAACCAAACTTGAAGGTTAAATGAGTTGCAATTGATACTTGGAGGACGAAAACGAGACTCAAGTGAAACTAGGAGGACCATTTTTATAAATTTTGCTATTAAATATATATGCCATGGGTTTGAGAACTCATAAGCATGAACTCATATAGCTTGAGTTGTGATCATGGACGTGTGGAGGGCAATGTAATGGGAAAGGAAACTGTAAATAAAACGATAGGATGCTGAGGGGATTTTTTCCTTCTTTTATTATACCACAGTTAAGACTCAAGAGGCCGCCATCTTTGACCATCTCGAATAAGCGAATTAAATTTAAAATTGAGGTCAGTATTTTCTCAGTTAACAAACCTTAGAGTTTGATTAAGCTCCAATAGTGAGGTTTAGTTGAGGTTAAAGTCGGAAAATTTTGAGCCAGAATTGGTCTAGAACATAATTGTAGTAGTCCTTTTAACTACGCATGGGAAGAGAGGGAACTGAAGGCAAAAACGAGGAAAAGGGGCAGCATTCCTTCATATATCACACTAAGGTGGAGTTCCACTAATTTTTATTTTTATTTTTTTGTAACTTTTTGGTTTTTTTGAGTATTGTCCTTATTTAATTTTTTTTTTTGGCATTTGTTAGTTTTGGGCCAAATTTTTGTGGATTATTGATTTGTCTCGAAAAAGTAAATTTTTTTATTTTTTCAATTTCTCACATCAGGAAAAGTAAAAATTTTATTCCTAAATTAATTTACAACTTCTTTTATAAACCCAACTATTTGGGTCAACAACCAACGCAAGACAAAAGTAAAAATGGGAGCATTTCTCTCTAACCCTAAAATAACGCCATAATTTCTTTTCTCCTTCTCCTCCTTCCCCTTGGGGTTTATATCCTAATTTGGGCAACGGGAGAGGAGGGATCAATCCCTGCCTTTATATATAGTTTCCCTTTCCCCTTCTCCACCAAAACCGCTTGTCGTACGTCGCTGCACCGCTTCTGAGTTTGCAGTCGCGTGGTCACCAATGGCTTCTTGGGTCGCTAACTTGGGAGCTTGATTGGTAGGGGGCTCAGCAAGAGAAGGGTACTCAATGACGAAGGGCAGTGTATTTTTTGCTTTATTTCATTTTTGTCTGGATTTAGTTCGATTTTTTATTGGATTTAGTTTGGTTTATGTCTGGATTTAGTCCGGTGGTTTGTTGGTCATGTACTTGGCATTAATTTTATTTTCTGCGAATTTGATCTCGCTAGGCGAGTTTGAAATAGGCTGCACATATTGTGCTCTGATTGCCCTTTTTAATAGTTTGTCCAGTCTATGGACGCTCATTTGCACCCATGGAATTCCTTTCTGTTATGTAAACTTTTTCTTCACAATTGAATACAATTTTTCACATTTACAGAAAAAAAAAAAACTATTTTGGTCCCATTTTTTATGTTATGTATAAGTTATAACAACTGGAGATTGCCTTAGGCTCTGTTTGGAACCCAGGGAAAGGAAAAGAAAGGAAAGGAAAAGAAAAGGGAAGGAAAATGAGAGGGAAAATTTACTATTCACCACACTCAAAATCTTTATTTTCTTCACTTTTTCTCTACAACCAAACAATCATTAGGGAAAATTCTTTATTTTCCTTTCTTTTCCCTCATTTTCCATAGGTTCCAAACAGTCTGTTAGGCTCCAACTATTTTTAGTACCAAGCATATAAATTTAAAAGAAGAAATATTAATTAGTACCACCAAGCATTGAAGCACCCAACCAATAAGCTAAACCTAACGGGGTAGAAAAGAAAAGGAGCAACCCTCTTCAATTTGAACGCTCAACGTCTCTCTCTCTCTCTGGCGAGGAGAGACGTTCAACAGGGGCGCTCGAACCCTAGCCCACACCATTATTTCCTTGATTCCACCACCACCGACGCCGTCGGCGGTGGCGTGCCGTTGCAAGGGGCGCGGACGGCGTATGCCTGGGTTGTAGCGACGACGGAGCGACGTGTTTACTCTTCCGGCCAGAGAACCCGTCCGACTCAGTGCTTCGTTGTGGTGTCCGACAATCCCCCTCCACTCTCTGCGTTTTATCCAGACAAAGAAGTCGGTTCTCTCTACACGGTACACGGTAAAAAAAGGTCATCTCTCTCTCTCTCTCTCAATGGCGAGGAAGCGAAGGGGCGAGGAGGTTCTATGGAGGTTGTTCAACAACCGCGCTCGAACCCAAGCCGACACCATTGTCTCTTTGGCGTGATTTTGCTAGAGCGCGTATGCCCTGGGTTGTAGCAGGGACGGAGCAACGTCCGGCCAGAGGACCCGTCCGACTATGGTAAGCCCTCGACAGTGCTTCGTTTGTATCCGACAATGCCCCTCCCCTCTCTGGCTCTCTGCGTTTTATCCAGACCATCGCTGGTCACAACGCGAGGTCTTATGGCATGTTTGGTTACGGGATAAGAGTTGTGGCGTTTAATTTGTTATCCTTTTAGATATTTAATTCCACTGTTTGCACGATTTGACGAAGAGATATCGGGGTAGTACAGATCGCTAAAAGTTATATGAAAAACACATGAAATGTATAGCAATGTCAATACAGTTTGGTCCCGAAAACACGGTTTAAAATAACATACGTCGTTGTTTATGGTTTCCTTTTGCTATTGTCGATAAATTTGTTAGTGAGTGGATACAAGATCCTTGCTTGCTGTCACATTAAACTTTTCCCCCTCTTGATGTGGATACATGATCCTCGCTTGTCGTGTCCAGATTTTGTGATCAACTGTTGATTTAACCTTGACATGTTGGTTTATGATCCAACAGTTGAATAATATCCTTGAGGTTGTTGCATGTTCAGTTTGCCTTTACATTGTTATTTGATGAATTTTGCCTACAATATGTATTATGTACCCAGTTGATATCCATTTTTGCTGACTTTTTACTGCATTTTATGGTTTTAGATTGTTAAGAGGACTATTGAAATGATAATAAGCGCGCAACCCTCGTCTTCTAATGTCTTATGCAGTGATTATGTCTATGACAATGGCATGTGACTTTAATGTAAAATCTAACCAATGAAACTAGTTAGTGTAGGTTTAACTGATGTTGTAGACCAAATTATTTACCTGGTGATTTGCATTCAAATACAAATTAAAGTTAGACCTTGTGGCAAAGGACCTAAGGTAAATTTTATTCATGACAATATATCATATTCCAAATGAATCCCCTGGATATAATTGTAGATATTTGGTAGAATATTGGAAAGCAATATGATTTTATATTAAAGGACAAGGGATACTCCTTGTTTAAGAATCATCAGATCAAGCTTCCATTATCTAAACAAGTGCCCTGTCAACATTGCATTCAAGAACCCATATATTAGTGGCATGTCCGACATGTTTACGGCGACTCCTGTGTTTTTAGTGCTTTATGGATAAGCCATTACATCTGGAATCATGAAAGTAACATATGACAAGACTGTGCATATGTTTGTTCGATCTTGCATTGGCTGTTATCATCACTACACTATTATTGTCATGTGCTATTCTCTTTTTTTCACGGTAATTATGTAATATGTATTGAACTGCCCTTCGATTAGCAAGAAGGATTACTCTTTGGCACCCAGGACAAAAAATGCTATTGATTATGTACTTTCATTGTTGAGTATTCTTTCAAGGCTGCAAGAAAGAATTTAATGCTTTCATAATTAAGGCAGAGTAGTGTTTTGGTTTGTTGATTAGTGTTTTTGTGCTGATAGTAACCATATATACATCTGGCAGCATTGCTGTTCGAGCTCTGCCACGAGGCTTTTCACAAGTTTAGCATGGGGCTTTGTATTGAGATTCTGAGAAGGATAGGTGATTTCGATTTTTAGTTCTGTTTCTTTGCTTCAATGTATTGTTTCATTTGCTTACGTAGTGTACATGTGTGTATTCTTAGATATGCAAGTTGGGATGGAGTGATTAATTACTTGGAGTATATTTTTTGCTACTTCCTCGTAAGAAACACAACCAGGTGGCAGAGTGATTTTTTCTTCAAGTCAAAGCATATATCAGAGCCCAAACAATGTCATTCTTCACTTGCCCTTGGTATGCACAAACTCGAACCTATTAATTTTGCGATATTGAAGTCTTATGTGCCAAGATCATCATACGTTCTTTTAGTGAAGTGAATTGCAGTTTATATTCCATTTGTATGTCATATAGTGTGGATCTGCCCAATTTGCTAGGTTTCTGGTGTTCTATGTAGGCATGTGCATGAATATTGTTGCAACTCCTCAATTGGAAAAAGAACACTGCACCATGCTAGTTATAAATTTTCTAACAACCTATGATAATGCAACATATTTTTGGAAGTTGCAAGCTGGGGATATTTCATAATTGCCTTGTAAATTCAAGTGATGGGGTGGGACAGGGATGTAATTGTTTTGGTTGACTACCCTTTAAATGGGAGGCTTTGTACAGCAAGATTTGAGTAAGGGCATAAACTTTTTCCTTATGAAAGTTGTAAGAAGACTTCAGTTTATGTTGTCGTGAGAAATATTTTTGACAAAAGCAAAAGAAATTCCAATCTAGATGTTTGAATATATGTATCCTATTGTTAAGTATCCCAAACTTCTGTTATTGTCAAAATGCCAAACATGACCCATCTATAGAATAAAACAGCTCAGTTTTTTGAAAATATCTTACAAATGCAAGGGTGTACGTTCCTCTTCAGTGAATTGTAGGGCTGAGATTATGTTTTCTCAATTGAAGGGATTAACGGCAGGGATTAACGCAAAAGATGCCAGAACTGTGAATATGATTTACCAGAAAGGTGGGATTCTTCTTTACCTTTTTGCTTACCTCTTTGTTCTGTCATAATCCCACTCCATCAAGAACTGATGAGTTCGAGACTGATTTGATTCTAGTGCCCTACAACTTTTCAGTTCAATTTGAATTGCGTTACGTGTATCTTACTATCCGCTCTCATTGTCTCTGTAAGTGGGAAACTAACAGATGGCCATGGTCACTTTCAGCCCATGGACTGGTTTGTAGATCTATGTTGAGGAGATCATGACTCTAACAATCGGAATTCATGACACGGCATTCAATTAGGTGTTTATTTTCTGCGTCTCAATTTGATTTATGTGTATGTGTTCACATAGTTGTTGAGCTGATGTAGCTCTGTCTGTAGGAGTTGAGATATGACAGATCTTTGACCCGTCAATCATCTAGAAATCCACAAATCTTTGATCTTCCCCCTTATTTGCTTTAACAATCTTGAAATCTACATACGAGATTTATCTAATTCCATTAGGTCTTTGATATCTAGAAAGTTCTTGAAGGCTTGCAGAATCTAAAGGTAATTTTTTTTGATTTATTTGGTTCATTCATTTTAAGTTAAGTTGTCTAACGGTTTTTTCTATTGATATTTGGAACTTTTGGTTTTTGGTAGTGGATATATTTATTTTGTTCATTCCCGGAGGTTGTGATAGAAAGAGGATTTGAGTGGTTTGGCGGACACCTCCAGTATAATATGTTCACTGTTATCTCACACTGTGAGTTGGTATGATTTTGCTTTCATTGGAGGAGTTGGGAGTCCTGATTCACTTACTGGTTTCCCTTTTTTCCTTTACCATAATGCAATAATAGGACGACGGTATGGGTTGATTGTGTTAGACCACGATGTAGGTTTGTTATCAGCGGTTGGGGATTGATGACAGATCCCTTCTGATGCTTAATTCTCCTTTATAACCAAAATACTTTTGCCTTATTAGAGACTGATTTTCTTTGTTAAGAGTATCTCAGGCTTTTTCCCCTTAAAGCTGCTTTATATTAATTCGTCCCCAATTTTCCCTTGGATCTAGAAAACATCATTAGTTGTCACTGGTTTGAATTCACCGGTTTGGTATTAGAATGTGTCTTTGTATTGTAACTCTTTCTATTTTTGGAACTGCAATGTGTCTTTCTATTCCATCAACTATGTTTTCCCCATTCCTTAAACTGAATATAGATATAGAGGTTTGTGAGAATGAGGTTTTTATTTTTATTTTTTTTTATGGTAGAATCTAGAAATATGTTTTTTCAATGAGAATGTTATGAGGATCTGAGATTGTCCACAACTCCCCATTGACATGTAGTCTTGGATTTTTAAATTTGCTACCCTAGCTATTAGTTTATTTCATCTTTTTTTTTTTGCCCTTCTAATGATGTGGTTGGCTTTTGAATGATTGACGAATTTTGCTTAGTTTGATCACTCACCCTTTTTTAATAGATCAATGGAATGTTATAGTTTGGATAGTTATGTCTCCTTAGCATTTATTTTAGGAAACACCCTTGTCGAATTGCGATCATGAAGAGATTTAATTTTGAATCCCACAGTTGATCTAATGAATAAGGCCACCATGCTAATTCTAGTCTGCTGCTTTCTTTCTATTCTTAACTTCCTTCAAGTATACTTGATAGTTAGGTGTGAAAGTGGTTGTATTTGGTTCGGGTTATGCTGGTTCACTTTTGTGGTTGGGGATGACTGGTTCTATTGGTACTCCCATTTAATAGTCGTGTTTTGTAATTTGTTTGAAATGCTATTGTTGGTTGGCTGTTTTTTCTTCTTATGCATTGCTTATAAGGGCAACCAATGTATGAACTTTATACCAATTTGATCATCATGGATGCAGAACAAATGATAGTAGGAGGATTGTTGAAGACAATTGTAGACCATCATTGACTTGACAAACTGTTGCAGTTTTGCAATAGGCCGATTTATATAACGCATTATGCCAATTTATTAGTCTTTTCGTGTAAAAATGATAATGTACAACTTTTGAGGTTTCTTATTGTTTGGTGTATGAAGCAAATTATATTATTCCAACTAATTTTTTGGCTTTTTCCCCCTTTCCAGAAGTGCATTCTATGTTTTGGCAATTTGAAGAATGTGGGAACTTTCATGAGGGGCCTGAGAGAGCGGGATCATAATGTCATCTACGCTGTGGGCAAACCACCAATCAGGCCTATTTCCTTCGCTTTCTAAAACTCTTCGAAGGTATTTTATCTTTTGAAAGGAAGAAGAAAAGACTACTAAATTGGAAGTTAAGCTCATTGGGAAAGGGAAAGGTAAATGCATGTGGAGGGATATGGTTTCCAACAAATTTTCTTGAGGTGGTAATCTTAACCCATATTTTTTAACCCGGCCAAATCCGCCCACTTATAACCCAACCCAACCCGCCCATATTGCATAACGGGTTGATATCCAGCCCGTCCCAAGCCCGGATAAAGGAGGAAGGTTGTGCGTTAGGTAGCCGACAGCGAGCACGTAAAAAAAACCCGTCAGATCTTTATGAATTGAATCCAAATATGATTATGGAGCTCAATAGAGGAAACAGATTCATGTAGCCGACCTCAAGTGATTGGGACGTAAGACTCGGTTTGGTTTGGTTTGGGTGGGTTGAAAATGGGTTGGGATTAAAAAAACCCAGACCAGCGCACAACTCACTGCTTTGAGGGTGGAACTAGAAGATGAAGGGTAGATTTTCCATTTGCTCATTGTTTTTCCTAAATTTCTGACAGGATGCCACTTGGTATTTAATTAGAAAAAGAGAGAGAAGTATATTATACATCAATTATGTACTTCTATACCATAGAGATTAAAGTTGTGGATTAAAAAAAAATGTACAGAGAATGAAGTTTTGCATTTTGGATCTTGAATTTCTTAAGGAAATAGCAAAATGAACCCAGACTAGCCCATTTTTACGTCGACATTCTGCTAAAAGAAAAAACTAAGGAAACCAATGGTGGGCCTGCATGGATGATCCGAAAACCAGCTCCCCCCTCTTTTTTTTTCTCTCTCTCTCTCTCTCTCACACACACACACACACACAAAAAGATGCAAAAAATCCGACCTTTTGGTTGATGTTTGTCTTTATTAAAATAAATTTTAGTTTGGATTGTATCTTTTTAATTTTTTGATTCCTCTCTTTGAATAGAACCAATAATTTTCAAAAAAATTAACGCGGAACGTACAAATACAAAAAAATTAAATAAAGGAAAAAAAAAACAATTGGCTTATATATCCGAAAGACCCCATGGGGTTTTGCCCATTTGTGAACGTGTTTCAACCTATATCGGGGAAAGACAGTGGAGAAGGAAAAGAAGGAAGGGGAGGGGGGGATAAAAATAATTAAATAAAAAGAAGGGAAAACGGGTCAGGTTGGGCGGGTTTGAGTTTGACTTGACCCATATTCGATCCGACCCGTTTTAACACGTTTACTATTTGACCCGCCCATATTTGACCCGCGACCCATTTCAATCCGCCTAGACCCGTCCATTTGCCATCTCTAAAATTTTCCTAGGTTTTGTTCAGAATATTTAGCAAGTAAATCAAATTCAATTTTAAGTTGATACTTTTTAGCTCGGATATCAAAACCTTGATCAGGTTTATTTTGTCGTGAAGTTTGTGCATACAGGATGGTGCTTTTAGAGCTCTAAATGCATAATGAGTTTTGAGTTTTGCCATATGACATATTATGATTCATGTCTTCTTTTATTTTGGTTCATATTGACGGTGTATGGTACTATGGTTCATATTGATAGTGCATTTGCAGTTGCACCTGAAGATGGTGCTATGGTAAAATAACTCAGGCTCTCCTCTACGCAGTCTAGGTAAATTCAGATTTATTAAGGCTTACAAGGGTTATTTGGCCTAAAAAAATTATACATCGGTATATTTTGACAGGGAGTAAGGGCATGTCATGTGAAACATGATTAAGCCAGGATTCTTATTTGGTGTGATAACATAAGATAGGAGATTGAAATAGAAGTCTTTGATTGTTTTTTTATCTTTTGTCTTCTTTTGTGAGATTAGGCTTTTCCACTCTTGTTGTATATTTTGGTCAGACCTTGCATAGTCTAAATGCTATTCTCTCTGTCCCTTTTTAAGTGTCCAACTTCGTAAATCCAACTCTTTATGGAGACATCATTACACTTGAAAAGTTATAATTTTCCACAACTATCTCCTATGAAGACATCATCATTACACTTTTACCCACTAACTTATCAAAATGAAATCTACTTGTAATGGCAAAAGAGAAAATGTACTTACTTTTACTCATTAACTTTACAAAATAGTCACTTATTAATAGACAACCCAAAATAGAATAATAGACTCTTAAAAGGGACAAGGGAATGCTGGGAAAAGTAAAGTCTTGAACTTGAAGAAAGGAAAAAATGAAGAACAAGTGTGGTTCCTAACAGGTATATAGACTACTGACCACATATAGAAAACATAAGTAGCTCCTAGTGGGTGATATAGATCACCGGCCAATGATGGGGAACTAAAGTCTCTAAGTTGACAGAAAGGAAAGGCAAAGAACAATTGTGGTTCCTAGGAGGTATATAGACTACTGACCACAATTTCGAAAGCATAAGTGCCTTCTGGTTGCAAAAAGATAACTGGCCTCACTGTGCAGCAAGGGAAGACCATACCTTGAGAAAGAAGTCTGGTTCCTAATAGATATATAGATTATAGACTACTGACCACTTATAGAAAACATAAGTGGCTTCTGGTGGGTGATAGACCACGGGTCACATGATGGGAAAGTAAATTCTCTAACTCGACAGAAAGGAAAAGCGAAGAAAAAATGTGGTTCCTAGTAGGTATATAGATTACTGACCACAATTTCGAAAGCATGAGTGGCTCCTAGTGGGTGATAGACCAATGGCCACAATGCATGATAGGAAAGTAAAGTCTTTTAACTTGACAGCAAAGAAAAGCGAAGAACAATTGTGGTTCCTAATAGTTATATAGACCACTGACCACAATTTCAAAAGCACATGTGGCTACTAGTGGGTGATAGACCCCTGGCCGCAATGCATGATGGGAAAGTAAAGTGTCTAACTTGACAGAAAGGAAAGGTGAAGAACAATTGCGGTTCCTAGTAGGTATATAGACTACTGACCACAATTTTGAAAGCACATGTGGCTCATAGTGGGTGATAGACCACTGGCCGCAATGCATGACGGGGAAGTAAAGTCTCTGACTCAACAGAAAGGAAAGACGAAGAACAATTGTGGTTCCTAATTGGTATATAGACTACTGACCACAATTTTGAAAGCACATGTGGTTCTTAGGGGGTGATAGACCACTGGCCGCAATGCATGATGGGGAAGTAAAGTCTCTTACTCGACAAAAAGGAAAGGCAAAAAACAATTGTGGTTGACCACAATTTCGAAAGCATAAGTGCCTCCTTGTTGCTAAAAGATAACTGGCCTCACTGAGCATAACGTAAAGACCTTAACTGGAGAAAGAAGTGTGGTTCCTAGTAGGTATATAGACTACTGACCTGAATTTCGGAAGCATAAGTGGCTCTAGTGGGTGGTAGACCATTAGTCGCACGAAGGGAAAGTAAAGTCTCCAACTCGATAGAAAGGAAAGGCGAAGAACAATTGTGGTTTATAGTACGGATATAGACTACTGACCACAATTTCAAAAGCATAAATGCCTCTTGGTTTCGAAAAGATAACTGGCCTCACTGAGTTGAAAGTAAAGACCGTAACTCCAGAAAGAAGTGTTGTTCCTAGAATACAGTTTTTAGTACAGTACATTCCATGTTTCTAGCAGGGAAAGTAGATTATTCATTATTGACGTGAACCAGGGTAATATTTTTATGGGGCTTGTAAAGCTTACCTCCTGCCCCTTTATTAATTAAAGAAATAAAAACAATCATTGGATCCTCACCCCACTTCAAATGCTAACATTTTTTCTACCTTGGTCTATCTGCAGGATCCATTTCAGTGCTTTTGCTGTTTGTTTCTGCGAAAACTCCACTATATCAGCAGAGAAGGTCATATTGATAGGCAGTCCATATTTTATAGGTTGGAATGTTCTGCGTCAGTTTACCTACTACAAACTGTATCCTCTTCTACCGCTTAGTTCCCACATCATGTGTATGTAGCTTGTCTCTCTCTGGAATTAGCATCTTCTTTTTCTTTTTGGTGATTTTATGCATACACCAGCTATTTTTCATTGAAATTAGAAATAATTTTAGCAGTTGAGATATTGTGGATCATACATCTTTGATGCGTGGAATGAAGAACTTCTGGTTTTTTTTTTTGCGGTATTTCACTTCTAGGGTTTGTTCCTTGGACATATAGGCTGAATTTAACTTTTGGATATTGTCTAACGTTGTGGATATTTCTCTCTTCCTTTTAGCGAAAGGAGTCATGTAACCTTAACGTTCTTCAGATGTGCTCAAGTTTCTCCTTTCATAGATTGTTTGCGGGTGGGTTTTTTTTTGTTTGTTTGTTTTTTGGTTCTGATTCACTATATTTTTGGCAATCCAGATACCATTCACTTGTTAAGTTGCTTAAAAATCTCGTATGCAAAGCTCACCACTGCCAGCATTTGAGGTTATTAGAAAAGCACTATCCAATACCATCTTTGGATCATCGTGCTGAAGGAGGAATTGGTTCCATATTCGAGGTTAGTATTGCTTGAAGTTTATTTCATTGCTGTCTTTTTTAAGGGGAGGATGCCGTCGAAAAGTTTTTGTTTGTTCTGTTTTGTTCTTGCTAATGAAGGTAATACATATTTTGGAGTCATTTTAAGTCATTAGTGTAGCATGTTTTGCAACACTAATGGAGGTCTTGCATTCATTACCATTACGGAGCTTTAACCCGACTTTTTTTTTCTTATACAAGTATTTGTCGCTTTTTTAAGGATTAGGTTTGTCTATGGGGGTGTCTACTCATTTCGTTATGCTTGATGATCATATTATCTCCATTAGGTGTTTAATGTGGGATTCATGTGTAGGCTATGGGGTAGTCTAATTGTTAGTGCTATAAAGAAGGTCCTGAGCGGAGCACAAGGCTCTCGAGCCCCGCTTAAAGCAGGGTCTGGTAGAGGTTGAACAATGGTTGCTGCCTTCCCCCACTTTTTGTGTTTTTTAGGCGAATTCATACGACTGGAGGAGGTGCTTCAATCCTGGGAGCAGATATCACTTTCCATTGCTTTAGGTCACTATAATTCGCAAAATTTTGTGGCTAAGTTGATAGGGGACTCACTTACCAAAAAAAAAAAGGTTGATAGGAGACTCCCATTACGTGGGGAAAATGGAGCCTTTGTTTTTGCTCTCATACCTTAACTTTTCCTAAAAATATCTATTGATGTTTCAGGTTAGACTAACTCCTTGCTAGGTTTGACTTTCCAGAAGAACAAAGCCTGTATGAAACGGAAATACTAGTTCTGTTGTTCTTTTCCGGCGGATTCTCATACATATCAGCCAATGGAGAAAGAGATAGCATATCCAATAGTGTGGCTGCCAGTCTTCCATTAGTTAGTTGCAATATTGAAGCTCCTCTTGGAATGGTGAATACAGTAATGGAGGGATGTGAAGTTACCCACATATTGTCATCACCTATATTGGCACCATACCTTCTCTATTTGTTAAATTCAGCAATTGGGCTATTTCATTATTTTATTGCTTGCCTTTTGAAATAGAGGTCTAATGGCTTGTGAAATTTCATTCTCAGGGTTTTGAGTTCCTAGCAGATTCGCTGAGTTAAAGGCATGCTAAGGTTCAACAGGATGGGAAGTTGCCACTATATAAATTAGGGTAATTAACTAACGTCAGTAGTGACATTTGTGATTACACGATGATGAAAGGTCGGTCCTGCACTATAGTAGTGTTACTTAAGTTAGTTGCAGCCTCCTTATGTATATCTTTGTTCCGTGTGCTTTTTTTGGCGGAACTAATCCACATAATTGGCATTTTAAATTAACTTTGCTTTTATATTTATGATGATTACATACAAGTTAACAAGTTCATAATTGAGGATATCTAAGTTTCAACCAAAATTCAACCGGCATGAGGCATTGTGCGAAACACATGGACCTCACCTACTGTGTGTGTACACACACACAGGGCCAGCCCAATGCGAAGGCCCAAGAGGCCGCTGCCTTGGGCCTTCACATTTTGGGCAAAAAATAGGGCACTCCTTCCTAGATAAGTACTTATATTTTCTGTGTGCAACTATAATACAAACTCCTTTGGTGGTTCAATGGTAAAGTGTTTGCTCTTTCACATAAGATGCCTAGGTTCAAATCTTGGTAGGGTATTTTTTTGTAGTGTCTTTTTGCCAAAAAAAAATTTCCTCTTATCACACAAATTGGGACTGTTGTGATTCAAGCCTGAGTCCACTGAATATTATTGCAACTGCACAAGCCATTAAGGCCGAAATATTTACCATGTTGAATAGTATGAGTGAAAATTATATATAAAGAAGTATTTCTGTTTATTGTTTTTAAATTAGAAAATTTATGTACGGCACTATTCTACCACTTGGCCTAGGGCATCCAAATACCTTGGGCCGGCCCTACACACACACATATATGTATATTCATGTCTATGGTTATTTGTGAATGTGGGTGTATATTGTATCAGCTGCTAGAGATTTGTTTTCAAGAATCGAGAAGAAATACTAATTTGATTGGCGACGTTTTATTTTTGGTGTTTTTGTAATTAAAAAATACTTCAATTCTGCAAAAATACTACAATGTTGTGTGAATGAACTGTGGAAACTAGCTATTAGAGTTAAAAGTTTGAAAACTTGCTTAACTGAAGTGTTTTAAATTCAAGAAGTTTCTTGCATGCAGCTGTAGTTTCTGATTCTGATTGGAGATGAACTATGGAACAAGCTATACGAGTTAAAAGTTTGGAATTTGATTGATGAAACAAATTTTTTGGTGATTTTGTTGAGAAGTTTATTGGAGGAGAAGGTGAAGGTTAACCCGTATTTTAGGGTACTTGAAATTCATGTAAAAACACGGACTTTGTTGCTTCTTTCAGGAAAAAAACAAAAAAGAACATGGTGTATAAATGAACTGTGGAACAAAAGCATTTTGGATATCTGGGAGGTTGGTTTCATTCAAGTTGCTTTTGGAGGGGAATGACCAAGGTTTCAATGGGGGAACTGGGGAAGGCACCTTCGCCACATCAGTTTAGTACTGTAATTTTGTTTCTCTAGTTTGAACTTATGGTTCAGTATTCAATGTGTCATATCAATGCGCAAAATTGTATTACCGTAATACTTAACATTTGCCTGAATTGCATTCTTGTATACTAATGACCTAGTAACTTTTTTTTGAAACAATAAGATTAACTGCTAACTAGTAGTAGTAAAATCCTTATTTTGGTGACCATATCTTTCTGTGAGATTTGTGGATCATTTCAATATGGATGCAAATTTCAATTATTTAATCTTGTGTGACAAAATAGTGCATGATGTTGTAGTCAAGATACTTGCCATATAACTGTTGGTGCTGTGCCTTCTTATTCAATGTGGTTAATTATTTGACTTCTAATGCAGGGATTGTGTGAGCAGACTGTAAAGGTCCTTCAGCTCATGGAAGCAGAAGGAATTGAACCAAACTTTATAATGCTGAATGTGTTGATTAATGCATTTGGTGTTTCTGGAAGGCATTTGGAGGCCCTATCTGTTTATCAGTGTAGGACCTCATATTTCTTCACTTAATTCTAAAATTACACTAATCTTCAAGTCAGTTTTTTTTTTTCTGATGTTGGTCTTGCTGTTTTGAAGGGAAATAGTCCTGATGTGGTTGCCTACGGTACACTTATGAAGGCATTTACAAAGGCAATGAAATTTGACCAGGTGTGTTATACCTTTATTGTTATGCCTATAATCATCAATTTACTAAACATGATGAAGGAAAATGTCACTACCAAACACATTGCAAGTTACATATACCACCTCTTCCGTATTTGTTCTATGTTTCTCAGAATTTCCTAGGGTTGTTTTCAATAATTGGAGGAAGTTATTGCATTTGGGAGGGTGCAGTTCATGCAAGTCTAACGATTGTCATGTCACATGGATTGTGGAGTTTTGTTGTCTTGTTCAAGTGTAATGGCCCCAGTCGTGTGTCTAGGAGACAGTTCTTTTGATCCCCAAGTCATTGGACATCATGATTTGGTTTAATTATCTGCGTCTCAATTTTATGACCACGTTGTAGGGCAAAAGCAAAATAGTAAAAGTACCTGTGTCCATTCAGCCAAATAGTGAAGTATTGTTCTAAGTATAAACTAGAGAACTATACAGGGACGTATGTGACCAGACTCACCAGTAGTGCTGCATGAAGTTTCTTTTTTGAGGCAATTTTCTCTTTCCTAACCTGGTGAATGCTAAACTCCTGACATTTTCCTGTTGCTGTGAAAAAATGATAACGTCGTTGTAATGCATGTCTCTTTCTTTGTTTCCTTTCTTTCTTTTTTATTCTTATGTTTCAATACTTTCTTTGTTTCTAGTCCAAGACAAATTGGAACTTCAATGAAACTTTCTAGCCCCGAATCAGATTAAAATTCATGACTTCCAAATCTCTTTCAGAGCATAGCAGGTCCTGGAAATCGTGGTTGCAATGTCAAAGTTTGGTGAAAGATGAGATAGTAACTGAACCAATTGCTTTTCTCTCCCTCTAAGCTGATCATACAGTAAATTGAGTGTCCTGAGGATATCTGAGGTACCTTTTCCTCTTGAGTTTCATGCATCTGTTTTGGGATAATAGTGTCTGGTTCAATGCACATGCAGTAGATAAGGAACCCTGGTAGATGTAGACAACTGATTTACCGATTTGGATTGTTGAAACACAAAATTTCATTTAAGGTAAATTGGTGATACGATTTAGTGGCCACACGCTTGTGGACAACACATAGAAATCGTGTCTTTGCAATATTTTCTTTTATTCTTCTGGAATATTCGATTAGAGCTCAATTGCCCATGTGGGACATGATTTACTAAGGTGCATTCCACATGCCTCCATGACATGATGAGAGGTTTACTTATTGATAGCACCAAATTAAATTACGTGCAGAAGGAAAACAGTTGCCAAGTTCACATTAGTTGCAACTTTCAAGTGCAACAAAATGATTGAAATAAGAGGCAGTGGGCATTTTAAACATCCACATGGTGGAATCTAACTTTCCAACAGCCCAACACTCAATCAACTGCTAGTACACCCAAAAAGGGTGCTTACACTACATTGATTTTCTCAAGGAAACTGACCACGAACGTCGTGGGTCAGTTTATTCAATTATCCCCAATGTGGGCAGAAAACTACTCCTCGTTTGCTCTATATATAATCTGGGAGTTGGGGATTCCTAGGGAGGAGCGAAAAGTAAGAAGTGAAGGCAGAAGAACAGTATACAGATTACAGATACAGAGAGTACATGTGAGAGAAATTTTGAATAGGAAGAATCAAAATATCCATCAGTGAAGATTTGATGGGTATTATTACCGTCTTTTTCCTTTCCTAGTATTTTCATGCTAGTCCTCATCCTTGGACTTTCTCGTACACTTTAACCCTCGACTTAGCTCCAAATGTCATCCAACAGCCTCGTGAATCTTGAAATGAGAAATTGAGTATCAACCTCCAAGTTATACACTAGCAGACGTAACAAGCCTAAATTAAGGAGCGTAAATAAGCGTATTTACCTACTTCTCACATTTTCTAGGGTTTCAAATTACACACAAGAAAACTCATAGAATACTATTTTGTAAACACGCACTATATTGCGACTGAAGTTAAAATTCACACATACTACAAGCATTAAAGTACAGCCAATTTGAAAAAATTGATTTGGTCCGGTTCGCCACCGTCTAATTCGGATAGACCGGACCAGATTTATATATGTTTCATCATAAATTTATATCTATATACCTACCAGTGTTCTAAATGGTGCTCGACGCTAGTTGGGCGGCGATCCGCCAACAAGCGACTAGGTGCCGCCTAGCATGTTGGCATTTTTTTTAATTACTCGCTGCCAAGTGCCTAGCCTGCCTTGGCGCCGCCTAGCATTTTGGCATTTTTTTTGTTATAAATTTTTAAAAAGGCATTTTGTGGTATATATATATATACTAAAAGGGCCTTTGGTGTAATTTTACCAATAGATGTATATACTACTATTACATTTTCAATCGAGAACGCTGTCCTAGTTCCACTCCAGACAAAAACCAGATCACACCGATCGTCAGTCGCCAGAGAGAGAGAGAGAGACGAGAGAAGAGAGACAAGAGAGAGAGAGACGAGAGACGAAAGAGAGAGGAGACAAACCAGCGAGTCGGTGACAATCGGAGATGATGATTGGCGACATTAAGCTGCCTAGTGGCTTTCACCCATTGACGAAACAAGGTACGCCTCTTACCTTTTCTTCTCCTCCCTCGTCGTCGTCGTCTTCGTCTTCTTCTTCGCCACCTAGGCGGAAGGCCCACCTAGCCTCCTTGGCCGCCGAACGAAATGCCAAGGGATGTAGACGTGGTACTGGCCTGCTGTCGAGCGCCTAGGCAGCCACCATTTTGAACACTGCTATATTCGTACTAGTAAAAGTTTAAACTTAGCTTAGGGTTAGTACTTGGAGTGCTGACTAGTCTTTTAAGTTTTGCGCCTCATCTCCAGCTGGTTGTAGCATTCAGTTTGCATTTTGTTGGTCGTTGCTTTATACTAGTCTACTAGATGCTAGATGCTGAAATTTGAGAAATTATAATAAGACGTTAAAAAGAGACTTATAAATATGGGTTATTGCTAATTATAAAAATTGTAGTTGCTTTCCACAAACTTGTGTAATGTGTGGTGTTCGGATTTGATCAGTAGGGTGTGGCTTGGCTCCTAGTTCCCCTCTGCTAACTCTGCTTGTCCTCTTTCTTTTGTGCAACAAGTTACTAAGGCTGATGGCAGCCTAGTGACCATTTGACGATCAAGTTAGACTCAGGAAGGAGGAGGTAGGTTTGAGTTAGGATGAAATGGTGTACCTCTTTAGGTTTACTTCCCTTTCCTTGTATAGGTCTCGCTTGACTTGCTCACCAAGTAAGCGCGTGGAGGGTACGCTCGGGTAACTGCCTCAAGTGACGTCACATATGATGGATTGGATAAGGCAGTTACGAAGCACATGGCCATAGCTGGCCGCAATGATGACCCACGTGCTGTAATTGCCTTGGCCTGCGTTATGTTGACACACATGGCTAAGTGGTTAGGTGCACATGGACAAAGCGCCCTGTTGTCCTTAAACGACTTCGTTGGGACACCGAGCTATGTGCACTCGAAGAGTCTTGAACATGCCGCTGAGCAATACTACCGGCCGAGTGAAGTGACCACGAGCTGGAAAGCCTATCATGGCAGAGCGACATGGTCATGCTTGAGGAGTATGGCTTGGGCATGGTCCAAGCCATGTAATTTGGGCCACTACATAATGAAACCACTTCAAGAAAAGTGGCTTGTATTTTGGCCAAATTGGACCAAATTACCCCTGGATTTTAACATTAGAGTCCTCAATTGCTTTTTTCCTGCAGGTATGGGGGCAATGCCGTCATTTCGTGGCATTTGCATTGATAATCATTTTGCCTCTCTAGATTTTCACCATTTTCTGTCCTATTTAGCAGTGTTATTTGGTTCTGTTTTATCCTCTTGTTCAAGCGTTGTTTGGGGAAATCATGGGTTTGCAGCGTTAATTCCTTTCCACTTTCCAATACAAAGTCAATAGTAGAAGTACAAAAGTGTGTGTAATGTTTTCTCTTTTTCTACTTGCTCTGAGAGCACAGAAGTGAGTGAGAGTGAGACAGTGACAAAGACAGAAACTCTAAAATCATGGAAGGTGCAGATGAAGCATCGTCATGGATGATTGACGAGATCTTCTCCAACAGCGGTGACGAATCCCAGCATCACAGGCCGATCACCAGCGGCTAGTAACTTGACCCTGAGGCGTATGTGTCCCTCTGCACAAGCCACACCAAGGTCGCTTGCCTCTTGTTCATCGCCGACCGCTGCGGCTTCGTTTCGATGCAGCTGGAGGCATTGTGGATGGCCTATGATGTGGCCAAGAAGGGTGAGGACACGTAACTGTTTCATCGTGCAGAAGATTGACTGTTGGGCTCCTGTTAAAATTGGAAAAAAGCCTTTCTCTTTCTCCTTTCTAATGATTCTTCCTCAATCTGTTTTTGGCAAATGAACAGGGAGAAAGATAGAGAAATCACCCGAGAGAGAGAGAGAGAGAGAGAGAGAGAGAGACGGTGGTGTCGGTGGTGGTGGTGGTGGCCGGAGATGGCGATGGAGGGGAAAGAGATAGGTTGGAGAAATTTGAGGAGGAAGCCCTAATGGTTGGGTGTGGTTCTGTACTTCTCCCTTCCACTCCGAAATACTCCCTCCGTTCCAATTTTTTAGACCCTTTTGGGGAATCCAACTATTTAAGAAAACCTCATCATTGCATTGGCAGATTTTCGAGTTTCCAATTTTGCCCTCAAGCATATTTCAATTTTTGTATGTTGTACTGGATTTTAAATTGCCTTGACAATTTCCACTAAGAGTCACATTTCCCAAGGAAAAGTCAATTCGGTTCTAGTATTATGGGCGCCAATTTTGCATTTTCAATATTGTCCTTTCACATCATTATTTAATGAGTGTTTACATTTGGAGAAGAAAGGGCAAAATAGGAAAGTTCTAGCTTTTTTGGTGTTGACTTTTCAAATGGGACACTCATTTTGGAACGTCAAAAAAGGAAATATGGACCCTCAAATTGGAATGAAGGGAGTACAAGGGAAGAATGGAGAAGAAGAAGGTTGACTAGGCAATGGTTAAGAAGCACAGATACGGATATAATACGATATGGATATGCGGATATGTGATTTTTTCAAAAAGTAGGATACGATACGTTTGGGGATACGTTGAATATAAAGGTAAATAAAAAATATATTATGTATAAAAAATATATTATGAGAGAGATGAGAGAGGAGGGAGAGACGAGATACTTACATATATGTATATAGTTACTTAGTTATCTATATAGTTACTCCCTCTGTACCAAAAAGAATTAAAATTTTTGAAACTCGTGTCTATATAGTTATAATGTTTTTCATGAGTTTGAAAACTTTGTATAATAGAACTAATCGAGAACTTTTAAACAAGATCCATATTGCATATTTTTTGAGATCCATATTGAAAGATATAAGGAATTGAAATTTGCACGGATATCAAAAATTGACATCCAATTTGGGACGGAGGGAGTAATATATACACACACCTATATATACATATATATACAGAGAGAGAGAGAGAGGAGATACTTATAGGTGAGAGGTGATCGTTCGTCTTCTGCCTTTCTCCCTTTCTGCATTTTCTAATTTCTGATTCGGTGGGGAAAATGGATAGATAGCCCTTATTACAGTTTTAACCCATATATTTTAAGAAATAATATATTGACCCCGTGCGTTTCCGAAACGTAGAGGTGGCAAATCGGCGAGTCTGGGTGGATTGAAAAGGGTTGTGGGTCAAATATGAGCGGGTTAAATAGTAAACGGGTTGCAACAGGTCAGATTGGATATGGGTCAACCCAAACCCGTCTGACCCTCCCCCTTCCCCTCTATTGCCC
>BPLS01000379.1:32221-70133 GCA_019656275.1 Rhododendron kiyosumense | reverse complement strand
GAGGCTTAGTGAGATCAACAAATCTAGGAGGTTGATCCATGTAAACCTCTTCCTCCAAAGTACCATGTAAGAATGCATTAGGGATATCCAATTGTTTAAGAGGCCAGTTATAATGAAGAGCCATACAAAGCAGAATTTAGGAGGCTTAGTGAGATCAACAAATCTAGGAGGTTGATCCATGTAAACCTCTTCCTCCAAAGTACCATGTAAGAATGCATTAGGGATATCCAATTGTTTAAGAGGCCAGTTATAATGAAGAACCATACAAAGCAGAATTTTGATAGTGGGTTGTTTGGCCACTGGACTGAAAGTATCCTGAAAATCCACTCCTTCCTCTTGCAAGTACCCCTTAGCAACCAAACGGGCCTTATACCGTGCGATAAGTGCCATTAGAATTTTTCTTGAGTTTAAACATCCATTTACACCCAATTGCATGTTTATGCTGAGGTAAAGGATCCAAATTCCAGGTATGCTGAGCTTGTAATAGTCTGTGTCCAGATTGGAGATTGAAGAGCCTCTTTGTAAGTAACAGTAAAAACAGAAGGAGAATGCATTGCAGTGAAGCAATGGGGATTGGATAAAAGACCTGCGGTCTTGGAACATGTAGTCATAGAATGAGGCTAAGGAAGTGGTTTTGGTTTTGGTGGTTTAGAATTAGGAAGAGGGACAGGTACAGTGTTTGTAGAAGGCGAATAGGATGAGTGATGCAAAGATAAAGTAGGAGATTGAGATAGTGGGACAAGAGATGAAGGAGAAATGATAGGAGATGGAGTAACATTCTGTGGAAGAAGAGAAACATTAGATCAAAAAAAGGACTAAAGTTGCGAAAGAGAATGACCGGGAGGTGTTGAGCTAGAGGATGAGACAGATTTGAAAGGAAAAACTTGTTCATGAAAAACTACATGCCTGGACACATACCTTGCCAGTGGTCATGTCAAGACATCTATACCCTATATAAGATGGATGGTAGCTAATAACCACATAAGGGATAGAACGAGGTTGCAGCTTATGAGAAGTGTAAGGTTTCAACCAAGGAAAACATTGACATCCAAACACGAAAAATGGAATAATCTGGCATTGTTTGAAACAAGACTTCATAAGGAGTTTTATTGTGTAAAGAAGTGCTAGGCAAACGATTGATAAGAAAAACAGAAGTGGCCAAGGTAAGTAAAGGCAGGGAGGATTGATGTAACAAAAAATTCCTCTCAGCGACTCCATTCTGAGAGGGAGTGTGAGGATAAGAGTATTGATGCACAATGCCATTGTGAGTAAGAATTCAGAAAATTGATTGCTATCATATTCACCACCCCCATCAGTTCTAAACACTTGTAAGGGAGTATTAAATTGCTTCTCAGCATAGGCTTTAAAAGCGACAAACTTAGAAAATACTTCATGTTCGTAACTAAGAGGGTATATCCATGTCAAATGACTATAGTCATCAATGAACAACACATAGTAAGTAAAATCAGAGGCAGAAGCATGAAATGGCCCCCAAACATCACTATGAATCAAGGACAAATGTTTATTGACGTGAGAAGTGGACAAAACAAAAGGGAGTCTATGACTCTTGGCCACAGCATAATGTTTACAATCAAAAGATGTGCATTTATTTAAACCAGAGAACTGTAGTTTGTTAGCTAGTAACTGAAATTTAAGAGAAGAAGGATGGCCTAGCCTATTATGCCAAGTTGCAGCAAAGGTACCAGTACTAAGAATAGCATGTAACTGAGATGATGAAGAGGAAGATGTAATTGGTGGAGAATTGAACTGATAGAGACCATGAATATAATGACATTTAGACAGAGTTGCCTTTGTGACTTTGTCCTGAACAAGAAAGGAAGAATCATCAAAAGTCATAGTACAAGCATTATCTTTAGTGAGTTGCTGAACAGACACAAGATTAGTGGACAAAAAAGGCACATGGAGAACCTTAAGACAAAATGTGTGAGATGGTGTTGGAAGTAAGCCCTTACCTGAGGGGTGAATAGGCAGGGGTGCCCCATTCCCTACCATGACTTGATCATTTCCTTGATAAGACTAATAGAGTTGCATGTTGGAGAGATCATTAGTAAGGTGATGAGTAGCAGCAGAATCCAGATACCGTTCAAGTGATGACTGTGAAGTCGTGGTGGTAGAAAAGGCCTTAGGAGAAGGTTGTGTAGAACCAGAAGTAAGGGATGGTGGTTGATAAGTAGAAATGGAAATTCACACTTTCTGTTAACAGAAGTTAGCCGACAAGACTAACAAGGGAGGTAAGTGCAATTTCAGAAACGTGAGGGGAGGTGTCTGTCATTGTTAGAAACCTCAGGGGAGGTAAGTGAAATTTACCCTACAATTTATTAAAATTTAACACAGGTCTCTACATCTCCTCTCTCCCCACTGTAGCATTTTCTTTACCATTTGTACATGTTTAACGTTTACAAAATGCATTCCGAACAAATTATTAAAAATACGAAAAATTATACTGAACACACGCTTTCGTGCATAGCACAACACATGACACTGTTATACATAAATGAAGCTTGGTGGATTGTCATTGTGGTTCAACTGCTTTGTATTGGATCAAGAAGAGATTATTATATACAGGATTCTTTAGAGTATACGCTATTAAGCACGAGCACCAAACCAGAAGCAATCGGTCAAACCGAAAATATAATGGTTTGATTTGGTTTATAGAATGTCCAACGTATAATGTTTGGTTTGAAAAAAATGCTTAAATCGTACCAAATTGAACCGTCTACACCCCTAGTTGGCAGTATGATTTTGGTTCATTGTTAATTAAAAACTCGTATTTGTTTCGAATATTTGGACTGACATTTAGAAGCTGAATTAATCCTCTAATTGTCAATAAAAAAAAAAGTAATGATTTTTGCAATCCAATTTTTTATAAGTGCTATCTAAATTTGTCTGCTAGTATTGTTCTTGTGTGCTAGTATTTTTTGTTGTGTTTGTAATTGAAAATACTAAAAGACAATTGTTGGAATGCATTTTTAAAATATAAAGTGCAAAAATCATTCCCAAACTAAACACCCCTCTAATTACAGTCGTGCAATGGGTACACACACCATACATATCCCCTCCTACATGCACTTCGGGATCTGTTTTGGTCCCACAAAGATGGCCCGAGTCACTCATTTTATTTGAAATATGTGGCTTAGGGTCTCAATATCAATTCATTTGAATATGAGATAATTTTGGGCCGGTTCTAATATTGGATTCGATGGCCTACCAAGTCCAATGGGGTAAAAGTGCAATGCCCATTAAGTCCTATTGGTGTAATTTTACTTCTTTACCCCACTTTAAATAGTAACAAATGAACACAACCCATTATTTAGGGTTTCAAATGATTGCAACCCTCCCCCCCCTCTCTCTCTCTCTTCCAGTCACCGTCGCCATCACCGGCTACTCCTACTCCTCTGTTGATATTGTCCCGTTCCTGTCCCGGTCTCGAACGTGTCGCCAATCTCCTTGCTGTTGCTGTTGCTCTCACCTTCGCTGCCGTAGGTAGTGAAATCGGCAAACTTCTCGAGGCCGATCGCGCCATCGCCGTCCTCCTCCGATATCAGCCCGTTCCTTGCTGTTGCTGTTGCTCTCGCCTCTGCTGTCGCGGGCCGGAAAGTCGGCGAACTCCTTGAGGCCAATTGTGTCGTCGCCATCCTTGTCGATCTCCGTCACGGCGTCGATCAGGTCACTCGAGGTGATCAAATTAATCTCAAAGGAGATCGATCCCTATGCATGCGTTTTGTTTATTTGTTTTGTTTAATATTTTTACTTTATAATACTTTATACATAATTTTTGCTTATTTTTCATTTTTTTTAATATTTCAACGTACCCCTTGGCCATGTGTGTGGGTGATTCATACTCTGATAGCACACATCAATTGCCACAACACATCGATTGTTGCAACATATAAATTAGACAGAAGTTAACACAGTTAATCGTAAATTTAGACATAATTTAACACTGTTAATCGTAAATTTAGACAAAAGTGAACACTATTAATCATAAATTTAGAAAGAATTTAACATTGTTAATCGTAAATTTAAACAGAAGTTAACACTTTTAATCGTAAATTTAGATAGAATTTAACACTGTTAATCGTGGCGGCGGTGGTGGTGGCGGTTGGTTCTAGGGACGGCCAGGGGGTAAGCCCCGCAAGCAGGCGGGCTTGGGCAACCCCCCGGCATGGGGCAACAAAAAAAAAAAAAATTATGTATACAAAAAAAATTAGAAATCTGGCAAAAAATATATTTAGGGAAATTTTGTACTTTTTTAAAAAAAAAAGTAAATATGTATGGTTTCCACCCATTTTAAAAAATTATGATACTTAAGAAAATTACGAGGGCAAAGAGAGGTTTTCTATACTTGGGGTAAATAATACTCCCGCCGTCCCGATTTGTTTATCCATTTTCACTATTTGGGACCTCTTACAAAATTGTCTATATGTTTCAATTTATAATATTTTTTATATGCAATATGGATCTTATTTGATAGATCTCAATTACATCTAAAATACGATATTTTTAAAATTATGTAAAACATTATAAATTGTGAGATATAGACAATTTTTTAAAAGGTACGTATGTTGAAATTAGACAAACAAACTGGGACGGAGGGAGTAGATAAAAAAAAATTAGGAGGGCAAATTATTAAGAGAGAAAATTAGGAGGGCTATCAGATAAGAAGAAAAAAAGAAAAGGGACGCTATAGCCAAAATGAGAACGGATGGGATTGTGCAAAACCCTTATTCTCTGATTTGCCCCCAAACTTACCTGGTGTAAACCCTTACTCTGATTCTGTGAATAAGTTAAGAACAATGCCGAACGCCAATGTTGGATTGTGCGGAGTTGTTTTCTTTGTTTTGATCAAGACTCAAGAGTAGATTCAAGCCCAAGGTTCTCTCTCTACTCTCTAGTATTTCAAGATAAGACTTTTTGTTTTTCTTTCTCGGTAAGTGAACTTATTTTCTTTATTTGGTTAGTGGAGCGTGGTAGTATAGTTGGTGGTAGTAGTGGAGCATAAAAAGTTAGTATAGTTGGTGGTAGTGGACTAAAGTTGAGCATAATAAATTCATAAGAAAAAATAAGTATGAAATTGAATTCATTTCATACATGCACACTACTTTGTTTTGAACTGGTATTTGCAAAAAAAAAAAAAAATTGTTGTTCAAAGAAAGAAGCAATTTGATGAGGATGTGGGAGATGATGCCAATAAAAGTCTATCATCGGGTGATTGTTTAAAATTTTCTTATTTCCTCTGCATCATAGATCAAGCTCTTGCATCACTTAAGGACCGGTTTGGGCAATTTGAACTTTATGAAGCAATTGTTAGATTTTTGTTTAACGTGAAATTCAAGAGTGTTGTTGATGAACAATTGATGGAGCATTGCACTAAACTACTCCCTCCGTCCCAATTTAATTGTCACTTTTGGAAGTTCGTGCCACTTTTCAATTGATTATATCTTATAATTTATAATGTTTTAGGTGATTTTGAATACATTGTATTATAGAACAAATCGAGATTTATCAAATAAGATCCATATTGGATATAAAATTAATTACCAATTTAAAGATATAATTAGTTTTTCTATCCAGTTAAAATAAAACTGGGACAAGTAAATTGAGATAGAGGGAGTAAAAATTTTCATAGAATACAATCAACATGTTGATATTCACGGGAAGGAGTTATTTCAATAACTTAGACATTTGAAAATAATATTGCCGAGAGAAGTAACAAAATCGATCGACATCCTTGATTTTTTAAGGTCTTATTGGAAAGATGGCGGTTTTCAAATGGTTTGATTTTGCTTATCGGAATTTGATGACTATTCCGATCATAGTTGCTTCGGCTGTGATGAGTTTTTCAAAATTAAAGTTAATAAAAACTTATCTTCAGACTATCATGTCACAAGAGAGATTAAGTGGATTGGCTATGATATCAATTGAAAATAAGTACTTGGATAAGTTAAAATATCATGATCTAATAATTGAAGAATTTGCCTCAAAAAATGCAAGGAGAAATTATTTTTTGAATAGGATCGTGTTAATCATAAAACACTATACCCGGGTGATGTAATTCAAGCTAAATGGACAATATAATCTTGTTTTTGTTATTTTTTTTGCTTGTATGTCTCTCTCTCTCTCTCTCTCTCTCTCTCTCTCTCTCTTTTTATACGTAACACTAGTGGGCAATCAAGCGAAAGGTTTGGCTTGGGCAACTCAAATATCGGGCCCGGCACTGGCTGGTTCGTCTCGTCGATGTCTCTCTCCAATTGCCTTTTTTTTTACGAGGGGTATTTTTATCAACAAAATAATGAAGAGGATCTACTTGGTTATGGGCTTTTTGGGCAGGATCTAGTGAGCTATTCTTCATCCAGACAGGATCGACCAGGAAGTTTCCAATATCGATAAGAACGATAATGAAACATTCAATTTTGTTTCAGAGTTTTGGTTGTCCAGCCTATCTTTTTGAGGCCCAAAATGAATCCCAAAGACGTATGTACTCGGGATATCCGAGTTGTCGTTGTCAATTGTAACTGCAATTGATCAACTTGGGACCAATTTAATGGAAGGAGCAGAACAAACGCACGGCCCGGTCCGTACATCTTTTTAATTTTTGGCTAGACATCGTTTATCCGATAGTGATGCTTATATTCTTCCGGTTTTATTGGTTAAATTATACTGACACCCTCTGTATCCATTTATAAACACAGTCTGTCTTCATACTTTCTGGAATCATAGTTTGACCCCATTAAAACTAACATTTTTTTTTGGCAAAACATCCAATTTCTGAAATAGTAAAAGATACAAAAATAAGTAATGGAGGATAGTAAGAGAGACAAGATCCATATATCCATCTTGAGCAACAACACTATTTCACAAATACCGTCTGCATTTGTAATTGAAGAGTTGAGGGGTGAGAAAAAAAATAATTAGAAAGGATATTTTTGGATTTCAACACAATAATATATAGACAGTTCTCATACTTTAGGCCTTGGTTAGGCTCAACTTCTCTCATGTTTTGGTGACTATTTGCACTTGCCACTAGCTGAATTTTCTTTTCGCTCACTTGAATTATGTTATCTAATATAGTAGACTTTTCCACCATTTTTGCTTATGCTCAAAAGAGCCCCATTCGCTTAGCTACAAGAAAAAACTACGAATAGCTCAAACATTTCTTGATATCAACAAATTAAATGTATATGTTTCCTAAATCCATCACCAATTATTGCTCTTAGCCACTCGTCCAACCCTCATTGCATTTCTACCTACCAGCGATCTCCCATATCTTTGTTAACAATGAGAAGATAAATTTAGAAGATATAGATTCTTTTAGATCAAATTAGAATCGCCCAATCCGTAACATTATAGGGAAAAAAAACATTTGGAATAAAAAAGAAAGGATTAAACGGGAACAAAATAGGGGGTGTTCCAGTTTTGTAGAAAAAGAACTTTTTGAAAAAAAAGGCAATTTCAAGCTCAAAAATCATGTGTTTATGCAAATAATTTTTTTACCAGTATGGATCTTGTTTGATAGATCTTATTAAAATCTTTTAAATAGTGCAAAAAAAATTGAAAAAATATTTTTCATTATATTTGAGTTTGAAATTACCTCCGTTTGAAAAAAAGGTAACTTTTTCAAAAGTGGAACACCCCCTAAATTCACAAAATGTAATCAAGAACAAAAAGGAGCCACCGAAATAGAATTCTCCTTCCTAGCTTTGAAACCCATGAATTTGAACGGACTATATTAGTTTTGGGTCTCTAGATTCAACCACTCACTCAGTGTACGGTTCCCAATAATTTTTTTTTTAAATTGATACTCTAACACCATCCCTTAAAATCCAAACCAAACAAAGCCAATGTTTAGAAGGTAAAAATGAGACTTTAGAATTTTATGGGAAAGCAATCGCATTTGCAGAACAAAGGGGTGACAAGTCAGTGTAATTCAAAAAAAAAGAAAGAGAAAAAGTGTAATTCGAAAAACAGTGGGGAGAAAGTGTAAATATACCCCTGTTTATTACTCCATTCTCTCTCTCTCTCTCTCCGCCTATTCTGACTTTTTCTGGAGGGTGTGTCCCACACACCACCTTCGCCGCCCCCATCACAAGACCTCAGCAACAATTCCGGGTCCAGCGAATCTACGTATATCTCCTCCGTATACGCAAACTGTACCATTTCAACAGATTTTTTCCCTCATGAATTGTCCTCTCTAATACTAAAATTTTGTGCTTGATGGTGGTAGAAGAGAGAGAAAGATTGGAGAGAGGAGAATAAAGGAGTGGAAACACGATTGATGATAGACCCATCTGGTGAGTGCCACATGCTCGGATCTTAACGTCTTGTACTTGGGTTTTTTAAGTTGCGTCTATCATATGCTTGGGGGTTTGTTTTGGTTTTTGATCATTTTATGGGTATGTAATCCTAGATGGGCTCTTTATTTTCTGCATAGATCGTAGAGTTTGGTGTTTGGTTTTATATATACCTGGGTAAATTTTTGTTGTTGCTTGTTTGAGATGATGGGTCATCTTTACCTTTTGGAAAAACTACCTGGTATGCGATTGTTGATGGGTTCTTTGTTTTTAATGGAATAGAGTATAATTTAGTGCCATTTTTGTATTCTTTTTGTTCGTTTGTTATAGGGGAAAGTTTTTTGTTTGGGGGGTTTTATTGTGAGATTTCCAGGCTTTCAAGAAAGTTGGGTATTTGGCTTTTAAGCTAAAGAAAGGGTTTGTTGTTTGAGGCGTGGGTTGGTTTTGGTCAGGGTTGTATTGGATTTTTGTGGGTATGAGATGGGTTTGCTAGGCCTCTATGGTATTGAATTTTGATGGATTTTTCAGGCGGTTTTCCTTATTATAGGATGATGTTTTTTAAGAAAATGGAGTATAATTTAGCATTCTGTTTTTTTGTTATAGGTCAAACGTTTCTTATTTAGGGTCTTTATTGGGAGATTTCCAGGCTTTCAAGGAAGGGGGTATTTGGCTTTGAAGCTAAAAAGGGTTTGTTGTTTGAGGTGAGGATTGTTAATAGGGTTTTGTGGGTGTGAGATGGGTTTGCTAGGTCTTATGGTATTGATTTTTGATGGGCTTTTCAAGCGGTTTTCAATCTTATAGGATGATGTGAAAAGTATGATTATTAACAAGTAGATTTAAGGTTTGAAACTCTTCTTGGTACCTGATTGTGGGATGGAACTTTCAAGGGTTCTCTGATTTTGATTGTGGTGGCAGTTGGTGTTTTGTGGTGTAAATGCTCGTTTACTTTAATGGGTCTTCTGTACTTCTTTATTGTGCAGTGGGTACATGGCTGTTTTTTTAACATTCGGTTGAGTATACTTTTGTTTTGGTGTCAATTAAATATTGGTTTTGATTGTTGTAGGATTAGCTGACTTTTTTCATTATTATTTCCAAGTTTTCAAGGAAGTTGGTATTTGACTTAGAAGCTAGGGGTATGTTGAGTTTGGTGGGTAGGGGATGGCATTTGGTAGGTTTTCAGGCAATTCTGAATCTGATGCGATGATTTGAAGTATTGATTTTTATCAAGTAGATTAAACTTTTTGACTCTGCTGATATTATTTGTGGGTTTGATCTTTCAAGGTTAATTGGCTACTAAGGGATTTTGTTTTATAGTTTCAATGGTGCTGCGGTTTGATCGTTAACTGCTTCTCTGTTGATGGGTTTGAAACAAATGTGTGTATGGATCTTTGCAAAATATATCGGGTTTCTTGCGGAAAATCTTGATTTCAGATCTTCTTCTCATCTGGAGAAGAAGGAAAATAAGGGTACTGTTGTTTGTGGTTACAAGGCCTTTTAGGGGTGAGCATGGAGGGAGAGGAAAATTCTTGGTTAAGGCGAGCTAAATTTTCTCGCACTGTCTATCATGGATTGGATTCTGCTAGGTTGGCCTCTATTCAAAGAGAGAACAAATCTGGTGTGAAATCTAGACCTGGAAAGGCTTCTGTTGATCCAAAATTAGATCCTATTGTTCCCCAGATTCAGCGAAATCCGGCTACAAACCAGCAGAGGTCCATATCACCTCTCCCTAAAATTAAACTTTCTGATTCGTTTAAGGAAGCTCGATCAGATCTGAAGAGATTCTCTACGCCTAATCCTCAAAGGAAAGAGCATGAGAAAAGTATTATTGGAAATTTGTTCCATCCATCACGGGCACCTAATTCAAAGACAATCTCAAGGAAAAGCCCGCTTAGGCATTTTTCTTCCTTGAAAACTTTTGACGAGATGAAAACAAGGAAGGAATCGTCGTGGACAAAGTATTTTGAGGTTGGAGGTGGAAGGGTTACCTCTGTGGAAACGGCAGATGAGTGGGTTGTTGATCTCTCTGAGCTATATTTTGGGCCTAAATTTGCTCATGGGGCACATAGTCAGCTTTACCAAGGGATATACAAGGATAAACCTGTTGCAGTGAAAATTATACAGATACCAGATGATGATGAAAATGGAGCTCTGGGAGCTCAGTTAGAGAATCAATTCGCTAGAGAAGTCACTCTCTTATCTCGGCTCCACCATCGAAATGTCTTAAGGGTAATTTATTTCTGTTATCAATTTCTTCCAGATTCAGCAAAAAAATTAATCTGCTGACTCTTGGACACCCTCCTAGTAGAATATTTGTGTGGAATTTTATTGGAAGCCATTCTTCCCATAACCTAAGGAAGTGAGTTGATGTTTATCTTTACTTTATGGTCACCAAATTGTTGTGGTCGTCATTTTCTTGTACAAATTTTGAAAATAGCACACAGTATGATTAATGTAGGAATAAATCTGTTCTTATGCTTTCAAGTTGGAACTTTTGATTTGGTCTATTCCATGTTCTTAATGCATATAATAAGAAGTCAAAACACATGCACGCTGCTTTCAAATTGAGAGTTGTTTCCGTTCAAAATCATGCTGTCTTGAGTTGGCTACTGTGATCTGAATCATCTAATGGAACTGTGGTAGAATCCCCTCTGGGGTAGAATTTTGGTGTGTTACTTTCTAAGTAGCACAGAAACAGACACAGACACGGGACACGGCAATTCTAAAAAAATGAAAATACGGACACGGCGGGGGACACGCCATGTGTATATAATATATATATATATATTTATTTATTTATTTATATATTTTTCTTTTCTCCATGCTTACATTGCAAAACGTAAATAATGAACAACTTAACAGTTAACATACTAACCATTAGTAGTTTTAACTATACACCTAAATATACACACATATACAGAGACATAGAGAGAGACAGAGAGGAGAGAGACAAAGACGAGAGAGGAGAGAGACAGACATGAGAGAGACAGAGACAGAGAGGAACGAGAGACAGGGGGACGAGAGAGAGAGACATACCCGAGAGAGGAGGAGTCTCCGAGTCTGTGCTTGTCATCTGCTAGGGCTTGGAATTTGAAAGGTAATGAGAAAGTGAACCAGTCGGAACCTAATATAGGTTTTAAAGGAATAATTACAGTTTAACCCAAAAGTTTTGAATAATTTCATATTAACCGCTAAATTTTTAAAAAAAATTACATTTTAACCCCTAGTCGTGTCCCCAGCAGTCCCCGCCGTGTCCCCTATCAAAAAATTATATAAATTATTGGACATGCCACGTGGCGTGTCCAATACGTATTTAGGTGTGTCCCCGTGTCCAATACGTGAGTACGGCGCCCTTTTGGAGTGTCGGTGCTTCATAGGTTATTTTCTCAGAAACGCCTTTTCCCTTCAGGAAGGAATTGAAGTTGAAATTATTATAAAAGAAAATTGAGTTTTGCTTTTGGTTTACTGTCATGATTTTTGTGGCTCCCTTTTTGCGTGCAATTTTGATAGTACGAAATGTCATGGCAAATGAGGCAATCAATTGTTCTTATTTATGGAAGTACGAATTTTTTAATTGGCACATTCTACTTAGTGCACGATACCAAGAAGTCACGACTCACTTGTACTTCTTTCAAATTTGGGATTTGTTACCTTTTTAAGCACTACTGACTTGAGTTGACTACTCTGATCTGATGAAACAGTTTGTAGCAGCATGCAGAAGGCCACCAGTGTTTTTTATTGTCACAGAATATCTCTCAGGGGGTTCCTTGAGAGCATACCTCCACAAACTTGAGCACCAGTCGCTTCCCTTACAAAAACTAATTGCAGTTTCACTGGATATTGCTCGAGGAATGGAATACATTCACTCTCAAGGAGTAATTCATAGGGACCTCAAACCTGAGAATGTTCTTATTTGTCAAGATTTCAATATGAAAATTGCCGATTTTGGAATAGCTTGTGAGGAGGCGTACTGTGATATTTTGGCAGAAGACCCCGGGACCTACCGTTGGATGGCTCCTGAAATGATCAAACGTAAGTTGTATGGACGGAAGGTTGATGTGTACAGCTTTGGACTTATGCTATGGGAAATGGTGTCTGGAACTATTCCTTACGAGGAGATGACTCCTATCCAAGCAGCTTTTGCTGTCGTGAACAAGGTACTTGGTAAACTTCATTTTCTATTGCTCTGATGTTGTTTGAAAGTTGCAAATTTGCAGATTAGACTGTTTTGGTTTCCCTACTGCATCTATTGATACATCCAAATCACTGAGTTACATACTGTCCTATGATGTTATGGCCTAACATGTTGTAGAGTACTTTTTAGGACTTGAAATCAAATGCAAATCAGTTTTTGACCTCCCATGTCAGACACTTATATTGTTCCCTTACTGGAGAGTGAGACCCTGTGACATTGAACTTCATGTGTAGTGTACTGAAGGTGCATGTTGCATGTTCTTACATGATTTGGCTTTTTTGGTTTATCTGTTCCTTCCTTTTCTTTTTTGGTGAACCTTTTGGCCTTTTTATTGTGGAACTCTTGTGACACTATCATATGCCAAAATTAAAGTTACTAATTCATGCGGTGTTTCAGAATTTGAGACCAGTTATCCCTGGAGACTGCCCACCTGCCATGAGAGCTTTGATTGAGCAATGTTGGTCTTTGCAACCAGAGAAAAGGCCAGATTTTTGGCAAGTAGTAAAGGTGTTAGAGCAGTTCGAGTCTTCACTTAAGCAAGATGGAACCCTCAACCTGGTCCAAAACCCTTGTCAAGATCATAAGAAGGGGCTTCTTCATTGGATTCAAAAACTTGGTCCCATGCATTCTCACAGCTCATCTACGGCCAAGCCTAAGATCATTTGAATCTTCCTTACGGTTTGGTGGCTTCCTTTTTTGGTATAGCTTTGCCAGGGCAGAATGCAATTAAAGAGGGCTTTTTAATCCCTTTTTTTTGTTGTTTCCCCTATTTCACTTACATGCAAACCTCAATGAATATGTTTGGGCATGCATTGGTGTGAAATTGATTTTCTTCTGCGGATACATATATATCGCGGTGATATGGTCAGATTTTGAAGAATTTGCAAGTTGGTTTGAGGCTAGAAGTTCTTTCTGACTTGGGGATGCGCATCTGTATTGGTATTGGGGTTAGCAATGTACCTAAAAAGATATTCTTGTTTTGTTATCTCAAGTTCCCTGTATCCCATAACAGTCCTCCAGTTTTGTAAATTCTTGCTTTGTCGTGATCTTCGAAAGTCACAAGAGAGTTTGTAATATTCAAATTGCATTCTTTGACGAGTCTTCTCTTTCCTGCTCCTAAGTTCAATTGAAACCTGTTTGGTTGGTTACTTAAAATATGTTCTTGTTTTTACTGATGTATTGCACACTTCCAAGTAATTGATGGTGAAGTACATTATGAAGTTTGTTCTCTCGTGATGTCTAAACTTGGGAAAGTCACGGTCCTAGTGATAAACTATTAAATTGACACCTAACTTCATGCCACACTGATTATAAACTAGACACTCTATTTTGATACAAATGATAAATTTTCAGGAATATATAATCCTCTTGTATCTTCCATCTTATACGAGAAATGTATGTGTTATGTATTTCTTTAGCCGATCCAACAAGTCGTACTTTGTTGATATTGAATTTTGGTGTCTTTCTGAAAAACCCTTCTACATAGTCCCAACATTTTTAGATTGTTGAATGGCATCGTTCATTTCAGTGTTGTACGGACACCACAATTTGTCTGCAAGATTGGATACTGACTTCTTGGTGTTAAGATAGCTGAATTTTAGAATCTGGACCTGCTTGCACAAATGCTGCATTCTGCACCGCACATGTTAAAATATGTCTTGGCAGAATTCTTGATATTTCACAAGTCGCGTGGTCCATGTAAATTTTAGATTGGAACATTGTGTTATTCCATTGCTATAATGTTTTGTTGCTTCTGTTTTATTTAGTCAGACGTACTTGAGAATCTCTTATGTGCAAGCATTTCGGTTCGTTAATGAAGATTATGGTTGACCTATTAGAGGCATATTAATTTCCCTGTTGTTTGGATTTGCTTTGGTATTTTCTCATTCTTTGTTGTTAGAACTGGTATTTGAACAGAATTCTATTTCGCCTATTTTGGCTTGGAACTGATATTGACAATACTTGAACGATTTCCATTTCACGTATTTGATTTTGATGATCTTTAGTTTTGGTGCATATGTTGTTTCGCATGTTCATGATTTCCATTAGCATGAACATGCTTTTGGAACCTGGAAGAATCCGGATTTGCTGATTTTGGGGTTCGCCAAAATCGAAAGCTATAGATTGTTCCAACTTGGAAAACTACAATCCATCTATCCATATGTTTTCTAGAAGCTGATCAATCACTTGCCGCCTGTTTTGTCTAGGCTGTGTCCATGCTTTGATGGATGGCTAATGTTCTTTCGATCTCACTCGATGAAGTTGGAATCTCGGATGCCACAAATCTGGATTCAATATTCACCACCCTACTTTCGTGACCATAGGACTCACAAACTCGTGCATGAGTGTGCCATCCACATTGTTACATGAAATTATGGACGCTCAGATGTGTTTCTGTTTGTTAGCTGAATTGGAAGCATGGATACTGGGATCTGGAAATGGGAAAAAATTTTCAGTGCCAAGAGGGTACCACATGGTGCCCGCTCGGCAATCCGAGCCGTCCATTCCGTGTTTTGACGGCTCAGATTTGGAGAGAGGAAATGAGAGAGAAAGTGTTGGGATGAGAGGAGAGAGAGTGTTTTAATCCGAGCCGTGCAAAAATGTATCGGACGGCTCGGGTGCGCCGAGCGGGTGCCACGTCGGCAATACCCGCTTGGCACTGAAAATTCCTCCTGGAAATGGACACAAAGCAGATAGATGACGATAATGCTTATTCTTCATGTGTCAAAGCAGAAAAGTGTGTAACTGCATTTTAATTTATGACATCACATGACTAACATTGATACATTTAACTATTATTATCACTTTCTACTTTTATTTTTTCCCTAGCTTGTCACTTACCAAACAGCTGTTTGGATCTCTTTTGGGGAGAGTCTTCAATACACACTCCTTTAAGGTGTGTATTATATGCACCTATAATGTGGTTCATATTGTGTCACCTCATAAAAAATTACTTGTAGGATTAGTCATTCATAATATTTTATTTCGTATCGTAACTTTTATATTAAAAATTCGTAACTTTTTATCAATATGATTCGTAACTTTTTAGCAATAAATTTATAACATTTTAGGAATCATAACATTTTAGTGTGTTACACCCAAATAAGAGGTGTATATTGTAGCATTTTTCCTCTTTTGGTCTCTAAAAATGAACTTTTATTTCTTATTTTTTTTGTTTATGCTAAAAGCCAGGAGCACAAACAAATTGACAAGAGCTATTTGTTGGTCATTTTATGGCAAGAAATGGTTGGACACCCATTGCTCCTTTAGTGAACATTTGTTGCCCCTGTTCATTTAAATTGCTCCCCTTCAGAAGTTTATTGCCCTGTGTCTGTGTTCTAACTATTGCACTTTGTTGTCTAGAACGACTAAATTTGGATCTAAGTTGCCTCGTTTACGAATCTAAATTGTTCCATATATGAACGCAACTCATGTATAAATCTAAGTTGCTCTCTAAGTTGCCTCGTGTATGAACCTAAATTGTCCCTGATTCAGGACAGGAGGGAGGGGTATTTTTGTCTTCAGCACCATGTTTTGGGAATTATTGTTTTTCTTCCCATGATTGGACAATTCCAAAAAAGTGGTCCATGAGTGGAGAGTTTTTTTGCCCCTCTTACCACTGAAATGCAACTCCCCCAAGACTCAGAAGAGGACCCTCTCCTCATCAATAGGATTGTCCCTATATGCCTTTTGTATATCATCAAAAGCGAAACCCAGCAAATAATGCTAGGTTTGTATAAACAAGTTGGCTTGGTCTTCAACTAAGATTTAAGAGTTTGCTTCTATCTAAGGTCTAAGGTTTGATTCATTTTGTCAGCAACTCTTGGGGGCCATCTAATCTTCACGCCCAAGCACATGCCTAAGCGTGTGAAAAGATTGTGGAAGGGATTATATGAATTAGTCCGAGGTATGCATAAGCTGACTTTTTCACGCCTAAGCATGTGAAAAGATTGTGGGAGGGATTGTATGAATTAGTCCGAGGTGTGCATAAGCTGGCTTCTTAAAGCCTAAGCGTGTGATAAGACTGTGGGAGGGGCTGTATGAATTAGTCCAAGGCGTGCATAAGTTGGCCCGTGACACCTCTAATTTAAAATAAAATAAAATAAAATGCTAGGTTGTATGGAAAGTTGAAAGCTATCCCTGAAGTCATGGTCCTCTCCTGCACTTAAACATAGACCGCCGCACGAGTAAAAGTATTTGGGTAAGCCCCAATACTTTTACAGTAGTGTCATTTTCCACTCTCTATTTTCAATTTGAACATTCCTACTTTCACACTTTAGGTTAACTTGCAATGTCCCCCTTCTGTTGATTAAAAACGTTAAATCAGTGACAAAAAAAATGTTGAGAAAAAAAAGTATAACAATCCTTGTTCAACCCATTTCTCTTAAAAGCCAATCAACAAGTTATTGAAAAATAGATAAAGCAATAAATAACGGTATTAAGGTCTTTTTGGCCTTTTTTTTCTTTTCTTTTCAGCACAACATTTATTCTAAAACTCATGCTCAAGCACCCTTAACAACAGTTGCCGAAACCTACCACGGCCAAGCACTACCATCGCCTACGTACCCTTGGTCCACCCATGGATATGATCCCTCACGGTTTATTTTACTGCTACATTTCTACGGGTTGTCAAACAAATGTCTCGACTAAGTTTTTACTTATCTCTAGTTAACTTAATTTATTGCATCAACGATTATAGTTGCAAAATAAATGATGCAGATAAACAAAATAGAAATAAATGAGTACTCCTATTTTCTCACATGATATTGACATGAAAAGATCAAAATCCCAAAGTAACAGGCCCCCTTTTGGAAGAGATTATTCAGTTTCCCAGAAGCTGCGGAGAATATGATGGGATCCATACGCTTTGTGCTGCACTATGTAGAATATGGGGTGGAGGGTGCCACCGGCCATTGAACGGAAGAGTGAGATAAAACTAGTCAATTCTTTCAGCATATGTACGCTCTCTCTCTCTCTCTCTCTCTCTCTCTCTTTATCCCAATATGGGAGACAAACCTCAAAGATAAAAAGGACGCATGATCTCTTTTCAAATCTTAGTACTGTTTTCTGGACGACTTTTGGGATTCCAATTCTGCAATCAACGGAAAGGGAAAATAAATAAATAAATAAAAACCCATTTTTGGTACGTGAAGGCAGAATTTAGACTCGTAATGCCTACTCATCTGCTGGTTCATTCCAATGCTGCTAATGGTACAGCAGTGGTTGTACAGCAGCCCAGTACAGACGGGGTTTGCACCCGTTTCGGGTCCCGTAAAAATGATCGAAACCGCTCATTTTGTTCAAAACATATTGTTTACGGTCCCTGTAAAAAATCATCTCAATCCGTTATCGGAAAAGACGTTTACGAATCATCCAACTTTGCTTCAGAAATTAGCCTAAATTCTGAAGCAAAGTTGGATGATTCGTAAACGTCTTTTCCGATATCGGATTGAGATAATTTTTTACAGCAATCGTAAACAATATGTTTTGAACAAAATGAACGGCTCCGATCATTTTTGCGGGACCCGAGACGGGTGCAAACCCCGTCTGTACGGGGCTGCGGTACAGCCACTGCTGTACCTCAATCTTTACTGGGTTCCTTATTGTGATTCTGTGCCTAATTAACTAGACTAATTTATCGTTGACGTGTAAAATGATGCAGAGTCTTCGAAGATAATTAGGACACTGCCAGATTCAATTCCCCGGCCGTCAACCACGTGTTGCACATTTTGTAATTAATAAATCAATTTCTAATTAATCACAACTACCAGGTCAGCTCTGGATGGTCTAAACACGATTAATTTTTTTTTTCTTTCTTTTTCTCTCTCTATTTATCGAAACCGGATTGGGGGAGTGGTTTAATTGAGGCTAAAGCCATAGGGAAGAAAAATTATTAAGTGCTGTGAATTACAAGGGGGTCCCCCTTCGGGTGTCGTGATTTGGTTGGAAATTGGAATTATTCGGACTCGTCAATCATATATAAGTCGATTTAATCGAATATTTGTAGAGCATAAATGCAATCGCGGATCTAAGAATTCAATAGACGAGGGGCACCGATTCATGATAGTTAATACTCCATCTGTCCCATTTTATTGTTTATTTTCGTTTTTCGTGCCGTTCTTTCAAAACTTATATCTTCCGATATGAATTTTCAAAAATATGCAATATGGATCTCGTTTGATAGTTTTCGATTAGATCTATAATATAAAGTTTTCAAAATTATGAAAAACATTGTATATTGGGAGATATAAGCGTTGAAAGAACGGCACGAAAAACAAAAATAGATAATAAAAATAGGACGGAGGGAGTATGATAATGCATGAGACACTAAAAATATTCATCACAGAATACTGAAGTTTTTGTTGCGTGTGGCGAGCATCTAGATCATTTCCAATCCATATCGCTCATCAAAAGCACAAAACCAAAAGTCCCATCTTGTAGTATATATATAGGAGGGAAAAGTCTTCAATACACACCCCTTTAAAGTGTGTACCATATGCACCTATTGTGTGGTTCATATTGTGCCACCTCATGAAAAATTACTTGTAGGACCGGTCATTCATAACATTTTATTTCGTATCGTAACTTTATACTAAAAATTCGTAACTTTTCATCAATATGATTCGTAATTTTTTAGCAATAGATTCATAACTTTTTGGGAATCATAACATTTTAGTGTATTTTAATGAGGGTGCATATGATACACACCCAAATAAGGGGTGTGTATTGTAGCACTTCCCATATAGGAGTAGTCTATACAGTAAGTGAATTCTCATGAAGTCACAAATTGAGTAATCAAAAGCTTATTATTTGATTAACCATCTACAAACAGACTATATATATATATAACTTATTGTATAAATCAAAAAAAAAAAAAAAAAGTCGTCTCTTTATTTGAAAATTGAAGAGAGATCAAGGAGAAAAGAGAACAGAAGACTGTCACGAACGGGAGGAGATCTAAATGTTGGGACTGCTTGCAATAATTAATAAGAATACTAGGGAGTTTTAAAGAATTTTGGGTGGAAGTTAGGGTTCATTAAGTTAAATAAGTTATTTGGCTTTTCTTTTTGTTGTCTTTATTCAATTTTTTTTCGCATTTATTAGTTTTCGTCGATTTTTTGAAGATTATTGCTTTCTTATAATGAAAGAAATCTAAAAAGTAAAAAATTACGATCAAATTCTAATTTTTTTTGAATAAAGATGAAAATAAGCCAATAAGTCAATTTTTCCGTCTTTATTAAAAAAATTGGATTTTGATAATAATTTTTTACTTTTTAGATTTCTCTCGTCATAACAAAGCAATAATCCTAAAAAAAAATTGATGGAAAACTAACAAATGCAAATTTTTTTTTAAATAAGAACAAAAAAATAAGTCAAATGGCTTATTTAACCGAATGAGGCCTAGTACTCCATGGTGTCATAGGGGGTTCAATGAATGATACTTCTAATATAGGGGTAATAAATGTAGGTGGGTCACTTTTCCCAGCAGGCCCGTTCCGCATTGTCTTCTTAAAAAATAAGTAATTATTTCACAATTTTAAACTAAAAAATAATGTATTTATGCAAATAATTTTTTGATTTTTTGCACTGTTCAAAATATCTCAATGAAATTTATCAAACAAGATCCATATTGCTAGAGAAATTATTTGCGTAAATACATTAATTTTAAGTTTGAAATTTTCTTATTAAAAAATAAGTACTTATTTGAGAATTTGGAATGTGTTCTTGTTTACCCTCTTAAAAAATAAGTATTTATTTGTAATTTTCAAGCTTAAAAATATTAGGCTTACTGAAATTAAAAAATATGTAATATTGATCAAGATCTATCAAACCCTACAAAAAAAAATTGAAAAATTATTTTTGTAAGCTATTATTTTTAAACTTGAAAGTGAGTCTTTATTTTTTAAATAATTATTTGAGAAAATGAAATGGGTAAGTAGATTTGCTTGTGCATTTACGTTTCCATTCATTCTCAAAATCATACATGACGTCAGCTGGCTGTACAATGTTGATGTTTATGTAATGACCCTGATTTTTGATAAATAAAAATTTCGTTAAATATTTGAATTCTAATTACTTGAAAATTTCTTTTAAAATTCTAATAATCTGTCATAATTAGATTTGAAACTTATAAAATTATATCTTTTTGTCCCGAACAATTTAGTCTTTTTCTAAAGATAAGTATGCTTGTAGAAGCACTTATATATTTTCTTAGCAAGTTAAATAAAATCTTTAAAATATATTTCTTGGCTAAAAATCCTATTTGGCGAGTAGATTGGTTTCCAACTAATTAGTTAGTGAAACATAACTATCATTTCACCTAGTTACATTCTCCTAACCCTAGATAAACCTTTTCCAGCCTCTTTGAATCTTATGAATCTTTTAAACCTAGGGAAGTAATCATTAGACTTACATATCTAGTCATTTCAAGACTTTATTGCTCATCATTACTTCTTCTAGGAATATCTTTTCTCTTTACCCATTGAATAATAATTTGTAGGGTAATTCTTATCCTCTTGGATAACAGAAATAAGACTTCCTATTGTCTAGAAAATAATACTATTATGGACTTGTCTAATCAAGACCAAGACCAAGACCAAGTTTGTTCTTCTAAACAACCGTGATTATGTATTGTCACATCAAGTATCCCATAATTACTTCTTTTTTTCTTTCTACAAGTAATCTTGACATACATATACATATATGTATGTATATCACCCTAAAAATTTCCTAGAAGGCTACTTGGAAGCCTTATTCATTCTTTTGCATTGACAAGTCACTTTCAAAAGCCAACCCTTTAATCATCTCACTTTTCATTGAATTGTCATTTTCCCCACCCATTATTGTGCTTTCTTAATCAAATCACTTTCCTAAAAAGTGCATTACTCTTTCTCCCCATTGAAAAGTTACTTTCAAAATGATATTTCTTCCAAAAATATTCTTTCTCATCATTTCCTCTTTAACTATTGGGCAATAGTTTGTAGGGTAATTTTTATCCTTTGAGTAAAAGGAATAAGACTTGCCAACCTAGGTTATAATCTCCATAAGTACCTAGGATTGCCTTTAAGCCTTAGAAAATCTCCATAAGTACCTATTCTTACACCTAAGTTGGATTGACAAGTCTTGGCATGCATGAAAAGCTTGATTGAATAAGACCATGGAACAAATCCATGAGAGGGAGGGAGAGAGCTCAAGTTTAACTGTTAATTTATCAATGTCTAAAAAACTTGATCTTTTGATTTTGTTATCTATTCAACTGGATTAATAAAATGAATGACTTTGATCAAATTTCTGAGCAGGGGATGAGCCCATGATTACCTAACAGCACATGGTCGCCGAGGGTGGCTAACCCGCCACTAATCCCTCTAATTACCCCTCACTTATTGCTCAATGATCTTTCTGCTTGATGTAAATTTGAAAAGTTTCGAAATTACATGCACCCATATATGTAGTTAAGGTATTTTTCAGGATAAAACATAGCCAAAGGGTAGGTTTTGTACATTACTCCTAATGAACGAAAAGAAGGGCATGTACGGAGTATTACTCAAGGCGAGTGTATTACTCTATCTGTCTCATTGATCCACTTTTTAATTTTTACATGTCTCAAAATGTGTGTCAAATTTGAGACTAACTTGTTAAAATTTCCTTAATATCCTCTTTACATTAAAAAATTATGCATTAAAGACTGTGCACTCTGAGTTAATATTAGAAAAGTGAAGGGCATTCTTGAAAAATCAAAGCTTTCAGTTTGGTTCAAGTCCACACAATCTTATGATCCGCACCGTCCGTACCTCTCATTTTACGATCAAATTTTGATGATTTGACCCGTTCAATATGTATAAAACATAATTTTAAAGATAACTGTGACAAATTGGCAAAAAAAATGATCGAAAAGGGATTGATTTGAGCAGTTTTTCATGAATGCAAACAAAAACTATTTTATGAAAAAACTGTACGGATCAAGCCCTTGTCGATATTTTTTTTAGCTGATTTCTCGCGAGTATCCTTAAAATCACGTTTTAAACACATTGAATGGTTCGGATCGTCACAATTTGATCAGAAAATGAAAGGTGTGGACTATAAAGGGTGTGTTTAGGAACCAGACTGATGTACATGTGTGATCTTGTCATGTATACTTATATAGAGTATTTCTTGTTTTGCTAGTTCAATGTTTATCATGTTCACGAATAAGGGAGAAGAAAAGTGGGGCACTAGCACTTTTGCGCCGGGGGTTGGGGGTTGGGGGGGCGGGGCGCGGCGGTTGCCTCGAAATAACCTGATTTTGCAAGGGGGGTGGGGTTGTGCCTCGAAATAACCTGACTTCTTCTCTTGTACTCAATTCATGAGTGCCCGGGGTTTTTTTTTCCGTTTCAAAATGGTAGAATTTTTCATTGATAAAAATAGCTCAACACATCAAATAAGATGGTTATCATTCCCGAGAGAATACAATAACGAGGCCTAAATTCTCAAGTTTTGACTCTAGAACCTTGCAAATCACAAGCCAAATGCTAGTCAGCTCATGATACAACAAACGCAAGCAACAACGAGCACTGGATACCGCTACAAAACTTAGAACACACCCAACACTAGCACCCACTGAATCTAAGAAAATCGGACCAGGACAAACCCCCAGACCAAAGAAACCAACTGGGAGAAACTCCCCAAAATGGGGGAGAGATTCCCCATATATAAGAGAAGAAACTAAAACTAAAACTAAACAAAATACAAAACAAAACCAAAAAAATCTAAAACCTCCTACTTCCCTTCTCTTTTATTTGGCCAACTCTCTGTCAACCCCAAACTCGCTAGATTTGCACCTATCGGGAGGGTTTAAAGGGGAAGGAAGGAACCAAAGGCAAACTGGACCGAGGAAAGACAGCGTCGAATGGACCGAAAGCACAAGATCATAGCTTCCGAAGGAAAGGCACCGAGCCACCAAATCTGAGAAAACGCCACCTGTACATTGCCCCAAAGCACCGTCGGAGATGGTGAGAGGATGGAGGGGTGAGAGGTAAGGGCAGAGATCCTTCAAGGAGTTGAACGGAATAAATAAAGTAATAACTGATTAAGGCCCCATTCTGTTGAGGAAAATTTTAAATAAGTACTTATTTCTTAGATTAAATGTGATGCATTATGAGAGAATGACATATTTCATAATGCAGAAAATAAGTATTTAAAAAATAAGAACTTTAGCGGAATGAGACTTAAATACGTTTGATAATGATATTTTGCATTACTTAAAATATTAAGTTCCTCCTAAAATGTAGGCTTAAAAGTTAATAAAAACTAAATGGCTTTGAGCTACTTAATTATGACTAAATTTATGCATGCTCGAATTCAACCATTTCCTCCTCCATCACTACCCTCCACATCACTAACATTATCACACCACCACCACTCTGGCCGCTTCTAAAACCACTGCTACTATAGATACTGCCACCACCATTCCGCCACAACCACCACCACTATCACTCCCATCATCATCGCCACTATCATGACCACTCTAGCACTATCACAAACACTTTGTCGCCACCTACAACCACCACTACCACCATCGCTCCACCTTAATGAACCACCACTACTACACCACCACTCCCACCACCAGGCCACCACTCCACGTCCACCAACACAAACACCACCACCATCACTCCATCATTAGTAGAATTAAAAGAGAATTATTTAACTAGTGAAATTAAAATTAATTCATCATTAATTTGTTTTAATTCAGAGCTTAATATGTCTAGCAAATAGCTTTCAAGATTTAAATAATTCTTTTTTTTCTTTCATTAATCATAATCTACTCTATCTTAGGGGACTTAGGGAGAAAGATGAGTGTTTACGAGAATCAAATCATGCCTATGCATATGCATGAGACTATAAGGGATGTACCAACTGTATACCACTCCACTTGCAGATTTAAACAATTCAACAATCAGCTTTTAGTACTTAAGTTTTAGCTTTCAATTTTAATTTTCTATTTTATCAAATAACACTTAATTAAATAGGAAAAGATAACGGTTCAATTAATTTAGCTCCAAAGTAGAATTACTCCGTATAAACCCACTCACGTCAGACTTTTCTTATTCTGCCCAAATCCTTATAAAAACTCGATAAGGGTATATATAGAGAAAAGAGATTGAGGATAAAAAGAATTTCTCAAAACACGGTGCAACGTGGCGCACAAGAGAGAATCCAAGTGAAATGATATCCTGAGAATTGATACAACCTTTTGTTGACCCTAGTAATAAATAATAATATTTGACCTTGACTTCAACATGCTTTTGTCCGAGAGAGAATATCTCTCTCATCATGCTTTTGTATGAGAATGTTTCTCTCTCTCTCTCTCTCTCTCTGTCGGATAATTCTACACAACACGCTGCTTTCGGTAGGAATAGTAACATGATACTTTCGGTAGGAATAGTAACATGATACAATAGTTATTTGAATAGTTTTACAACCACACCCAAACACACACCCAAATATACATTCATACACAACACTCTTTCACTCTCTCTCATATGGATATACATACATATATCTGATCAAAATAGTTTAGTTTTGTTAAGTTTTATGCAGTGTTTGGAACACTTTTTGAAAAAGTAATAAAGGTAATAAATGAAAAGAAATAAAAAAAGAAACGATTAAAAGTATGAGAAATCTTTTAAAAAATATTTTTCAAAAAGAGAAACAAATACAGCATAAGTGACTGTGAAGGATTTTGAATCGAAAGCTAACAACGAGACATATAGTACATAGAACTTTTTCTTTTTGAAATACTACTAGTACATAGAACTTGCTAAGAACCGAACCAAGCCACGACATCAATTTGTTAGCTCAAAGGTTTCTATGAATACCTTATTGATTTTGATGATAACAAAATATATTTTATTGAAGAAGAAATATAATTAATATTGTGATATTTGGTACTAATTTGAGTTAATGTTTATTTTGTAGGATTTGGTTGAAGTACACATGGACACATTGCTACACCAAATCACTATCTCAATAGTCAAGATAAATTGAAAGAAGGAAGATTAAGAACAAATCTTCTCCTAACTTTATTGGCTAGAGAATGCTTCAAATGAAAGGAATTATTATTTTTTTCTCGACAAAAGGAAATTTTATAAATCTCAAAAGGATACATCAAAGGGGAAGGCTGAGGAACATAAGTGCTCAAACTCAACCGGGGGAGGAGAAAACGTAAATCATCCAGCACGAAGTTGAATGATAAATGTCAAAACAGATTACAACTTTAGCAACCAGATACCATCTAAAAACATTTTGAAATCCTCCACGGAGTACATCCTAATATTGAATTTAACTTTGATCCACATAACCACCCTGGTCTTAATTATATCCACCTCCTCTGAGGTTACATTCACATTCTTAAAGATACACTCATTCCACATCACCCAAATGGACCAGATTGTTGCAAAGAAACACACTTCCCACGTATGTTTTTCCAGGTTGCGATAACTATTATTGAACCACCAGCTCATGTGACCCACGACTGAGGATGTGCAAACCCAGTTGGTGTGCCATCAATCCAAGATTTGCGACCAAACGAACCAAGAAAAATGGCAGTGAAGAAATAAATGGTTGGGGGTTTCCAGATGCAGAGAGCAAAGGGGGCACAAGTGATCATTCATGGCAATATTTTTGCTCATAAGAACAGACATTGTGGGCAACCTCTCCTGAATAGCCTTCCATGCCAAAATTTTGACCTTAGGGGGGCATAAGTTCTTCCACACAGAGCACATAATTGAGTTTCTATCTAGAGTTTGCACTTCCCATTGCTCATACACTGACCTTACCGTGAAGTTATTATTTTGCGTCCATCGCCATTGCATAAAGTCAGGCTTGGACGGATCCATATGATAAGACTGCAATCTTAATTTCAAATTCATTAGCATCACCTTCTCCCTGTCACGCAAATCTCTTCTAAAATCCAGCCCCTAATTTCCGTTTCCCCTCCCTGCCCAGATGTTACTGATCACCTCATCTTGTTGAGTAGATAGCAAAAACAACCTAGGAAAAGCTTCTTTGAGAGTTTAGGGACCAAACCATTTGTGGTTCCAAAAATATGTATTCTGACTCGAAAATACATGTATTTCGAAACCCTCTTACACAATTCCTCCTATGCTTGACCCAATATCACCAATTGAACAAATATCTTTCCACAAGGTAGAAACCGCCCCTCTCACTGGGCAATTTGGCAGCCAACTCCTCTGATCTAATTTATATTTATCTCGCACCACTCTCACCCATAGGGAATTGTTGTCTTTGTTGAATCTCCACCACCATTTAGCAAGCAATGCTAAGTTTTGTTGCAACAATCTCTTCACCCCTAGGCCACTAGCCTCTTTCTTCTTTGCTATACTCTCCCATTTAACCAAATACAACTTCTTCTTATTGATAGTATCACCCCAAAAGAAATGACATTGCAGTTTTTCCAATTTTTTCGCCACTGTCACCGGCACCTTGAAAATTGACATAACATATATAGGTAGGTTGGTCATGTTGGAGTTAATCTGATTGAGTCTTCCTCCAGCGGACATAGCTCTACTTCTCCATAAGCTTAACTTCTTTTGGGTTCTATCAATCACTGGTTCCCACGTTTTCACACTCCTAGGATTTGCTCCCAACGGTAAACCAAGGTATTTGATTGACAGAACTTCAACCTTGCACCCCATCACTTGAGCAAGGGAAATCACATCTTGATGACTAACATTAACACCACACAAGGAACTCTTTGAATAGTTTACCTTCAAGCCGAACATCAATTGGAAATTCCTTAAAATCCTTTTGATGTTACTCATCTGTTCATTATCAACATTGCAGAATAAGATCGTATCGTCCGCAAATTGAAGATGAGATAGCACCAATCCATTACGACCCAACTCCACCCCTTCAATAATTCCTTTCACCTTAGCTTTTTCCAACATGATATTGAGAGCCTCTGCTACAATATTAAAAAGAAAGGGAGAGATGGGATCCCCTTGTCTAATGCCTTTCTGAGTATTAAACTCCCTCGTCGGCGACCCATTGATTAGAATAGACATCGAGACTAAAGAGCAGCATTCTTTGATCCAACCACACCATGTATCTCCAAAGCCCACTTTCTTGAGCATATCCAACATAAAGCCCCAATTGACACAGTCGTATGCCCTTTCGAAATCCAACTTCAAAAGAAGTCCCCCTTTGGCCTTCTTCTTCCAGCTATGGATAATCTCCGTGGTAACAAGGACCCCATCTAAAATCTGTTTACCCCCAATAAAAGCAGCTTGAGCCTCACCTATAACCGATGCAATATAACCCTTCATTCTGATTGCTAAATCCTTTGACATAATTTTGTATATCCAACTAACCATACTAATGGGCCGAAATTCTCTGAAGGAAGTGGGGCACTCAACTTTAAGGATTAAGGATACAAAAGTAGCATTAATACCTCTAGTTAACTTTCCGTTGGCATGAAATTCTGAGAAAAATTGTAGGATGATAGGTTTCATGAACTCCCAGCTCTTCTTTATAAAGGAAAAATTAAACCCATCCGATCCTGGAGCCTTATTATTATTGCACCCTTTCATAGCTGCCATGATTTCCCCCTCCTCAAACTCTTTCTCTAATTGGTTAGCTGCATCTTGGGATAAGATTCTTCGAAAATCTCCCCACAAAACAGCTCTGCATACCCTTTCCTCCATAAAATTAGAACTGAAATAAGCGACAGCTGCTTCCTTAATGTCCAGAGGATCTTCCAACATTCTTCCATTCACCAAAATAGACCCCACCATGTTCTTTTTAAATCTATTATTTGCTATTGCTTGGAAAAATCTGGGATTTTTGTCCCCCAGTTTCAACCAATTCACCCTAGATTTCTGGTGCCAGAGAGATTCCGAAAGTTTAGACAATCGCCAGAATTCAGATTTTGACTTACACTTTGCTGCTTTCTCATCAGTTGAGAGTTGCCTGTCCTCTACTAAAACATCTAATTGGTGAAGTTCGGATTCATTCTCATGCAAAACACAATTAATATCCCCAAACTCTTCCTTATTCCAAGTTTTCAATTTAGCTTTGATCGCCCCGAATTTTTGGAGAAGAATAAAACCAGCCCATCCTTCCACTTGCACACTGTTCCATGTTTCCTCAGCTAGCTTCAAACACCTAGGGTTAGATAACCATATTTCCATAAACCTAAACGGTTTTGGACCTCAATCTCAATTATCAACCGAGATTAAAACAGGGCACTGATTAGAGATCAATCTAGGTAAACCCCATTGAAGAAATTTGAACCTCATACTCCACTCCAAAAAGCAGAGAAACCTATCTAGACGGCTATGAAGTGCTTGATCTTGGTAGTTTGTCCAAGTGAATTTCCTACCGATCATTGGGAGATCACAAAGTTCCATGGAGTTGCAGAACTCAATAAAATCTCTCATACCTCTATCCACCCGTAAACACCCCACTCTTTCACTGGGCATTTTGATTTCATTAGAATCCCCCCCCCCCCCTATACACCACGGTTCACAACTATTTGCTTTAAGCCTCATTAGCTCCTCCCACAACTCCCTACGACCGACCACTTCATTTGGGGCATATATATATATTCACCAATAAACAAGGAAAGTTATTAGGTAGAATCCCCTGTAACAAGATAAATTATTGGTTGCACGATTTGTGAGATTTAACTCCAACGGGTAATGGAAATTCCCATATTACATGGCCTGCAGATTAGTGGCAAAGAAAAGGAAACCAAAGAATTGATTGGCTACTAGAATATATATTAACGGCTAGTACTGGATGGAGAATTGGTATATTGGTTTCAAAGTTGAAGAAGGAAACAATTCAGAGCAAAATTTATTGGCTACACAAATTGCTCCAACGGCTAGTGGAGCTGCCTTCAACTATCTCATCACTCCAAGCATAAATAGAATCAAAAAGAAAAGAAGAAGCGAGACAGAAAAGCAAGAAGAACAAAATCAGCATTTACCTTTCTTTATCTGTTAACTCCGCGCTTACATCTTGAATATTAGTTTGAGTGTTGTTCTTGAGCCAAAAATTGTAAAATGGATTGTACACCCTTATTTATACTCTTGTGAGAGTTAATCATTTTGTGAGTGATTTTGGAGAGAAAAATCACTTGGAATTAGGTGTTATTAGCACCGGAGTTAAAACTAGTTGGGTTAGGTGTAACTAGTATCGGAGTCAAAATTAGTCAGAGCGATTGGGGATAGATTGGTCGTTGTAAAGGTTGTCTAGCACCCGCAAAGCTAGAAGATTGTAACTATTGGAGATAGTGCAGCAAATCCCGAGTTTGACACTTGGGGAGTGGACTAGGCTATGAAGTTGCGAACCGAACCACTATAAATTCTTGCGTTCGATTCTCTCTTCTCTACTCTCTTTACTTTCAGTTTTGCAAATCTATAACGCATGAGTAAATTGATATATTATTGAATAACGAGTTGTGGTAGAATATCTTGAATAATCAGTCAATTAGTTTTTTAAATTCTGTATTATATTTGAGATACTCAATTCACCCCCCTCTTAGGTTGCCTTTTGGACCAACAAATCCGATTTTGTTCCGATTTCGGTTGCAATTGTAAAGTATTTCACATAAATAGTGCTCAAAACATTAAAAAAATAGTTTTAACAATTAATTTCTTTGTAAGTGTCGTTGGACTTCGAGAATCATTGATCAAAAAGACTTACGAACTTATGCAATACAATTAAAGGTGTGGATCAAAAAGAAACTCCAGCTTTATCCGACATAAACTCAGCACCGTTGGATCTTACTTTATAAATTGGACCATTGGTATGAATAAGACAATTCAACTTTTGGCCTCAATAGATCTCCACAGTTAGATTTTAGTTTAGAACAATTTAGACCAACAAAATAAATATATATGGAGCGAGAGAGATTAAACTAGTTATGTTCTATGCTAACAAGGTTCAATATCAAGGTTAACCTTTTTCTTTCTTTCTTGAGGTACCCTTATCAAGGTTATAATAAAAAAAAAATTTGCCGATAAAAAAAAGAAAACGGTTCTAAAATATAGAATCAATGAACAACTAAAACTACCTGTTCTCTTAGTTTTCAAAACAAAGAACTAGACCTCTCTTTTTTGGTACGTCGGAAATTCTAAACATAGAGTCAAACAACTAAACCACATGACCAGACTAAATAAGGCGACTCGCTGGAATTGCTTTACCAGCAGATGCATGAGTCGGAACGCAAAACTAGCTAGGAGTCCATCTTTCGCCCAAAGAAGCAACCGCGCGCTTGCTCGTAGAAGCCCCAGAGTCAAGATTATATATTTTTTAAAGGGTGGACCAGCAGCTGAGCTTAGTCGTTACGTCCCTTGCTGTAGTTTAGGCCCGTTCGGCTAAATAAGCTACTGTAGCTTATTTTTTGTCTTTATTCAAATTTTGTTTGTATCACTTGGTTTATTGTCAACTTTTTGGGGATTATTGCATCCTCATGACAAAAGGAATCTAAAAAGTAAAAATTTTTGATCAAATTCAATTTTTTTTAAAAAAGATGAAAAAATTGACTTATTGGCTTATTTTCGTCTTTATTAAAAAAAAATTGAATTTCGGTCAAAATTTTTTACTTTTTAGATTCAATAATTAGCAAAAAATTGACAATTAGCTAAGTGATACAAAATTTTTTTAAATTAGGACAAAAAATAAGCCACAATAGCTTATTTAGTCGAACAGGCCCTAGTCCTAGCTAGTAGCTTTCTCTTCTCTGAAGTCTACACCTGACAAGTGGGTTCAGACTGATTTATTAATATATCGATATTAATTTTAAATTTTCTTGAACACCCTGGCCTACTTTTGGGTAGTACTCTTGATAAATTCATAGTATTAGTATTAGTATTAGTATTGAATTTCATAACTTTTATCATGTTGTTATGAATTTATTTGACAAATGCAAAAAACAAAAACAAAAAAAACAAATGGTATCATGGGTACTTTACTAGGATCGCATACCATATATATGTACGTACCAAAAATAGGTGCATGCATGCAATGATATATATGCATCCCAAAGGAGGGAAATACTATAATACATACTTCTTATTTGGGTGTGTATCATATACACTCCCCCCAAAATGTTATGAATTATAGAGAAAATGTTACTAATCGTATTGCTAAAAAGTTATGAATCGTATAAAGGTTACGAGATACACCAAAATATTATGAATCATAATGAAAATGTTAAGAATCGTACTGTTGAAATGTTATGAATTCTAAAACAAAAGTTACGAAATACACTAAAATGTTATGAATGAACCATAAAATATGTGCATATGGTACACTCTTTTAAGGAGTGTATATTGTAGACTTTCTCCCGAAAGGGATATATATGTGTTGTATATTTTTGACTGGGATCCTCTGGACAAATATTTCCAACAAGAATCCTACAAGAATTAATTCAAAAAGAAGCCGCTTTTTATGAAACAAATTAATTGACCAGAAGAAGAAGAAGACGAAGACGAAGACGACGAACCGTAATCGCCTTTCATCTCTGAATTACAAACAAGTTATTGTTTTCGTTTGTTGGAAATAGTTTTTCCAACAAATTATGTACCACTTGTATCAGTGTTTGTGTTTTTTTTTTTTTTTATCGGCTTGTATCAATGTATGTTAGTCTGTATTACACACACTTTTTGTAGCTCAAATTTCTTGATGTTGATTCGTTTTACGTACGTAATGGTAGGTTTTTTTAGTTTCAATTTGGTTTTACAGTCTTCTACTGAATTGATATTCAAATTTAATCAAAACGGTGTCATCATACATTCATGTCAATTTTTTGTAGAGGAGCCGGATCCACATCATTTCCCCTTTTCTTTTCTTGATGGAAAATGCTACAAAGTGCACCTCTGTTAGTACAGGAGCTCAGCGGGTCAACCGAAACCGCCTAAATTGCCTAAACCGAAATGCCCGCAAACCCAGTCGAGATATGGTACCGAAGGAGACGAATCCTAATATATATTTTTTTGAAAGGCAAAAGATCATTTTATTAATTTTTCAAATTATTACAAAGATTAAAAGGACCACGCAAAAAGTCATCACAATCACAAGGAAAATATCCCAACTATGTTGACACCCAAATCCATGACAGTCATATGCCAAACAAGACCCGAAAAAGGAAAATGGAGAAGATGGTTAACAAGATGTCAACCGAATAGGGTACAATAAGATAAAAAAAATGCCAAAGAAAATTCATGACGGATCCTAATATATGAACGGTCCAAATCATCCAAATCGCTCAAACCAGCAACTGAACCACACAACAACCGCAAACGGATACAAATGGAGAAAATGTGACATTTTACTAAGAGAAGGGGGAAGGAAAATCCAACTAAAAGTTGGAGTACATCCACGGGGCCGAAATTCATAACACCCAAAGGCCTATAAGCCAAAATATACAATGAAGCCCAACACAACCCAAAGGAACACATCCCTAGAATCCAAGAGGGTTGACGTTATGAATTCATATGCTATGAATATAAGATTGAGAGAAACTTATTCAAAGTGGAGTTATAAACAAGTTATTCACAGTTCCACGCAATTTCAGTCGTATGTTTCGGCAATCAATAGTCCAGATTTAAAAAAATTTCTTCCAGCGACGAGTTAAACTCTTCCAAAATACTTTTAGACGCGCGTGATTGAGTGCCGTAACGTAAATTCACGGCTCCGCCATAAAAAAGTTTTTTCTCTTGAAGATTAATGTTATGAACTTTGATCCGAAACATAGTGAATTCAAAGTTTCTTTTTTTTTTATTTTTTAGTAGCTTAGCTCTTCCTGCTATTTTGTTCTCTCTTCGATGTGCCCCTTTTGAATTTTTATAAAAAGTTTCTTTTGCTGAGAAAAAGAAAAATTCAAAGTCATTCAAAGAATGCATATGGTACAATGTACATGACAGAGGTTGTATTTTGTGACACATTCCAATGAATGATCAATATCAGGGTGACAACGTTGTTGAAGCCGAGATTTGTACAGTACCTACGCTTTCATGCCCATTTTTGTTTCAAAAAAAATCACAATTTTCAAAAAAAAAATAAATTCGGTGGACCATCCTGAAGAAAGACCCAGCTAGCTTGCGTACGCTCTCAAATCAGTTTTAGCTTTTTTCCTTCGCCATATATATATGATTGCGATAGATGTTGTGCTTTTGTTATACACTGATCAGCTTTTCTCCCCTTGATAAAAGCCTCCAACACACAACCACTCACATCAAGCTTTTCTTTTTTCTCATTCTTCAAGTGATCAAAGTTTGACATGGAGCAAAACCCTAGACCTGATAGAAAGACTATAGAGAAAAATAGAAGAAATCATATGAAGGCCCTCTATTCCAAGCTCCATTCCTTAGTTCCTCATCGCCCTTCTATGGTCTCTCTCTCTCTCTCTCTCTCTCTCTCTCTCTTTATCAGTTTAATGGTTTTTAGCAATTTTTTGAATCAGTTTTTTTTTTTAAATATGTATGTATGATTTGCGTACATTTGTTATTATTCTTAGGGTTCGAGATTAGTTTTCTGCATCAACCGGGTATTGGGTTGTTATAATAAACCATTTCCTCTCTCATTCCCACATCTCTCTCTCTCAGACACATGATATTATTTTTCTTTTTTGTAGTTTTACTGAACAGTTCTCATATATACACACACTTTTCGTAGATGATTTTTGAAACTAGTTTTCTAGGATTTTTTTTTTTTTAAATTTTTGCTAAGCAAGGTTTCTAGGAATTTTGGTAGATATATAATTTCCAAACTTGTTTTCTAAGAATAATTTTTTGGGACAGAAACCAATTTTGATGAAATTTCAAGAAACCATTTTTGGGTGTATTTATGCACTCCTCTTAAATTCTCTAACACTTGTATCGGATTCAATAAATTTGTTGTAAAAATTGGGCGCGACATCCATCTTTTGTTATTGGATTTTTTGGTGATATTATGAATATACGTGATGAAGGTTATAATACATCAATATGAACGGTATAACATTTTTTTTCAACAGCAAAAAAGAATTTTATTAATTTTTTAAAATAAATTACAAAGATTACTTTGAATGTTATAACTTTAATCTGCTGGTGACGTCGAAGAGTCAAAAGCAAGAAGTTAGATTTAAAATTAAAGTTAGTATGCCGTGTAATTGTTCTGTTAATCCAAATTTATTTTGGAGTCGTGCTTTAATAAACTGATTCAAGCTCTCATTAAACCCTGTAAATTTGCTGACCTTAATTTTTATGGGGTTGCAGGGAGCAATGTCGCTGCCGGATCAACTAGACGAGGCGTCAACCTATATCAAGAAGTTAGAGAAAGAATTAGAGGAAATGAAGGAGAAGAGAGACAGCAAAATGATGAGAGCTGGTAAGAACCCTAATTCAAGAATGATGAGCACATCAAGCAGTGCGGGTATGATGATCAGATCACCACAAATTGAGATCCACGAAATGGGATCAGCCCTAGAAGTGGTTTTGATTACTGGGTTGGATTGTCAGCCCATTTTCAATGAGATTATCCGGTTGATTCATGAGGAGGAAGCTGAGGTTGTGAATGCCAGCTTTTCTACAGTTGGTGATACAGTTTTCCACACAATTCACTGCAAGGTAGAAAAATGGCAATTCTACTTATTTACTAGCAGTTTCTAATTTTTTTTATTTTTTTGGAGTTTGTCATGATAATATAAAATCAAGACATGTTAGATTGGCCATTCTATGTTGCAAGGATTTAAACGTTATAGTCAATACGTACCGGTTTTTCGGCCTTATGGTTGCAGCCCAATATACCGGTAGGAGTGAAACGGTTTCTTTTACGTATCAAGTCGTTACCGTTTACCGACCGAGTCACAGGCCGTTAAATATTTGGTCCGTTGCAGCCACTCGGCTGTTACGTATGATTTCGGCATCGAAAATCTTTTTTTCTCAAAAATGAAATTTAAAAATTCACAACCGCAACAATGGATTCTATGTATATATTGATCATTTGATATTTCCGATACCGTCCATATCGATGAACCGTTTACGCGTCCCATTACCGTTATTTAGAACCTTGCTATGTTGGAAATAAAGCTTCAATATTCCTGGATTAAGAGACAACTTATCCGGAGGTTGGGTGTGTGTGGCAACTTAGATTTTGATAGAAGTTCATTTTGCAAATAGCAGAACTCAAAAGCATGCACCAAAATAGAGAATAAGTTTTTATTTGCTAAATACTGAAGAAAAATATATGGCAAACAAGTTTACACAAATTATGAAATTAAGGAGAAACTAAAACAAAAAGCTGGCCTAATTTAGGCTCCTCTACATGGTTCTTGCTCTTTGGTCTGTTTCTGTGCCTTCTAACATTTCGTTCGTTTTTTTAAATTCTGTTGTTTCCTGCAAGCATTACACTTTTGCTCTCGATGTACCCGTTATGGAGATTTATTCATATTTTTTTTCCAAGCTAAAAAAAAAAAATCTTCAGCAGACGCCCGCTTAGTTTCCTTTAAGTGTTGAATCTAGATATTCCTTAAATGTTGAGAGATATTTCTCTCAACATTATTTGCCTAACCAACTGGGGGAGGTGATGTGCGGCACCGTGCAATTAATATTTGAGTGAGTTGTGTCTATGATTGATGTTCAACCTTCAGTCTGCTTGAAAATTTGATCAGGCACATAATATATTGACTTGCCATGCCTCTCATTGATCTCACGTTTTCTGTACCTAATCAATTTGATTTCCAGTGCTTTTACTTTCTCGATCCTAAAAATTTAGAATGATCATTGATTGTTTATGTTAGAACTGTGGCTCATAGAGTTCTGGAAAGAAAGCCAGATGTTGGAGTGTAGCGGAGCGAAACGAGTGGAGCGGAGCGGAGCAACGGCATCTGGCCCATCGCTGATGTTCCAGTGAAAGTAGACTGGGCCGAAGGCCCAGCCGTTGCATAATTGGGGGGTGCGGGGCGGTACGGTACGGTCCGTACATGAGTATTTTTGGAGTACAAACCAAATACCAGATTAGGGTTAGAATAGAGTCGGTATAAATACTCTATGTTGTAAACCCTAATTCATACTGTGATAATAAAGAACAGTAGCCGCTCTTGCTCCCGTGAACGTACCTGGTTTTGGGGAACCATGTATATCTTTGTGCTGATTCTTTACTGTTTATACTCGTAAATCGTGTGCGTGTGTGTTGATCCTAATAGTTTATATTGTGCAATGACTTTAGTTTTTTAATTCTTCTTTTTCTGATATATATGGTGTCTAAATGCTGAGAATTTTTAAATTTGGAATATTATTTTGTGTAGGTTGGAGAGTCGTCTGGATTTGCATGTGGAGCTGCGAGGATAGCTGAGAAGCTCAAGAAGTCTTTTTATGATGCTGGTCCATTTTGAATGGATAATAAATTTCAAGTAATTTAATCAGTATTATGAATGGTGAAAGCTGGTTTTTAGGGCACAAATTAGACAAATATACAAACGGCGATACTTTCTGATCTGGTGGCTCCGCTTCACACCGGTGGTTTCAGTCTCGCGCTCTTCAGTCCTTTCGACGCTGCTCTCTATTCCTGTCAGGTTCACCTCTTGATTTCTCCCATCCCCCTTCAACCCTCTCCTATGGGTGTCTAGATGATCTGTTTAGTTCGGGTCGAAGGAGTGACAATCAATAATCAAGAGAAGGTTGTTTTATTTACTGGTTTTAATTATTTTCTGTTTTTTCCCTCAATGGAATTGTCGATCTCCTCCCGGTTGGTGGAGGTTTCGGGTATTCTCTTTTCTGTTCTTCTCCCTCCGTGGAGTTGTCTCCTTCACGTTGGTGTAGGTTTCGCGTGTTAATGGGTTGCTAGTTGTGGTTTTGGAGGTGTAGGTGTGTCCCTTGGGAGGCCTGCCCGGCTGTCCATTTCTCTCCATGAGTGTGGGAGCTTCCTTTAGTATATCTGTTCTTCCTTTTTATCAATGAAATTTCAACAATTTTGAAAAAAAAAAAAGGCAACAAATTCTAGTATTTCATATTATATATGAGTAGGCAAGTTTCCTCCCATTTTCTTTTTCTTTTCTTTTCCCCTCATTTTCTCTAAGTTCCAAACATAGCTTATTCAATTGTCTATTCGCTAGAGAAATTTGAATCGATATGCAGGCTTCTCTTATGTTGCACTGCACATAAGTGTTAAACCATACCAAACTATGATTTTTTATGAGCAAAGTCTACTTTGATCCCCTATGGTTATCGCCATGTGCAGATACTCCTCTCGTGATTTAAAAGTGAGCACATAACCTACCTGTGGTTTCTAAAAATGAGCAGATAGATCCTTTTCCGTCTATTTTAATGGGAAGTGTTATACATGCACTCGCCTTGCAAGCGTGTGAGGCAGTGAAAATACATAGATTTAGGACCATTTTGCCCCCAAATGTCTACAAAAATCC
>BPLS01000379.1:0-27221 GCA_019656275.1 Rhododendron kiyosumense | reverse complement strand
TTCAACAATTTTTGGGGTTGTGATGAATGTTGTGTTTGGATGGGTTTTTGAGAATTTTTGAGTTGTGATGAATGTTGTGTTTGGATGGATTTTTGAGAATTTTTGGGTTTGATTTTTTGGGTAATGAGTAGAAAAAGAAATTAAGATAATAATTGGAGATATTGGTAATAAGTAGAGAGAGATAGAGAAAGAGATGAGAATAATAATTGGAGATAAGGGTAATAAGTGGAGAGAGAAATTAGAGTAATGATTAAAAGCATGGGTTAATGAGTATTTTTTGAGTTAGAATTTTTTTTCTAAAATGCAATCCGAACAAAGCAGAAATAAACCTGAAAATGTTAAAGATGGATTAAACAAATAACTAAAATACAAGGGTACAGAAATACATTACATGCGTCATATCTATATCTAATATTTATGTTTTTGAAATCTACAATTTCTTTACACAATAAGTTGTCGGCAAAGTTCTTTTATCGTGAAAAATAAACTTGACAACTCTTTTTCTTAGTAGCTTCACAAAAATAGTTATTCTTTTGCCAAATAAAAGTATAGAATCAAAGCATTCACTAAATCCATCAAAATACAGTTTATATTTGTTTTTCTCAAATCATAAACTAAATCCAACAAAAATGATGAAAATCAAATTTTTATGATTTAATATAAAATAGGCAAATGAAGATGGAGAACTTTAATCAATTGAAAAACATGCTAGTATTACTTTTGGAGAGAATAAATGACATAAATAATTATAGATATTTAAACATGTATTTTATCTTAGCCATAGCAGTTAAATTAACCTAACATATAAAACAAACTTACTTACGTATATTTATAGGTAAAATAAACATAAGAAATAAATATAACTTGAAGGCATAACAAGAATAAACAATTTATTCTCAATTTCTCTAACAAGAAAATCAGCAAAAGGTACAAGAAATTAAGAAGGAAAAAAAATAAAAAAGATGGAGAACTTGTAGCTCTCTTTTTGGACAAGCCACAACCTTCCTTTTATAGGCATTTTAATTGATATGTGTACGAAAACAATAGATAACCCATATTTGACTTTAAAGTGTGAATCCTAATAAAATAAAAAAGAATAAAGCTACCCACTTTCTTTTTCTTTTTCTTTTTTCCATATGTACACTTTTTTTTTTTTTTTTGAACAATTAAAAAGGGTAGGAGGGGGCGACCGGCGTAGCAACCCCTCTTGGGCGTGACCATAGGGGCTCCCTGACCCGCTGTGAAATGTCCGGTTCGAGCCATAGCTACTGTCCGTGAGGACAGGCCGTCACTACAGCACCACCTAGGCGCACAGTTAGCACAGGGCCCTCCACACGTTCTTCCAGCTCATATATATTTTTTTGCAACTGGAGGGGCTCGAACCCGAGTGCATGGGAGAGAGAGGCACTTAATCCCCATCACCTCCTGTGCCAGCTGGCTACCACCCTGATGGTAAGAAGAAAGCAAATTTTGTTTTCACTTTTCTTACTTGGAAACTCAAAGGGTACAATAGTGTAAAGCCAGTTGTAGAGTTGGGCTACAGCGGATCACCAGAACGCCAGCATTCTAGAAATTCAAAGGGACGCATTCTAGAAATTCAAAGGGACGCATTCTGGAAAACTTTGCATATCGTACGGGGAAAAAAAATGGTACACAAACTTTGGTGATCTGTACCGATCAAAATATATCCCGATCTGTACCGGTTAATATTGGGCGTGTCTGTCTGTACCCAGTGGCGGAGCCACTTGAGGACGAGCGGGGGCACGCGCCCCCACTGAATACTCTTTTTTTTTTTTTTCTTTTTTCAGATTTTGTATTTTTTTTCTGTATTTTGCTTCTTCAAATGTTCTTTGTTGAATCACTTTAATACATTTTGCATATATTTCATTCTCAACTTTTTGTTTCCAATATTACAACAATTCCACTACACTTACGAAGTGAGATGTTTAATGAATAAAAAGCGAGTCACCACTCACCATTTGAAGCTCCTCAATACATAATGTCTAAATTTGTAAGTGGCTAAACCATGGGTTATATGCATTATACTTCATTAATTATTCACAATTTTAAAAATAATCTTGTCTTTGTCAATAGAATTCGCAACGCGTGACGAAATAGAGGTTTAAGCATAAAATTTGAAAAGAAAAGCACATTTTTCCTGATTGGATCAAGATTACTGAATATTAACATTTTAGTTATTGTGTATCTAACTGCTATTAGACTTGGTCCATTGAGACAATTCAAACAATTGATTTATTTTGATAGTTTATGAAATTACTACCTTCCTTAGTAAATGTGTTAGCTTTTTTTTTAAATTATTTTTAGCAAAAGCATTCTTTTATTATTTTGGTATTGCTAATTATGAATTTTTTTTTTTTGGTTGAAGTGTGTTTAAAATATGCCCCCACTATCGTTAATTCCTGGCTATGCCACTGTCTGTACCGCCTATACTGAAATCTCAGCCGGTACAAAACTGCTGGTGTATTTTTTCTCTTGGTAAAAAAAAAAGTTGAAATTTATGGTAATTTAACGACACTTGGAGCCCATAACATGTTAATCATGAAAATTTGTTATTAGCACTAATATTAAGGTATATCAAAGTGTTTAAGGTCCCATTCCAGAACACCTTTTTAAAAAATAAGTACTTATTTCACATTTTAAACTTAAAAATAATGTAAATAAAAAATAAATTTTCAATATTTTTTGGACCATATAAAAGATCTTAATGAGATCTATCAAACAAGATCCATATTGATAGAAAAATTATTTGCGTTAATTTTTGAGTTTGAAATTGCTTTATTAAAAAATAAATACTTATTTTTCTTTGGGGAACCGGGGCCTAAATTTGTTTTATTTCTCTCTTTCAAATTGTGCATTAATACATAAATGAATTCATAATATATAAAATATATATTGCAAGAAATCTGAAACGATATCAAGTTACACGTAGGATATGTACCATCCCAATAGAGCAATCAATACGCCAACCAGTACAGTATTGATGTCCATTCCATTTTTTTTTTTTGAAAAGATTTATTCATTCATCATAAGCCCATCGGGCAAACAAATTCCAGAACAGCTATAAGATAGAACCAAAGCAACCTAAACGTCGATCTCAGGCACCTATTGCCGAAGCAGACCTCGCGATAACGCAGGTACATAAGAACCAATCTCGGTCTAGATATCAGATGATCTAAAAATATCCACAGCTCAAACCCTAGACAATTAAGCATCGCTGAAATCTGAAGGCAAAACAACATGCAACAAATCAACTAAAATCTAACAGGTCTCATGGACAAAACCACAATGGTCACCGGCTTGAATAGGATAAGAATCGAATACCACCGGACCACGGCAATCGAAGACCAATCTTCTTCCAGCTGAAATTGCTGCGTAGCCCAATCAAACACCACCGAACCACCACCAACTCCAACAACACCACCAAAACCCACCAGCCCCAAAACAGACATCCAGAGACACAAAGACCACCAACATCGGACCATTCCTCAATAGGCACTGGGTTATTTGCCCACCACCATCACCCACCATATCTAGAACACCCAAACTGGTACAGAACCGAATAGGGGAAACCTATCGATAGAAAACAAAAACAAAAAATAGCAGATGAAAAATGAAAGACCCCCTTACATCAACCGCACACCTTATTACACTTGTCGGACCAAGAATAACAGATCTGGAGCCAATGGAAGGGGAACGGACTAGAGGAGCCACCATCCACTGGTGGAGCCGACCTGAGGAACCCTCGCCGTCATAACGAACTGCCGCCCGAAACCTGGTGGTCATGGACTCCTCACGTCCATTCCATTAGAAATCGTTTACTTACCTACTATTTTTTGACGAACACAATCACTAAGCTTCAATGATAGCTGAGTTAAAACACAAATAACAAAAGTAGAAAAGAATATCACATTTTACTATTTAGGTTGATAATTAATTACTACTATATCAAAAATATTATATTATTTTAGGAGAAGAGAACGTTGTCCAGTAAATTAACGTTCTAGCCGAATTCTGAGCTGTCCAATGCAGGGCCCATGGGGATCAAAAAAAAAAATACAGGGCCCATTTTTATTCCATATGAGAGCCAGAGGCCCAGTAGGCCGAAACCTATTTTGACCAATTTCAGAAGCCCAACTGTCTTAAGATCTGAATGGAGATGTTCTAAGCCTTAAGCTTAAAGTTTCTCATAATTGTCTAAACGGACTAAGACCCCATTCCACTAATAATTTTTTTGACTTTTTTGATTTTGCGTCAAATTTTTTTGACTTTTTTGATTCGAGATGAATCGGAAAAGTTAAAAAAAAATTACTTTTACTCAAATATTTTGAACAAGGATCACTTTTAAGTAAAAAAAGTCGACTTTTGAAAATTAAGGGCAATATATATTCTACATTAACCTCTTTTTTTCCAAATGTAACATATTTTTTGACTTTGGGTTGTGCTGTGCAGTGGTGTACGCAGTACCGTGTTGCGCACTTTCGATCTCATCTCGGATCTCATCTCGGCAACCAACGATCAAGATCTGTTCATTGCCGAGATGAGATCCGAGCCTTCAGATGCATGATCCGATGGTTCAAAGGTGCGCTGCATGATGCTGCGCACACCATTACACAACACCATCCCCCAATTCCATATTTTTCACCAAAAATTTCTTTTACGTGAAACAATTTACATGGAAAATAATTCTACGGATTTTATGCTGCATTGTTTGGCTGCAAGCCATAAAATTATACGGTAATTTTTAACTAAAATTGTGTAAAATTTTTGGTACGAGATTGGTGCAAAGACTAAGGCCGAAGAAATAAAGAATAAGTTACTGACTTGGTAAAATTTTTACTCCAAGTTTATGCAACCGAACGTACCCAAACTTGGTAACATATTTGTGCCAAAATTATTTTACGTCCAAATAAACGGAACGTACATGAATTTTGTCCCCTTCAACATTTTTTTTCCAAATGTTATTTTCTATATCAATTGATTTATTCTTAGGACCATGTGCATTCTTAGCGTCGTGTATATCTAAAATGGATTTGGATCCTCTCTAGTCTTCAATGTCAAGATAGATGACCAAAATTTGGATTTTCTGAGGGAGTTCAAATTGAAGATCGGAGGAGATGATCATTTCCATTCCAAAAGTTTGATCTTCATGATTTGAATGTTATTCAAGTTACGAAGACGGAATCGGCACGAATCGCGATCATGCTCGTGAGATGATCAGTTCCATTCCAAAATTTTACTCTCTAGATTTAAACGTCATTGAAGTTACGATGCTGGAATCGACGCGAATTGCAATAATGATCATGAGATGATGTGATCAGTGCAGTCGAAGAGACGAAAAGTCCTCAACGAGGTGAAACTTTTTGGGGATCTACGTTCTTGATTGAGTGCATAGTTACCAAAAAAAAGTAGTAATACGTACATTCAAAGGAAAGTTGACCACTAATTTAATTTATTTCATTGCTTAATTGGTTCCCAAATCGTTGCATGCATGGCTTTAGGTAAGCAACACCATCACGTGGATAATTGCTCCCTAATGTAAGCCCACATTAATCCCTATGTATCAATCACACCCCATTTCATACAACAATCTCCATATATAATGATCTGCCGATTATTTTTCTCAGAAAATTCGCAGAATAAACCGTTTCAAAACCCCTATAAATTCACTATTCCCCATCTCTCTCTCTCAATCGATCAATCGAAATATGGCTATCATTCCACTACTCAAAGGTCTTGTGTTTCTGTTGAGTTGCATCGCTGTGTTTGGTGATCACACTCCGATTCACCGTCCCGTTGAATCCCCAAAATATCCAAAGAGCCACCCTCACCACCACCACCACCCTCACCATGAGGGTCACCCTCCGAGTTCACCACCAGCTCACCCCCCGGCTCAACACCACAAGGGTCACTCTCCAAGTCCGCCACCGGCTCACCCCCCGACTCAACACCACAAGGGTCACTCTCTGAGTCCACCACCGGCTCACCCCCCGAGTCGCCACAACAAGGGTCACCCTCCGAGTCCACCACCAGCTCACCCCCCGAGTCATGCGCCTCATCCACGCCGCAGGAGTCCTGTGGCTGTTCAAGGAGTTGTTTATTGCAAGCCATGCAAGTACCGTGGGATCGACACGCTTTGGGGAGCTACTCCACTTCTAGGTTTGTCCCAATTGCCTTCTACTCAATTAACCACATTTCCTATATATGGTCTTCACTGTAGTCTTAGTTTTTGTCACCATAATGATGTGTCTCGATCTAACTGACTCAAGGTTTTGAATAACAGTATCGGGATATAATTAAGCGCAAAATTTTTTATTTATCTGCTGATATACAATCTATCGGAAACTTCCTGTTATTTAAAACTTGTGTCCAGTGTCTTGATAAAGTAGTCCCACGTTTGTTGGGTATTTTGAAATGAATGATCACTCAATATAATATTCAAACGGTAACATTTATAAACTTGATAGTTTAAGCTCTTTTTTTTTTTGATAGGCATATAATTAAGTTTAAGCTTTTAGAAATTTTGGTGTGTTAGAAATGGTGTATTGGTGTACGTGTAGATGCATTGGTGTGTAAGCATGTGTGCATATTTTCATGGGAGAGGAACTTCATCGTGTTCGCATAGACTTTTGGTTTATTTAATACTATTTTAATACATACTTTTAATAATTTACAAGTTTTATGTAAGATTTTATGAATTAGTGGTTGATTTTGACGAGACAAATCTAAGAAAACATAAAAATTATGATAAAAATTATTAGTTTGACTTTATTGAACTTCTTAAAAGATTTTTGTCATAATTTTTACACTTTTTAACTTACTCTCGTCGAGATGAACCAATATTGCTGTGATATTTCCGTCATCTCTCGATCATATCCTAGTAGTCTGTAAATCTTCGCAACATTAATGAGTGTGTACATATATAGGTGCAGTTGTGAAGCTACAATGCAACAACACAAAGCAGCCGCGAGAATGGTACGGCAAAACGGACAAGAATGGCTACTTCTTGATCACAGTGGAAAAGAAGCTCTCCTCATTTGGTGCCCACACTTGCAAGCTTTACTTGGTCTCCTCTCCCAGCCCAGCATGCAAAAAACCAACTAATCTTCTCCATGGGGAAGAAGGTGCCCTCCTCAGGTGGCCCCAGAAACCCTCCAAATTCCCATTTGAGCTCTTCACCGTTGGGCCTTTTGCCTTTGAACCCTACAACAAATGCCTTTGATGTATTTTGAATAATTATTATAGTACTGTGTTGCATATTTGCATGTGGTGGGATTTGAGTTAGTATTTATTTTGACTTGTTTTTATTTGTTATGAACTTATGTTGGCTCCATTCTGCATAAATTTTTGGTTTTCGTATTTTTTTGTTTGTCTTTTCTTACTCTTTGTTTTTTGGTATTTTTTATGTTTTTGGATAAATTATTCGTCTCGAATGCGAGGAGTCTAAAAAGTAATAAAATTATAACCAAAAGCAAAAGAAATTTGTACTAACAGTGAAAAAATATCGAACAGCTGGTATTTTTGCTACCTTATATGTACTTTTTGAAACTTTGGTCCACATTTTTATAATTGTTTGGCTTGTCTCGTCAAGACGAATGATTATCCACAAAAATTTAGACGAAAAATTAAAGAAAGAATTATGTAAAGGAGAAAATACCAACAAAAAGTATGAGACCAAAAATTTATGGAGAGCGGTAGTTTTGCGTAAACTTATTTTTTCTATTATTCATCTATCTTACCGAGAAAAGTTATTAAAAAAAAAACTGTGATCCAGAACTTTAAAAGTTCTAATACAACTGAGATGAAAATAAGCTAAAATAAATGACTTTGATCAAATCCTCTTTAACGTCCTGTCTGTGGAAATCATATCTGTCCAGAAAAAAAATGCACAGAAAAGTATTCAAGAGCACGCCACACAACCGTCGATTTTATCAATGAAATGGATGGAAGAGAAGAGTTTGTTATCTGGACCATTGAAAACACTTTTGGGCAACTGCAATGTCGCCCTACATCGTCCATTTCGTGTTATAGAGTAATTTTATGGTTTTTTTTTTCCTACTTACGGAAAAATAGGCATGTTGGAAGAGTTTATTTTAAATCTAGACCGTTAAAAACACTTTTGGACAGCCGCGATGTCACCCTACATTGTCCATTTCATGTTATAGAGTAATTTTATGGGTTTTTTTTTTCTCCTATTTACGGAAAAATAGGCATGTTGGTAATGAGTTGCTTTGATAGATAAGTACTTATTTTTTGAATTAAAGATGATGTATTGTGAGAGAATGAATTGTCTCATAAAACAAAAAATTAACTACTTAAAAAATAAGAATCTTAACAGAATGGGACTTCGGTTAATTCACCGAGGTACTCAATATCCCAAATTAATGAATGCAAAATTCATTCTCATTCCTTAATTAAATGGTACGAGGTCCAAACTTGGGATTGAGCTCAGAGATACTTAGGCGGCCCAACTTTGTGGAACCTATTAAATGAAGGTTGGGCTTAGGTTTTTTAGGCCTGAATTAATGTTATTAGGAAACCCAAGGTATTATTGCTGTTTACTGAAAAGTTAAATTTGCATTACAAAGTAGAGAATATTAAATTAAAAATACTTTTTTTTATTTATTTTACCGAACCTTTTGAGACTTTTGATCATGATTGCATACTTTCGTCGAGACGAATTCTTAGTCAGAAAAATCGAATGCAAATTTGACTTCAAATAGATTCCATTCTCGGTTTCATTGAACTAGATTGAAGATTTTACTAGTATTTTACACACGTTTAGCTGCAATACTATTTAGCTTTGTGCTAGACTAAGCCCATTTTTTATTGCAATCCTGGTCAGGTACTAAATCGCACCCAACTTATTTAGGGTGGTTTTGGAAGAAAAAAAAGAAGAAGTGAACTTGACTTTTTTATTTGTCTCTATTTAATTTAATTTTTTTTTTGTATTTGTTAGTTTTGCGTTAAACTATGTGGATTATTAATTCGTCTCGATAAGAGGAATCAAAAAGTAAAAAATTATAGTCGAAACTCATAATATTCTAGATAAAGACAAAAATAAGTTTTCACCTTCAGACAACATAGGCGAAGAAACCCAATGTCAAGCTCATGTGAGTTGTTTTCCTGTCAAACAAAGGAAAATAGGCAATGACAGTACATGTGAGCCATAGGGCTCGTTTGGAAGCAGTATTGTGAAGGGGTATTGGCTTATCCCCCTATAATACCGTGGGCCCACCTTATACCTCATCCAAACCAATTACTATTTAATCCTCCATCCATAAACATCACATCAATGTGAGTCATCCTTTATTAACCAATATCCCCTACTATTTTATCCTCCTTCATAAATAATACCCTCAATTCTTACCCGGCCCCCATCTAAACAAGCCCTAGTACTTAAAAATAAACAATGGACTGGCTTATTATTTGGTCCATAGACCAATAATCTCAAGACTATTAAATATTGGTCCTCAAATCGAAAATAACCAACCAATTATTCCTGTGCTACCAAACGTGCCCAAATACAGAACATTGCAAGAATAATTCCACATATAGTGAAGCCTCATCCCTGAACCAACAAGCAAACATGGCAACTTCCTTACCAGTCATGCTTTAGTGCCCAAAACTGAAGAGCGCACGCACGTGCACGCACACATTGAGAGATTGAGAGAGAGAGAGAGAGAGACCTAATCTAGATGGGAGTATTGATAAAAGCCAATTTGCGCCAGGTAAAAGAAACCATGTCAAAAGCCGATTGTGGCATTTTTATTTTTATTTTACGTAATAGGCGATCTTGCATTTAAAAAGAAATAATATCGGTAATGAGGAAGAACATAACAAAATTTAATTGAACTGATTGTGACCTAGCCTGAATTGGAGCATTTTCAATAGCTATGACTCGAAAGGTAGTTCAACCCTACCATAATTAACCCAATTAGAACTCCCACATGGTGACATGATGACTCAATCATTGTGCACAAATTCAAACTTCTTAATCCCTTAGGACTATTTCTCCTAATTTTGGTCTTTGTTGTCCACTTAGGGCTTTCTAAGTCAACTATAATACAGTAGTTTAGAAGCAAGATTACCTGTATCGAAAACTCCCGCTCTCTAATTTACCCCATCTAGCTGATACAGAAGAACAAGTGTTTAAATGTTGTGTCTCATGTGTATCACACAGTTCCGGACTTGCTCGTGTTTAGATACCGTAACACAGCTCATTTGGATAGCTAGCTGAGATTCAAAAATTCAAGAGGCCTCTGAACAAGTAGCTCAAATCTGAAATGCCTCTGTTCTCGTGAATTTTCAACTGTATATAGGATCGGACAAAAGTTTCTTCATCGGTTGTACTTAAAATTTTAGTACAATCACGCGGTTAAAATTGCACAAAAACAGAGGTACAAGAAAATTTTAATACAGAGGATCAATCCTTGGGCGAATCAGGATGTGAGATTCTGTGAATATGTCAAAATTCATGACTTGCTATGGTTTAGCCAAGTCAAAAATCTGCTGAAACCAATAATGTAGACTAAAACTCGAGATTATTATTATTATTATCAAAATGAAATAATGTAGATGGGGTGGGGTCCACCTTGAAAAAGATTAAGTAAAGAAAATATTCAGATTGGTCGGACCATCAAGTAAGGTTAAGCTTCACGTCTAGATTTCTTGGCCTGCATATATATATATATATATATATATATATATATATATATATATTCCTATACAACCATTGCTGATAGATAGCTAGCAAGACTTGGCGCAGAACAAGCACAAGACTTCACAGTTGAAATTCCACCATCGACAAGGCCGTTTATTATTAAAGATATATCGTCTGTGAAATGGGCGTCTCCGTGGTTTTTTTTATTTATTACGTCACGGAAATACAATAGAAAACAAATTACGAACTCCAAAGGAATACGTCAAGGGCGTCTCCATGGTTGAGTCTTAAGAAATGCTTGCTTCTGGTCATATGACGTTTTCCTTGCCAATTTTCTAATAATGTGATGTTTTGATTTTTGAATTAGTAAACAAAACCAAAACAAAACAAAAACAATATTGGAAGAGGGATTTGAGTAAGAGCCGGAGGAACGATAACGAAAAATAAATAAAAGAGTGGAGCTGTAGAAAAACTACGTACGTCGGCTTCGTGAGTGGTAGATCCGAAATGGACAAAAAAAATAACTCATGTGGGACTTTATTGAGAAGGAAAAATCAAAGTGGAATTTTCAACCCTCACAAACGTCAATTTCGCATATGCCTTTCAAAATAATTAAAGCATCTTTCGCTGTATGAAAACAAAATAGAGTGTCATTTTTGCACCGGGTATGCACTACAAAAATGTGTTCCCTTTTACTTTTTCTCCAATATTTGCTTTTCAATATCAGTATTATAAATTCCATAGTAGTGATAATTAATGCTTTTCATTCATCTCTCCTCTAACTTACGGTGTCCACAATGGCATAATCGAAACTAAAATATTTCTAAAACTAGTAACATTGGTCAAAAAATATGGCTCACAATGGTATAATCAAACTTAGCAACCTCTAAACTGATAACTAAATTTTGGTTTTTGGATAACCAAAACTAGTAACATTTTTCTCTTTGAATAACTAAATTTAATGGGAACCACACACTCTTTATTTCGTTTCTCTCTTCTCCCATCACTTACTGGATCCACCCTCTTATATTTATCCGCAACTCTCTATATTAAAAATGAGTTTTTGATTTGTGGACCATTGTAAGACTTCACATTATTGATCTTAGTAGCCTTTAAATGGATAGCTAAAAGATGAGCTGACAAGTTTTGATTATCCAATTTTAATTATGCCATTGGTGATATTCTAAGGCTATATTCAAAGCTTGAGTCCATGGTGATATCCTAAGGCTATATTCAAAGCTTGAGTCCACTAACTATCTGGTGTATATGGGTTTGGTATAAAGAAGAGTAAAAATAACACTCCCTCTTGCACTCGCTATCACTTAACACCCTTCATCTTTAAAATCGTTCAATCACACCCCCTCATCTATCAACCAGTATCACTTCACACCCTTCCATCCGCATTTTGGACTTAACTTTGCTACTTTCATCCAAATTAAATTTCTTTATCACATTTGTCCACCATTTTGTAGGCAAAGTTTCCTCCTAAAGCTTATAGAACACTCCTCATGATATGTAGAAGACATCTCCTTACCATTGGTTTTATGCAAATATTTGTCGGATCTATTTCTTGAAGTACTAAATTTTTGAACCAATTTTTTGTGAAACACACTCATTTCTGTTAATTATAGATGATGTTACATACAGTCACCATTATATTATTAACATGTAGAAAATATATTATTTTAAGACATTATAAATGTACTTGTTAAGTTTAAGGCATCATAAAATCCTCCTCCTGAACTTTCCCTCCAAAATGGGGAGTAAATGACATAGAAATATTAATTTGGATGGAAGAAGCAAAGTTCCATAAAAAAAAATAAAAATGTGGACGAAAAGGTGTTAAGTAGAGGTGACAATCTCAACCCATATTTTTCTAACCCGCCCAATCCGCCCACTTATAATCCGGCCAACTCAACCCGCCCATATTACATAATGGGTTTATATGGGTTGAACCCATATAAATCCATATTTACATGGGTTGAAAATGGGTTAAATATGGGTTGAAAATGGGCTAAAATTAAAAGACTCATTTAATGCACAAGAGTGAATTACTGTTACCGTGTTACGTTGTCCACGTTGTCCCCGTTGTCCCGCCTCGCATACCAGACAAAACCATTTTTTGGTTTTATTATTCGATCAGCTACCATATCTCTCTCTCTCTCTCTCTCTCTCTCTCTCTGGCCTCAGGTTGCGTTGTCTTGAATTTAACTTAATTTTGTGAATTTTATTTTTATTTGAATTTTTTTCGCATTTGTTAGTTTTGCGCCAAAATTTTGTGAGTTATTGATTCGTCTCGACGAGAGAAATTGGAAAAGTAAGAGCTTTTTACTTTTATTCAAGTATTTTGAGAAATAAATATTTTTTCCACATTTTCAAACTCAAAAATAATGTAAATGAAAAATAATTTTTTAATTTTTTTTGCACCGTATAAAAGATTTTAATAAGATTTATCAAACAAAATTCATATTGGTAGAAAAATTACAAAAAATTTGAATGGAGACAAAAAAAAAAGCCACTTGACTTTTTAATCTAAACCTAAGCGGTGGTTTCGGCGAACGCAACGAAGACGAAAAGTGTACAATCAGTGTAATCATCATCTTCGAGACAATTCTCTGATGTGGCCTCTGACTCCTCGTCGAAATTACGTTATTGTTTGGAAATGGAAAAAAAAAAGTAAAAACTTGATTTTTTAAAGTTTTTTAGCCTCTAATTGCTTCCTTTTTATTCAAAAAAAAATTGAGTTTTAATCATAAAATTTTACTTTTCTGAATTCCCTTATTGAGACAAATCAGAGAGGAGGGGAGAGAAGAGAGAGGAAGGGAAACCCAAAAAAAAAAGAAGAGGAGAACGGGTCGGGTTTGGTGGGTTTGGGTTTGGCTTGACCTATATTCGACCCAACCCGTTTCAACCTGATTAATATTCGACCCATCCATATTTGACCCACGACCCGTTTCAACCCGCCCAAACCCGTCTATTTGCCACCTCTAGTGTTAAGTGATACCGGTTGATAGATGAGAGGGTATGGTTGATGAGTTTTAAAGACAAAAGGAGTATTAACTATTAAGTGATAGCGAGTGAATTATGAGGGGATCTTGAGTTATTTTTACTCTATAAAGACCTTTCCAATAGCTATGGCAAAAAATGCCAGAATTTGGTTTAATCCTCCTTTTTTTAACTTTTCTTCTGGTGTAGTTTCAGATCCTGATTAATATTCCTAAGCATCGTTAAGATTCTATTTCCATTCGGGTATAAACCATTTTTGAGTCTTTGACTCCTAGACAATAAGATTAATAATCCCGTCATTTATCTAGCTAATAAGTGAAAGCAAAAAAATTGTCATATATCTCTAATGATGATTGATTGATATAATGTTCTTTTGTTTGAATCTCTTTTCCTTTTCCCCCAATCTCTGGCTCCAAAGAGTAAATAAGGCATATGGATGTGTGCTATTTGAAATAGGGGAGGCTCCCTTCCGGTCTCCTTCTTCATCCAGTTTTCTGTACAGTTTGAGCCGTTTTTGGGCTTTTTCCTGGCCCACAACAATGATCAGAATCATTCACGTTTTAAGATCTCGCCTAGATCTTTGACCACGTTGAAAATCAAGTTGAGCGGATATCATTTGATACGATTTAAAAATGCATTAAGCTTCAAATAACGGTGTGAAATGATTTGCAATCCTGTGTTGCACGCTTTTTTTAAACAAGATTAATGCATTTCAAAATCATATCAAACGGTATTCAATCAACTTAATTTTGTATGTGGTCAATTTTCTCGATAAGCTCTAAAAAGTGAACATGTCCGATCATTATTATGGGCTCGGAAAGGGCCCATAAACAGCCCAAACTGGACCAAACCGGATGTTAGCCTCCCCTTGAACAATGTATCTGTATGGATAAAAGATTCCATTAATGCATGCTTTTGCACATGGGACTAACTTGTAATTAAATTAACTTGATTTTTGAAATTCATGTTTTCAGATCCCTATGGGAGGTGCATTTAAAGCATGGAAAGCTTTATTTAACCATGGGGTCTTGATAATTTAGGGCGCCATCTCCTAAGGAGCATTGATTGCCTAGTTAATCCCACCAAGCGTCGGTGATGTTGTAATAAAGCAGGACATCTAATGCCACACTGGGCGTTCTACTAAAGTTGTTCTAAGGTGGGATCTTTCTTTACTGTTTTTCCGAGACGGTATACGTTAGTGGAGGTTAGACGGGTAACGTAAGTTATTATTAATAACAGAAGAGAGTTTGAAGTCACTCCATAAACTCGAAGTCCAGACTTTCCCCTTTAAAGCCAAGTGGTACAACTTAATGGGATATGAGTCAGACGCTTTTATACTTGTTTTCCACTATGAGGTTTGTCAAATTTCTCATACTGATTGAGAGAATTCTACCTTGAAGCTTGATTAATGCAGCCCTTTTCAATAAATTTTTTTTTTTTTAATCTCGTGAAGGTCAAAGGCTTATGATTAAAATACCACACCGAAAGAAACGCGAACCACCAATTAATGGGCTTGAATTATAGCATACTAGTGGATGCTCGTACTTAAAGATATATCCAAACGAAATAAACTCTCAACTTAAATAAGTTTTTTGTTCTATCTGTGAGTCCGTGACCCATCCAATATCAACCATTCTACAATCACACACAAACACTTTTAACTTTTTGGCTTTTTGGTTTTTTGGCTTTTTGGTCAAAATGCAGTTTGAATCTAATAGAGTGTTTGGAAGCCTACTTTTTGTCTTTTCATTTTCAGTTTTTTGCCTTTTTGCTTTTTTGAATTATGGTCAGAATGTATTTTGAATCTGTAGTATTTAGATGAATATGTGCATAATGTATTTTATAATATGAGTAGTATTTGGGAGATATATGATGAATATGAATTATGGGTTGGTTTTTACCATGTTGCCCTTGGTTCTTTATTATTATATAAAATTATCATAAGTAATGTTAATTACTAATTTAAATTTAAATTTATATAGTTTTTGAAAAATAAATTTATGCAGTCTTTAATTTTTATTTGCTAATACAAAAAAATTAAATATTATCGTGTAAGTTTCATAGAAATAAGAAAACGATTAAATTAAGGAATCACTAAAATAATAAATAAAATAAAATAACCACACAAACTTTATTATTATAATAAGTTCTGTCCGGATCAACTGGACAAGGGGGCCATCTGGACAGCTCCTGTGTGGGCCCCCTTCACGCGTTTTTTAAAAAATTAGAACCGTGCATCTTGTAGAGTCCGCAAAATAATGTATCAACGCAAAAAATTAGATTGTGTGGATATTGATAGGTATGTCAAAAGTTGAGGTTTTACACAGAAAAATGGATGACCGTGAACAGTTTAACTTTAAAAACAGTTGACAGATCACGGTCGTCCATTTTTCTGTGTATAAAACTTTTGACATACTTATCAATGTCTGGACAAGCTGATTTTTGGCATTGATACATTATTTTGCAAGTCCTACAAGATGCACTGTTCGAATTTTTCAAAAAAACACGTGAAGGGAGCCCACACGGGGACTATCCCCTTGTCCGGTTGATCGGGAAAAAACTTTTTCTCCATTTACAAGTACCAACCCACTGAACCAAAAAAAAACACACGCAGGGTTTGGATAGAGACAAGAGTAAGGTGAAAGTATAGAATGAAAGGTAAACTCAGGTTAGGGTATTTTCATAATTGCATGTAAAATGAGAAAATCAGAAAATGGGAAAAGCACCTTCGGACCTCTTTTTTCACTTTTGCTTTCTAAACCAAAAATTGGCAAAGCCATTTTGGCTTAACTCATTTTAAAAAAAGCTGCCAAACGCTTGGAATGTAAAAACTGGAAAATGAGAAAAGTAGGCAGCAAATGTGTTCTCCAAAACACATTTTAAAAAGCAGCAACCAAACACCAAAAATGTAAAAACCAAAAAATGAGAAGCTAAAAATGCAACTTCCAAACACCCCCTTACACACACATACTCACAAAGGTGGTGGATCCCACACACACTAGAAGTGTGCAATGTGTGTGAGGCCCACCGCCTTTATAAGTACGTGTGTGTAAGTGTTTGTGTGTGATTATAAAATTATTGATTCAATATATCATACTCATTTTCTGCCTCACTTTAAAAAGCTCATACCAAGATAGAGAAAAATAAAAATAAAAATGGCAATAATTTACAGGTTAATTATCAACCCTCTTAAAATAATATCAACTTAAAATGGAAAAAACCAAAAGGTAATAAATTAGAAAGGAAAGTGTATATATTACCATAACAAATGTCAAAGTATAACTTAAGGAAACATTCTTTTAATCGAACGGCTACAATCTTAGCTTGAAGGCGATCAACGGCTGTAAAGGTGCTCATGTTTGTACGTGTAGATAAAAACCGATGTTTTATAATATAGATAGTGGATGCCCGTGCCTGAAGGCACGGCGCAACGTATTCTTGACCCAAAAGTGAATAGAATTAGAGAAAATAGAAAAATAATAGATGACAATAGGTACCCCGTTTTGTTAAATGTCAAGTGAGCCCGTCCATGTTAAAGCACAATCAAAGTCCAAGAAAAATCAAGCTCAACGTAATAATTTATTAACTCCAACACGTGCAATAAGACCACATGCGCGCCCCTACACATTTTATAGGCACAACACAAATAATGATGCCAAAAGCCCCAAATTACCTCGGCAGAGAGGAGAGTCGAGTAACCCATAGCAGCTATATAGCAATTACAACTTCACGGCAATCATCAATAAAGTAATATATTCATATCATCAAATTATTGGGACTAACACATTCATATCTCTTTGAGGCATTATCGGTGTTGAGTTCAACTCTATGCAAGTGGACGGTGGAGCCCCAAAGATTAGTTGAGGTGCGCGAAAATTGACTTGGACATCTGAATTATCAAAAAGGAAGCACATGAAAGGAAAACAAAACTGTTCTTTTTTTTTTTTTTACTCTCATTAACAAATAACATCTTGGACTGCAAAAAAAATTCAGGTCCTTACCCTTGAATCATTAAGGATTGACCGAAACCGACCATGGGTCAGAATTATAATCAGAACCCCAACTATATTTGTAACGTCCCAATTCGGGTCGTTACAATATTGATCATAATTTAGCGAATCAAAATCTAACCGACAACCGGTCTCAAATTCCTAATCACACAATTAACTCATAATAAATAGTAAAGCCTTCATTATGGATAAGCAAAATTTGTATTAACAAAGAACTGGAAGACATGTACAATTACGCAGGTCATACACCAAGCAATACACATTTAAGAATATAAAACTCAATATCATCGCAAACCAAACCACTAATTCAATTAACACTAATACTGTCATGACCATAGAAAAGCTCCAAAAACAGTATCGTGGATTTAGTGATTGCCCATGCCTAAAGGCAAGACACAATACACCAATAAAAAAAAAAAGGGCGCGACAAAACATTTTTTATTACAACTTAAAAAAAAATTATCCATGGAGAGAAACAACGTACTTCTCCAGACAACATGACACGAAATTGCCTCAAAACATCTAACCTAGAGAGAGGGAGAGAATGTGTAGACACATTAGAATAACGGAAAAATAAAAAGATTTGATTACCTCTTGTTTTGACAAAGCAGAGGTAATGACCCTCTCTCTTTCTCCAATCAAGGTAGGAAGGAAGCTAATTTGCTTACGAATTAGATTATAAGGAAAACTTAGATTCATCGTTGAAGGAAAACGTATGTGAATGCTACTCCGTTTTAAGGAAACAATGTAATTATTAATTTTAAAAAAACAAAGAATGTTTCCTTTTAGTGTATGAATCAAAAAATGTTTGTTTCCTTTTTGAATGTAGAAAAATCAACCTAAAAGGAAATTATTGAGTTGGATGTAGGAAAATTAAGCAGGAAAACCTTTTTAAGGAAACAACGTAAAAGCAATCAATTGAAAAGATTTGCTGGTCATAAGGTTAGGGGAATTTATATCAGAAAGTATATTAGGAAGTATTCTCTTGATCGGACGGCTACAACTAACATGAAATATTGATCGGATGGTTGTAGAGGGTGCTGGGTTTATATGTATAGACAAAAACCGCTCTGTTTTATAATATAGATATCCTTTACAAGTTTAGAGGATTTGACTCACCTCTTCAACAATCTTTTTAAGGCTAAATAGTCAATATTGTCCATCGGATCATGAGAACCAAACAAATGCGATTTGTTCGGATCAATATTTCAAAACATGCTCCATTCGTTCGGACTTATAATTCAAGAAATCTTCATTTTGTCGGACTTATATTTCCATACAACATCAGTTGATTTTCATCGCCGAACAATTGACATTTATTCCTCGTTGAACAATGAAACAAACTCGTTCATTTTTTATCGATCAAACGACTTTAGTTTATTCAACGTTTGGCATTCGAACCAAGAGACTGATATGCACATTTTACAAACATAGGCATTCCATTCTACTTCTACTTATGAGATGGCAAAGCGGGTGTAGTTAACAAATGCCTCTTAGAATCTTTTTATCAAAATCCTTAACCTAATGTCTCATAAAAGAATGGGAAGTATAATCCATGACAGCACTACATTGGATACAATACATTATACTTGGGGCAATAATTCTAGTAGGTACAAAATTGGAAGTATGATCCATATGCAGGGTCAATTTCGTAATCATGCAAAGGTTAGTTCTGGGAGGCATCAATGATTTTGTTATCTTTCATATACGATTCATAAAGCACCACTAGCAATGGCACTTTTTTTTATTGCAATTACTTGTCATACAATGGGGGACATCCTGTAATTTCTGCTAATTAAGAGGACCACTCATGAAATTACGACAGTTATCTCTTTCAAGGGACCCTGCAAGTCAATGGCAAATATTGAAACTCGTTTGACAATTTTTGTTTCTTTCTCTTTCAATAACCCCACCACTAGCCCTCCATTTTATTCTGAAAATTCCAATAACCACCAATGACTTCTTACCACTTGGACTCTTTCTTCAAATTCGTTGACCACCCTCTATGCCATTGGGTGTTTTCACTCTCCAACTTATTTTCCAAAGAAAAATTACCTCAAAATTTGATTTCTAAAAATATTTATCTTGGTATATATGTCCCACCTGAGCTTATAATAATTTTTTGTTGTTGAAATTAGGAGCCAAAATTGTTCAAATTGAGTTTTTGATAAATTATTTTCGTCAAGTTTTTAAAATTATTCTAATTTAAAAGTTAGAAAAGAGAAAAATGTGTCTAACAAATTGACATAACTCTCGAGATGAGGAAGGCAAAAAAAAACTAAAGCCCTAAAACCAAAATGAATGCCTTTACGAAAATCTTACTTTAAGTGGCTATTGTTCCAACTCTTGTAGGTTAAGCAAAATAAATGCTTAGGGCTCATTTGATAACCTAATTCCTTATTTAATTAATGAAAAAAAGTAAATAAGCAACACATCATAAGATAGAATAATCTATTTCTACCCCTAATTAGTTTATTAATTATCCATTATAAATCAACACAATTTAATTTGTTTTGCTAAAATCGTCTTATTTTCTAAGATGGACAGCCAAAGTGCCAAACCATTCGAGTAATTATGTAGCGTCTACCACATGGCCATGTTTCAAACTCTTACTCCCTTCGTCCCAATTTGTTGTACCTATTTTCTTTTTGAAATCTCACAAAAAATTATCTATATCTCACAATCTATAATATTGTTTTATGATTTCAAAATCTTTGTTTAAAAGAATGAATTGAGATCTATCAAATAAGATTCATATTGAATACATAAAATATTATATATTAAAAAATATAGATAATTTTTTGAGACGTCCAAAAAAGGAAACATGTACAACATTTTGGAACGGATGTATTATCTATCACACATTTGTTTGGGCTCCTCAAAATTTACGATGCAAACCACACAAATATGAATAGAGAAAGAATTTAAAATACCACGTGGCAGTATTCAGGAACACTAAGATAAATTATTTTCACAAACTGGACTCATCATTTTGTCAAAACAACAAAGGCGCGTGAGAGACAGTTCCTTCCAATCGAGTGTAAATTAACCGCAGAAGACCCCCAAACTCCCCAACAAAACATTTCTTACCAAACCAGAGAAAGTAACAAAGGAGTACAAAAACTGCCAAAGAAAACTTCCTCCTCATCTATAGTCTCTCATCAAAGTCTGTTTTCTTCACCCCTCTCTCTCTCTCTCCTCACCTATCTCTCTCCAAAATTCAGACCCATCAATGGAAACCTCTCCCAAACTCCAAGAAAACCAAAACCCATCTGCCCACAGCCACAGCACCAGCAGCACAACCAGCAGCAGCACCAGCAGCAATGGGCTCCACCCACCACCACCACCACAAACCCCCACCACTCCCAAACCCATCACCAGATCCGAGCCCAATAGCCCGTACCCGACCACCTTCGTCCAGGCCGACACCTTCTCCTTCAAACAAGTCGTCCAGATGCTCACCGGATCCTCCCACGTCAAACCCGACCCGCCCAAGAACCCCATCCCCCCGATCCGAACCGGGCCCAAGAAACAACCATCTTCCAAACTCTACGAGCGGAGGAACAGCCTCAACAAGAGCTTCAAGATCAGCCCGTTGCTGAACTCCGGCTTGACCCGGACCCACGAGATCTTGTCCCCGAGTATTCTCGATTTCCCGTCGCTCGCCCTCAGCCCGGTCACCCCGCTCATACCCGACCCGTTCAACCGGTCCCCGCAGCCCAGTTTGGACATGGAGAAAGAGAAAGATGCGATTGAGAAAAAAGGGTTTTACTTGCACCCGTCGCCGGCGAGCACTCCGAGGGACTCGGAGCCCCGGCTGCTGCCCCTGTTCCCGGTCACTTCCCCTAGGGTTTCAGGTTCTTCTTCTTGAGCGAATTTTTTTCTCTTTTTTTTTTTTTTTGGGTATTTGTATAATTTTTTTTAATTATGTGGGTTTTGTTATTTTACTAATGTGGGTTTTTCAAATTGATGAGGCTAATGCTCTGTTGTTATATAATGATGAATGTAATGTACAATTTGGAGAGGTTTGGGAGAATCTTTTGCTTCAATTGTGTAATTTGATCTCTGTTCCTCTCTCTTGCCTTCGGTGATTTAAATCCTTTTGTCTCAGTTTTCTTGGGGTAGGGCACCTTGACCCAGTATTTTTCTTGGGTTGTTGTCTTAACTTTTACTTGGATTTTGGTCAAATTTTTACATCACATCGATCCTCTCAAAATTGAAAAAAGGCTCGTGTAAGACGATAAAAGAACGTAACAGACCTACTTCAAAAAAAATTTAGATAAACAACCGAATAAGCTGCGTCAAAAAGTCTTTAAAAAGTTACGGCAAATGAGCCCTCCTAAGTTTTGCAGGATTTTTTGTCTAAATTTTTGGATATTGGTGGAGTTCCGACTTTAATTATGGAGTTTTACCGACTCATATGAGCTGTAGCATCAGTGTACGGAGCCGTTCGATGCACGTAGATCTCACGTGAAACACATGGAATTTCTACACATCAAATGGCTCGGAAATTAAACGTGTCTGTGAGTCTGGACATTTATGTCCCAAGCATTTTCCAATTTGCATAGAGGAAATCACATTTTTTGATTGGACAGACCAATTAGGACAAGAAGAAGTGTAATTTCGTGGAATCCCATGAGACTGGTTGCGAAGGGGACGCCAAAAATGCAGTAGTTCTCACGAATTTATAATATTTCGCATGTCGAGTTCAACCAGTCAACTAGGCCCTAAAATGATATTGATGGGTGAAAAAGATATTTTGCTTTTTCTAATATATATATGCTTGTTGATAAAAGAGATAGTACCGTAGTACTCGGGAGAGGCTCTCATCCAGTGTAGCCCTTGTCCAGTTCCGTCCAGTCTCAGCCAATTGTTGGCCCTTTTCGGACTCAAAACAATTATCGGAATTGTTCACTTTCTAGATCTTGTAAAGAACAGTTTTTTGAAAATTAATGGATTTCGAAGTGATGTCAAACGATATCCGATCAACGTGATTTATGATGTGGCTAATGTTCTCGACGAGATGTAGAAAGTTAACGATTCTGATCATTGTTTTGGACCCGAAATAGGCCCATAATTGGCAGAGACTGGAAGGGACTGGACCATTGCACATTGGACCGGAGCCTCTCCCGTAGTACTCCGTATTGTTTTGATTTGGAAGTGGGGGTGAAGAATGAATAGGGAAAATTGGTTAATGAATTGTGCATTATGGTGGAGCAAATGGGGCCTTTAGCTGTCAAGAGAAGAGTAGAAGAATGGGAAAGGAATCTTGACCTTTTTTGTTGTCTTCATAAATTGAAGGAAAGATACTAGTATGCGCTTAAAGCCCCTTGGTTGGTTTGTTTTTCACATAATTGATTAGGTTTCGATTTTTGAAGTCAAACGCTAAGAAAGTAATTTTTCTTGTGAATTTATTAGTGTCGGCGTGAATAGCTTGTCCTTTACCGGAAGAGAAAGAGTTTAGTTGAGGTGTATGTAAGCAGTAAGTTGGCCGAGACACTCCTGACTATTCGGAAAAAAACCTATGTGCTTGTGTCGTATGCACTCAAAAGACAATTTTTTATCTTTCGATTGGTGCCACTCCACTATATTGTATTGTATATGTGCCACAATTTTCTTTTTCAGAACCACCATCATTTTGGATTTTACCTTGATGACAAATCCAGGTCGCTTTGCTAGCAAATATATATATATATACTATAGAAATGGAGGGGTATTTTTTAACACATAGGAGGTATCTCCATGCCCGTATGAGATGAGATGAATCCACCTACGGCCGACTGCAGGGAACTAACACCCACGGGAAGCAGTTAGAAGTAACTGAAGGGGACCAATAAACTTGCTCATGAGGTTACCCACATAGAAAATCACTTCCCAACCGGTTGATCTACCACCGAGAATCGAACTTACAGCAAACCTCCTTAGAGCAACTTCAACCCATCTCCATTGAGCACCAAAACTTCATTTTGGAGAATTTATGCCCTTCAATCCATCTTCATTTGGGGTCTCCAAAATGGAGACTCAATTCTCATTCTTCATATTTGGATGGTCTCCTTCTAAATCTCCCCTTTTTCTTAAAATCATCATTTTAACCTTTTGATCTATTGACAACAAATTATAATACCAACTATATCCTATTTACTTTTTTTGCTAGAATTTCATCAATTGTATATAACTTTTACATTATACATCCTATTTTTATAAAATTGGTGTCATTGAAAAGATATTAATAGTACATTCAAAATGAGTCTAATAAACATATATAAATACAATTTGAAATAACATCAAATGTAAATTCAAACCATTTATGGAGTATTTCAAGGATGCATTCGATCAATTGAGCGGCTCAATTCAAGTGGCACTTCTGAAGTTGATATTGTAAGATGAGGCCAAATTCCTATTGCAATGTTTGCTACCAGTTAGGGGGTGGAAGAAGAAGAATTAGGGGAAGTTTTGGTGGTGAAAAATTAAGAATTGGGGTGGGAATTGTTGATTTTCTTCAAAATTACATTTGAATTTTCTTCAAAAAAATTTTTTGAATAATTTTTTTTTAGCCTCTAGCTTTCAGGGGCAAAATGGAAAATATACACCAACTTTTACCCACTAACTTTACAAAATGGACACTTATTTAGGGATAGCTCAATAAACTACCGAACTTTAAAGAGGGCACGGAGGGAGTACAAATTTACATAATTCTGCATACTACTCCCCAGCATGAGTCAATTCAAAAAAAAATTAAAATTCGAATTACTTGTAAGATTTATGGTCATTGGTATCACAGTGCAATCTCCATTTCTTATTCATACTTGTTGGCTGCATAATCCGTGGATACTATCAGACACGTATCTCATACCCTCACCACTTCCTATTTATACTTGCTGGGCCTGGGTGCATGACTCATCGATATTATCGCACATCTATCTCATACCTTCGAACTTTATTTGCATCTTATGCTCAAATTTCGTGTTAGACACAGGCACAGAAGATTCGAACTGCTTGTTGTGCTATACAATTGAAGTCTCAAGCATGCCAAACCTGTCATAGATTATAGATATGGATGGCATCCATAATTTGTAAGCAAGAAGATGAAGCTTTACATTGGGGCACCGATGAAACTGCACCGACATTCACTCTCCCGGATTAATTAGGACGCCGGACAAAAATGGAAAGGATTTTAAACCACATGAAATATTTAGTTTTTTTTTTTTTTCTTCTTATTTTGTTTCTTGGATGGGGAATAACGGCCTTATTTTGTTTCTTGGATCCTTTAATGCACCTTTGAATTTGGGTAAGGAAATCATTAAAGAAATCAATCAAAGGTAGGTCACTCAAGTCTGTATTTTGACCCCAAAAGACACCCAATGCCTTGTGAATAGGGGCATGAGAAAGAGTGGGTGGAAAGTTGGACTTGTGATTATTATTATTTTCAATAATTAGGTGTCCGGTCTAGTTTACACACATTTTGACTGATCGTGGAGAATCAATCCCACCTGTCCATTGGCGGAGCCTCATTTAATATATATATTGATTGCAAAAGAGTTGATAGCATCTGAGAGATTTCGAATTTGAAATCTTACGAGAGAGCAAATTTTTAAGTCTCAAGTCTTGATCACCTGGCCAGCCGGATGAAAAGTTGGACCAGTGATAATGGAAGAAAAGAAATATGAGAGGGAGAGAACAAGGTGGTGGGGGAGTGGCCTCTTTGTGTTTTTATTTGTTGGTTTGTCATGTTTTGGCTTGCTTGTTCCTCTTGGTGTGGATGTGGGTATGATTTTCAAGGACTTTTGAACCTTATGGTTGGTGGGTCAATTAATTGTAAGTTTGAAAATTTTCATGTGCAACTGTTTTGATAATCCTCTCCAAGGCCCGTTCCAGTTTCTTTCAAAAAGTACTTTTTAAAAAGAAAGGTAATTTCAAACTCAAAAATTATGTATTTATGCAAATAATTTTCCTATCAATATGAATCTAGTTTGATAAATTTCATTGAGATCTTTTAAACGATGTAAAAAAAATTTAAAATTATTTTTCATTTTATTATATTTAAGTTTGAAATTATCCTTTTTTTTCAAAAAAGAAGGTTTAAAAAAAAAATGCGGAATGACACCTCACTTGCCAATCATCAATCCTCATCTTTTTAACTGGGGACCAATATTGTCTGAGGTCCACAGGATGGGCTGGGCCGAGTTGGGCCACGGACCCAGCCACATGTTGGTTCTAGCTGTATATTTGTAGTCTTCGTTTGTTTTCTCCATTTAGTAGAAGGTGAAAGAATAGTGCGCTTTGTATGATTTGTCGTGGAGGCCAGTAATTTTAGGATAGAATTAAGGAGCATTTAGAGCATCCACAATGTAATAATCAAAATTAGTAATTTTTTAACCAATAATAAAATTTGGGCATTTGAATAATCAAAAGTAACAATGTAGAATTTCACATTACTAACTTTAGTAACCCTCTAAATAAATAATCAAAAGCTGACGTAGCAAGTTTTGATTATTCACTTTTGATTATTACATTGCGGATGTTCTTAGTATTTATATTCTACGTGATGCTCTTTTAAAAACAAAAAACAAAAACAAATAATCATGTTACCTTCTAATCCTTCCAATTCCGCTCTACCTTCTTTTTCAATTGGATTATCTTTTTTTTCTTTGTTTAAAATTTTCCTGAATAATTAGGGAGTGCATTCCTTTACGTATCAAAGGCCTCCAAATGCTGAAAATTTTTTAAAAAAAAACTAAAAAAAAGCTTAAATTAATACGGCAATTTCTTGCTCTTTGATAAATACTGTACTAAGAGCATCCACATCTCACTCTCCATTCTTCTTTTGCCGCTTGATTGGAGAGCAAAAGTCTGAAAACCTCCCTGCACCAAGCTCGTGGACTTCGTTGCTGCTTTGCAAAATTTTAATTTTGCTACAGTACCTCATTAGAAGAAAAGAGGCACTGTTCACTCTTCTCTCCATTAAAATACAATTTCAGTATTCGTGTCACAAACACACCAGTGAAGTGGTTGACAAACCCACTGGGAATGCTATGTAAACATGTACCAAACCATTTTACAAAAGATTTGATAATTTAATTGAAGGGCAGAGAGTGAAAATAAAGAGTTTGATGCAGTAGATATTTTAAAAATGGGTAGCTAAAGTAATAAAGTGGCTTTTTTCCTCTAATTTGATCCAAAATTTAGAGAGACTAACTTGAAAGAACAATCAAAAGATAAATACTACTAGGTTGTGGACCCTGCTCCATGTGAGTATGGAGTGTCAATGAGGTGTACAAAATCCTGCCTAAACTTATTTTTTACATTTTCTTTTTTAAAAGTTCACAAGGTCAAATAAAAAAGGAAACACTCAAAAATGTAACACAATATATATATATATACACACACACATACACACACACGATGATGAATTCGATCTTCAATCTTCGATCTTGATACTCGAAGATTAATATTAATTTAACGTTCACTTTGTGTCGAGTTTATTTATTTGCAATATTGTGTCCATTATATTCATTTTCTTAAGA
>BPLS01000378.1:0-11653 GCA_019656275.1 Rhododendron kiyosumense | reverse complement strand
TTGATATCTTGCTTCTCGTGCTTGGGAGGACCAAAGAATGAAGGTCCCACGTTAAAACTCTCATGCCTACGGAAGAACGTCTCCTTTGGAACAAACGGCATGAACTCCTGTTGAAAACCATCTCCCTTGAGATCGGGTTTCTCTTCATTCGGATCATAAGGAATATCAAAAGGGTTATGCCTCGGTAATAAGATAGAGGGAGCAGATCCAGGAATGGGGGGTAACCCTGTGATGTTGTCATTTGAATCGTAAGGCAGATCAAAAGGGTTGTGGCGTATAGTTGAAATAGGTGGAATATTGAAGGGGAGATCAGAACTTTCAAAGTCGATCAAGTTCTTCTCAGCCATAATCCTACGTGCCCTTCTTCTGGCAATAAGATTTTCCAATCTTTGATTCCTTTCCAGCTCAGAAGTCCCCAAATCCATAAGATTCTTTTGGTCGTCCTCCGTCCATTTGATTGCAGACTTAAGCGCTGCCTCTTTGCTACCAACTGTTTCTTCCTCCTCTTCGTCCTCATCATCATTCTCATCATCATCATCACCAACTTCCTCTTCTCGGTGTTCACTCTCCTCGTCATCGGATTCATTCGTGCCATCGCTAGATTTCTGAGGCAGCTCTGAACTGGCATCAGAGCCGTCATGGGACATATGAGCAGGTTGAGGAACGTCTTCATCTAAAAGAGGGTGAAGCTCAACTAGCATTGGAATGATATCGGCCATTGAAGCATCAGGAGAGGAACTCTCAGCCCCATCTGACCCACTTTCAGAATCTTCAATATCGTCCACTCCCTCCTCTTCCTCCCCCACCGGTTTCCACGTTGAAATCGGAGAAGTGTGGATGAATTCTGCCGGTGATTTACCACCGTGCACTTCAGCATTTTTATCCTCCACCTCTTCAATCCGAGAGTACTGGCTCTCAAGAAATACTGAATCTTTAACTTTCTCTTCGTTCGTTTCAGTCTTTATTTCAAAACCCGAGTCATGTAATTCTCTCTCTTCACCCTCACTCAAACGCTTCTCAAATTGAATTTCTTGGGAACTCTCCCCGATCTGTGGTTCACTATGGACCAAACTACAATCATTTTGTTCATCTTCAGAGGCTATGGAACTCGCTTCTGCGATTGACTCATCTAATACTGCATCGCTTCTCTTCGCAGTGTGCCTCTCCACTACAAATTTCTCACCCCTCTCAACAACGGTGGAATCCCAGTTTTGAGGGACATGATCTCGTGATTCGTTGTCTCTTCCTTTTCAATTTCGGGTATGTTAGGCTGCCCGAAACTCAAGAGAGTTCCAAGCAAAACAGCAGTGCAAACAAGGACCGGGGAAGCAGATACAACAAGGGAAAACAGGAAAGGAAATGATCTGTGCATGAAGAAAAGGAAAAGAACCATACCCACAAGGAATGGATGATTCAAAACTGATCTGTAACAGGCCCTGATTGAAAAGATCGCAACTTTCTTGATTTGAGCTCCAATCTCCAACATCTCAACACCCATTTTTCTCTCTTTCTTTCCCATCCTATAAACCTTATCACCCACAATCCGGCCCATATCAATCGGATATAGGGATTACCGAATTCAACTAGATCAAACCCAAATCAGTTTCCAAGAAAATACAGATGGAAAAGATATTGGAAAAGCTAATTTGAGCACAAACCCACCACAGAAAACCTACACAAAAATGAGGAATCAAAAGAGGATCAGATGACAATCAATTCAGAACCTGGAAACAAGAAAGGAATGAATGAAAGGAGAATATCTTGGAGGGTTCTTGCAGGAATTACTTACCAAGAAAGCAAGAAAGAATAAATCAACTTTGCACTTTAGAATCATCTGCTTTGCACTTTCTTGTTTTACTTTTTCGCCACAGAGACAGCTATGTAATTCTGTTGTGTGTATTCACATTTGAATTCTACAGAAGGGGATGGGAGAGTATGAGGTTGGGCGGTACCGAAAGGGAGAAAAAATTGAATAAGAAAAAGGAAAAAGGGTTGCTCTCTCTCTTTCCACCTTTTCTGTTTTTCCATAGTGTTTGTAGTGCAGTGTTTTCCCATGTCATCCTCAATCTTGGCCGGTGGATTTGACATTAAGCCATAACAGGGACCGGAATTCCCATGGTGGAAAAAGAAAAGGACTGGAAGTATTATTCTATTAACATTAAACAATCAAACAACTAATATTGTTGTGGTGAAGTAAGACCATGGCTATGTTCAAAATAAAGAAAAGTAAGACCATGGTTTGTGGAGAGATTATGTGAACTTTCTCGTATTTAATACAGAGATTTGGTACAAGTGGGGAATGGGCTTCATGAGGAGGAATGAGGGTCATCATTACTTTTTTCTGGATCCAGAGTATTGTTTTATAGGAGTACAAAACTAGGGATTGGTACAGTACTGTGTTGTTCCGGACGAATTGGGTTTGCTCTGGTCTTACTTTGATAATTGGAAACGTTCATTTCATAGAGCTAGTCAAGTAGATCAACTAACCAAAAAAAATCAGCTTAATCGAATATCATTAAGTGTCTAATTGAAACATTTTTATTTTTTACCGGAAGACAATCTAAGACTATATCATTCTAAAATGCCTATGCATTTTTTTTTTAAAACTTCTTTCTAAAATCTCCTAGTGTCTAATGACCCAATAAAACCACTCATCCTTTTTTTCTTCGGTGCGTGGCTTCACGAAATATTGGGCCGCTACTGCATATAGAGTGAAAAATCGATCAATGAAGGAATAAATTTTGCGACAATATTGGAATTTTATTAGGTATTACAATGCCCGTTTTGGTTTTTTCTTTTTGACATCAAGTAAAGGAAAAAGAAAACTTACATAGATGTTTCTAGTTAATGATTTTTGGAGTAGGAGAGCAAGTACATGAGGGTGTGGTTGTTGTTGTTATTGTTGTAGTAGACTGTGAGCAAGTATTACGTAGGGAAAATGACGGCCAATGACGTGTTTTGATAATTAATACATGTCAAAGATATTTTTAGTATTAACAAAGGTTCTTATCTTGTTCTTAACGGATATTAATTATTAAAATACGTCCTAAGCCGTCATTTTCCCTATTACGTACATAAGTTGAGCCTGATTTTTGTTGGATGGGCCTCGATGTGATTGTCGCGCAAAAAAAGGCAAATACCAAGGTTGGGCCTGACCTCTGGTGGAGGGAACGATATAGGTTGGGCCTGACTCATGTGTTTAATTCTCTTGGTCAATCCTCCTTTGGGCTTGCCATCTGTTATCTTAACCCTAGTCACATAATCATTCAAAATGGGCTTCGCTCCTGCTCTCAATTTTGTCTATGCGTGCGCTCCCAATTTCTACACTCATTAATTGTAGTGGTTCGGGAGGTTTTTGAAAGTTGTTTCGCGCTCGCACTCTCGCACCTGAGAGGTTTTTGAAAGTTGTTTTCGCGCTTGCGCTCTCGCACCTACACTCGTATTATGTGATTTAGATCCTAACTCTCTAGGTCTAGGGTTGCTAAGACTTTGTCCTCATCATGAAGCATGTGATACATCATCATACATATAGTACATATGCTTAGTTAACATGTTCATTTTTGTAATATTTCTTATGAACAAAGAGATTTTGCATCTGCTTTTCTGCTTGACTAATTCTGCTCATATGATCCCCTCCATATATGCCTTCAAATGCCATCAATTAATTTTTGGAGAGGTGGGTTTCGCCCATCTCCTTGGAAAGAGATGCCCAAGCTAGAGGAAGCTTGCATTGATTTTTATTTTTTCAATTGAGGAGAGGCCTATTGATGATCGAGCCACTAATACATGTAAACATCATGAAGAAATGTGAGACTCTGCTGTCCTGATGGGACACTGAGTGTTGGTCCTATTCGGACCGTCCATGCTCGGGAATGAAAACCCGACTGGGAAACTCAAATTGTATAAATAATCCAAAGATCGAGGCAATCCACCAGGACCCAACATACCAGAACCACCAAAGCTGACACACGGAAGATCACAAATACTAAATGGCGCAAAACTAGGACTGCACAAAACCATATACAACTAATGGTAGCCGTGTAGACATTTTGATTATCTAGTTCAAGCAAGAGAGATCCTCTAAAAAATTACTACTACCATATCTATGCGCATCGAAATTTCAAAATTTGATTTTAAAAAACATTAATATTAGGTTTAATATTTTATCTTTTGAAATAGCTATAGGATACAATGTTGTATGCAATACGCATCTACAATTATACATGTCTACACATTTATATTTTTGAATGGCGAAAGAAAATAATTTTATTGAAATAAAAAGAAGTTTGACAGATAGAGGGCAAGAGTGAAGAACGCATCACAACGCAAAGGTAGCATCCCAACAATGTTGGCACCATACCCTGCGACAATCATATGCTACTTTGCCAAGAGCTGGTAATAAATCAACCCAAAACAAGTTAGAAAGCAAAAGAAAAAGGGTCACAACACCCAGTACGTTGCCCAGAAAGGGTCACAACACCCAGTACGTTGCCCAGAATGGACACCAGTCATCTTGAGATCGCAAGAATTTCAGAACTCGACCCAATATGCTGCCCAGATTGGATATTGGCAGAGCCTTGGCAGCAACAACACTTCCATAATTGATCCAAAACTTCCAAAATTAACCCTTCAATTGTAAGCCCCATCTTATGCCCCTTGAAATGAGAACATCTCACACTTATTCCTCCATAAGACCAAGAAGCCCAGGTTGAGGTGCAACATCCCTAGACAACGGTATTAAAGGGGCAGCATCCAAATGAAGTAATTTGATCAGCAAAGCATCCAAGAATGTTTCAGAAAATCAAGCAAAAGGTCATCCAATAACAAAGATATAATCTCTCCCAAAAGTTTGATTAGTAGCCATTCAAAGCATCAAAGGCCTTTCACCGGGATGAAATTTTTGTTAGAACAAGCTGCCTCCAGTCTGAAAAATGATGGATCTCAGATGATTAACAAGCCACCAGTACTCCATTCATATCAATCTTGTGATCCTTAACCAGCTTTTTCACCTTACTCCTTTTCTCTTTCAGCCCCAAACCTCTAACATTCCAGAATAAAATTTTCATGTTTCCTACACACCTACAAACTGGATACCCTGTCCAAATCAAGCAGTTGAGTGGGCAAACAATGTTGCCCCGAGTTCTTCCTCTTCATCAGTTACCATGATCTTGCTAATGACCTCCTCATTATTTCCCAAATAATCAGTTCCCACAATTTTAGCCACTGTCCATGTAGCTTGGGATTCATTCAGCATAATTCTATTTCTGTTATTGATTCCATCAGAGGAAACAGATAAAGCTGCGGCAGCAATAGCTGAATGAAAGACAACATATTTCTGCTTTTTTCTTCTGCCACCTTTACCTTTCTTACGCCCTTTTCGAATTCTCAAAATTTCTTCAACTGATTTTAGCTTTTTCTTTGGCTTACATATATCAGTTGTGGTCTCTTCGACATTTATGGCTGGTATGACAAAGATAAGCAAGGGGATGGGTTTTAGAGGGAGAGTGAGAGGGGTGAGCAGAATTCCTCGTAGGGTTCGATTTCTACACTATTTGTCGATAATCTTCCCTGTGAAATTCGCAAGATCTGGGTGCATAACCTCTTCTTCAAATTTGGGAAAATCAGAGAATCATTCTTTCCGTTAAAAAGAAGCAAAATTTCAGGTAACAAGCTAAGTTTGGTTTTGTAAGGTTCAATAACAGAGAAGATGCAGCACATGCAATGCTCAAATCAACGGCACATGGAGAAGGGGTTACAAGCTTGTAGTCAAATTTGCTCGATTCCAAAAAAAGTTAGCCGCTGATTATAGAAATCGGAGTTTAGCAACTGATTTCAGATTTCGGAGCTCACATACCCCTCACACCATAAGAGATGCAAACAAGACCCATTTCAAGCATGCTAATATTGGGATTACATGTCTGCACATTTATAACTACATAGGTTGATCGAAAATATCTTCGATTATTTTTTTAGTGCATTTTTTAGCAATGTTTATCTCTTGTTGAAAGTCAACATCTGACCCTCCATAGATCTAGAATCATCCATAGTAAACTAGAGAATCCTACAAAAGTTCGAAAGGTTTAAAAGTGGTAAAGTATTGTAGAATGGTGGAGAACTCCCTAGAAGAATGAAGAATAATCTAAACTATTCTCGTACGGTCTAAAATGTTGAATAATGTTTTATATCTTTAATTATGTAAGGTTCTAGAAGGAAGTTAGAGAGTTACGAAAGTTCTAGAGGATTCTGGAATATTTTCCAATGTAGAAAACTCTACTGTATACATGACTTGTGGAGAGTTCTGCGATATTGTGAAGATGTGAAGAAGAAAATATATTTTCTAGGAAGATTCCAAAAGGAGAATGTGAGTCAACGTTTGATGAAAATAATCCTAATCGTTCCTTGAGGAGATGTGATGACTATAAAAAGAAAGAATGTGCTCTTTTATGATTGTTCTATAAACTATTTGGATACATGGTTTTGGATCAATAAAAAGAATAGTCTTCATCTCCATGCAGCAGCAGAAAATCCCTTCAAATTAAATTACTTATGGAGCTATTAAGATTGAGTTGGAAAAAAATCAAAAGATTTGGTAAAAGGAGGTAAAATTAATATTTTGAGCCTCATAGATCCGTTCTGGCCCAAGGGTGATAGCCTCGACGAGATATCTCAAAGCAAGCGTCGAGTTGCCTTATGTATCTGTTTATTGGCCTGGTTTCTCTTGGTCTCGACTGATGATAAGGTTAGCATGGACTTGGTAGATCGATGTTGTTGCACAAGGATTTTGTTCCAAAGGTATTGGCAGAGACTCTTCCAGGATTGGACAAAGTTCATTCCAAAGCTTCAACCTTTTGTGCCGGTAGCACGTTACTGCTCCAGGTATTGGCTAAGACTCTTGACTTTTGGTTTTCTTTGCTTCATTGAATTATTTTCTCTCCAGGTTCTATTATTGCATGATTTCTTATCTTCTCTTGCAGATGTGGCTTTTTGACAAGGTCAATCTCTTGGAGAAACCTGTCATAGCGAAGGATAGAGAACACTACTATGCAAAAGACTATGAAAGTCGTATTATCAATCCTCATAATACCGGGAAAGGTTGAAACAATGGTTTTCCACATTGAAGGAGAACACTACCACAATAATAGTTAATTAAAGATGACAATTAAAAAGTGTGATTCTGTTGAGCGCCCCATCAATGACTTCATTTTCAGTTTTTTTTTTTATCAGACTTCATTTTCAGAAACATATTCCAAGCCTCATAATTATGGGGTGGCTACGCTTCTTAGAGGGTTCTTCGGGTGGTTTGCTGTGGGTTTTTTTTTGGGGTTGGGTTTTGTCTCTCTTGGGGTATTTTGTGTTTCTTGTTGTTGTCTTTTGGATGGGATTTTGGGGGGTTTTGTGTCCTTCTTCTCTTCAAGTTTTGCTGGGTTTGTTGGGATTACTGCCAAACTACATTTGCAGCAGACTGAATTTTTGCTGCCCTATGTTGATTACTACTACTGCTATATGGGATGGATTCTGCTACTATGGTGAATGTTGTTTACTTCCATTTATGGTGATCTACTTCTGCTGTCAAACCTGATGCTGCTACTTCTTACTGCCATATTGGTAACCTGCTGGCTCTTATTCTGATCCATTGGCTTGTGATTATCCATCTGGATTCTGCTTTAACAATGCTGCTATTTTGGATTATGCCATTATCAAAACCAAGGAATTTCTGGGCATTGGATGGCTGGTCATAACAGGTCTATGGCAAGTCTGCTCTGCCATGACAATTCTGGATTTTGATGTTGATTGGGAAAAACTTTGGTGAAGCTCTATGCTTCTTTATTTACTTGTATGTTTAATTAGCAATTTGGGTGTTTTTATTTTGTGTCTAGTTTAGGTTGATTCCTTGTCTATCTTTGGGCTTGAATAGCATATGATTGTCACGGGGTAGGCTGCCAATCTAGTTGGAATGTGACTCATGCGTTGTGATACTATTCTCTCTTGTCTAGCCCTTATATGCTGCACTTCATTCTAATTATTTATAAAATTTCTTCTACACCGTTCAAAAAAAAAAGTGTGATTAAAAGTCGGATATCTTTGATGACAGTTTAGAACCGTGATTAAAATTTATAAAGATGACGCTTTGAAGATAGTTTAGGGCGTGTTCTTCGATCGCTAATGGTGGCTATGAGAGAGCGGGCGAAAACAGGGTTTCATCTTGTCTAAGAACTGCATGAAAACTGAAATTGAAAAAATATTGGGGGAGATTTAGGGATGAAGATTTCCTTATATCAATACTTGACACCTTTTGTTTTTGTAGGCAACAAAATTTTTTTAATACTCGACAAAGGGTGTATTGAGGCGGCCAAAACTCTAGATGCAAGGAAGAACTTGAATCATAGAGAACGGCCAAAAAGAAAAGGGAAAAAGAAAAAATATACATCCAATTGAATGAATCCCCAAGAAGAAAGGAGGAATCATCTAACAGACTAATTCCCAAGAAAAAGCAAAATACCAACTTTCACACATAGACCCCTCTTGAACCATTAATCAATACATGGTCAAAAGAATAGCAGGATCACTTTCCAAAAACATCTTGCACCAGATAGCTCCATGGTGATCAATGAGAACAGTTGAGAGGCATCGATCAAAATATAAGAGCTGAGGATCATTAGCAGCATCAGACCCATGAGAAACAGCAAAGCATTATCTCCAACAAGTCATTAATGATAAAATCCGCATTGAAGAACCCTTCCAGACAATTTAACAGCTGCACCAGCAACATTGCACACTTCCATATATAGGTAATAGGCCATGGCACAATTGGAACCATGACCATCAAAGAGGACCAAAATCATCATCATCATACATTCCAGAATTACCGTAGCATATTTAGCAGAGCAACATCTTAACTTCAGAGGAGTGGCATGGCAAAGTAGTAGTAGTTTGCAGCAGAAAGGAGAGTCAAAACAGACCTCCAATTCGGAGAGAGCAGACTGGATACAACTCTTAGCCCTCAAAGAGTTTGGAGTTGCAGAAGTCATCAGGCACAACACACTAATTAAGCTCTTAGCCCTCCTGATAGGCGCGTGATATCATTGATATAAGCGCCTAAGTAGGGCATTTTAGCGCGTTAGAGGCGTGTTTTATTCCATTTTCCATTTGATGCCGTGTTTTGTCTTGTTTTTGTGTTTTTGATAGTTTTGCAGGAAATAAGGCGGTGTTTGCGCTAAGTTTGAATTGCGGGACCTTGAGGCTGTGTTGGACGTCATAATGGGGATGTCGGGTGCCAATATTTCAGGCAAGGCCGTGAAAACCTCTTAGCGGATGGCGGTAGGGCTACAACGTATAATTGTATCCCTACAGATGTCACTGGACGTGGAGTGCCGTAGACCAGACAACTATGTAGGGCTACAACCCAGAGCCGTAGGGCTACCGGTGGCAACAGCAGCACCTCGTGACAACAACGGGTCTACTTGGAATTCAATTAGTATTTTCCAATTCCAGGACTGTAGTTGGAATTAAATTAGTGATTTCCAATTAAAGACTTTTTGGGGATTTTTATAAATACCTCCCCAAACTTTATTTTTAGGGTTGGAATATTACGTAGCAGCTTTCTTTTCACGTTCTTTCTTTCCAGAGCTCTTTTCCTTTGAAGTTTCCAAGTTTTATTCAAGAACACACCTTTCGGTAACTCGTTTCAATTTTTGTTCTTAATTAAAGTTGTTCGTTGGTATTCACTTAGTTGTTATCTCTCCTTTATTTTCTTTCTCTAGTAAAAGAAAGTATGATTAATTCTAGGGTTTTATTCCGTTTATTTTTAATAATGAGTGAGTAATTTTTCTGAGGTTTGGTCGCTGGGTAAAGGCGCGCCGCGACCCAATTAGGATTCCTCGCAATTTTTCCATACATTAACTTAATTAAATAATTTTAGTTGGTGAAAACTATGTTCATTGGACGAATTTGAGGCATTGCCGGGTCTCATGTGAGCGGGAACGGGGGACCAAAACCTGTTCGCCGTTGTGTACGGGACCGGCAACTTTAGGATTCGCATCCTTCGGAGTTTCCAATTCTCCCTAAAATTTAACCGTTTTTAGAACCTTGAAAAGCGAGTGAATTCTGATTGGGTAGTGAGCGTCGGATTCCATACGACTGTGCCTCTCTTTTTAATCATTTGAGCAAGTTATCTGTTAGTGTTAGTTAATTAATCAACCAAAAGACAAGGGGTGGCTACCTAAGAGTTAATTTTGATACTACAACCTGAGGTTCCACAGCACACACTTCACCGTCCTTAGTGGATTCGATTATGGTCTTACCGAATATTGTGTTACATCGGTTTCCGCCCTACGCTTGGGGCAACCCATTAATTTAGGACTAGGAATCGGTTAAGCACCTCCAAAATTTGGAGTTGAAAAGAGCAGCAAGTAGCATCCATGGCAAAATCCCTAAGCTTTACCATGGGGCACTAAAGAGAAAGATTCAAAAGATAATCCAGGAAGAGGCACAAAAAAACAGGGGCTAGATACCAGAACAGGACCCTCACACCTGAAAAAGAGGGATCCAAGACAGACACAAACCAGGAGTGAAACCACAAAACTGACCAACAATAAGACCCCAAAGCATAACAGGCCCAAAGCTACCAATCTACCACCCCAAAACTAGATACACCCCAGGATACACAAGCAGCAAAAAACCCCACCCACCCAAGACTGACTCGATCCAGACACAAACCAGGACACAGAGACAAGACTTGACCACCCCAACAAACTGAGACAAAAAGCTCCCAAATTGGCAAACTAGCTTCATCCCTTAGCAACAATATTGGACATCTTTTTATCACGCTTATAAACTGAGGTGTCATCTTTAGGCATTATTGTAGTGGTGGTATGACATCAATTGGCGCTGCTCTAGGATTGGTTCATCATGTGGTCCATGTAAATGTGTGGTAGTCGAACTTTCGAACACCATGTGGCGTTGCCCCAAAGGCATTGAATAGTTTCCTTTGCTGCCATTCTCTCTCTCTCTCTCTCTCTCTCTCTCTCTCTCTATATATATATATATCTCCCCCATATTTTTTTAAATAATGAAGGATATGTATGAATTAGGTATGAGATTTCGAAAAAGAAAGAAGAAAAAAATTCTGAAAATTAGTTCAACTCTTACAATTCTCAGAAAATTTCAAGAATTTTTTTAGTATTTGAATATGTAATTTTGAACATCTTTATAAGGGATAAAGTATAATCACTTGTCCGTACATTGCATGGGATACCGCTTGTTATTTTGAAAATGTTGGTTCTATTGATGCTAATTTGGTTATGTTTGTGACGATAAATAACAAGAAAGGGAAAAACTGATGTGAAAAAGTTTTTTTTCCCTTGATTGGAAGAAAAATGAAAAAAAAAAGAAAAGAATACCTATTTGGTTTCAGTAATTGATTCTTGTATTCTGGTGACTCATATTTGGAGTATTTCATTAATTAAATTATGATTTTGATGCGAATATTTTGTTAAAACTGAACCCGAACTGCAACTTGTTAGGTTTTCCAAATTAAAAATGACAGCAGATTAATTGGAAATAAAAAAAATCAAGTACAATTAAACTGCCCTGATAGGTGAGGATCTATTCGGATATCCATTGGTTCGGGTGAGATTACCAATTCCAAGAGTTA
>BPLS01000377.1:146982-215834 GCA_019656275.1 Rhododendron kiyosumense | reverse complement strand
ACTATCACTGTTAATAACTGTGATTGTTATGCTTTATTGTAGTAGTGATTTCTTCTATCAATTCAATCTCATCATCTAATCCCATCCTAAACAAACATACTCATTATCAATCCCTTCTCATTACTAATCCCATCTCTTTACGAATCCCAATCTTAATCTCATTTCCTTACGAATCCTATCTATCTATCATTGTTATCAAACGGGGCCTTAGATGCTAGGACGACCACCTGAAGGGAGGGCTTTCCCCCATGGTTGCGTTCTATAGCTTCGAATGACGTTTGGGCCCTTGGCCCAGCTCTATTGCAATAAAATTTCTTCTTCCTCAAAAAAAATATATATATTGTACATAGTGTAAAATAAGAAAGTCTTAATTTAAAATTGGGGCTGGCACATGCTGTGGAGTGACTCCACTGTCATCTACCATCCGGTTAGGAAAATAAAGTCTAACTCTAAAACTTTAAAATAAAAAATGTATGTGACATATTGGAGGGAGATTTTGTAATTTATTTCTATTTTTTGCACTTTATAAGAGAATCTATGAGGGATCTATCATACTTTTTAGAGATTTTATCTCCAAAAAAGAAGTAAGAGCATCTCCAACCCATCTCCATTTAGGTACCAAAACTCCATTTTGGAGAATCCATACTCTTCAACCCATCTCCATTTGGGTCTCCATTTTAGAGACTCAATTCTCATTCTCCATATTTGGAGAATCACCTCCCAAATGGAGACCCATCTCCATTTCTCTCATTCACTAATATTCTATTTACTTTTTTGCTAGAATTTCGTCAATTACATATAACTTTTATATTATGCATCCTCTTTCTACAAAATTGATATTATTGGAAAGACAATAATAATACCTTCAAAATGAGTCTAATATTAAGTACTCCTTCCGTCCCCTTTCTAAAGTTTAGTATTTCATTCTGGGTTGTCCCTTAATAAGTTTCTATTTTGTAAAGTTAGTGAGTAAAAGTTGGTATATGGGGCGCACTATGGTTCTCATAAAAATCCAGAAAATACCCATAAATTTTTAAATATTATTTTATCGGGTCCTGTAAAAAATCAGCTCTTATAGATATCGGTAAGTATTATTCAAGATTCATAGGGGCGAAACTATGCAGTCGAGCGATTTTGTCCCTACGAATCCAGAAGTAATACTAAGTTGGTAGCATTGCTATGTAGTGATCGACTATCTTTATACTCCCTCCGTCCCAAATTGATTGTCCCGTCCGCAAAACGGAGTATTAAAAATAATGCAATTTTTTCAAGAAAAAATTCAAACTTTTTTCACAAATTAAAAATTCTCATTGATATCTAGTAAGTTGTTAAAAAATTTTTGATTTTTTCTTGCAAAAATTGTATTATTTTTAACACTCCGTTTTGCGGACCGGACAATCAATTTGGGACGGAGGGAGTATTTGATAACCAAGAACATTGTCTCAAACATATAAGATTAGATTAACGTACAGAAGGAACGATAAATCCTGGAAGCCGAGGCCTAGTTGGCTGGCATGATTCTAATCGGATGGATTCAAGGTAATGCTAGATTAACCAAGATCATTAATAGGGATATTAAATTTGAATTTTATGGGATTAGTAGGACAGTGTTAGGATTGTCACACACATGCACACGATTTACGAGTATAAACAATAAAGAATTAACACAGAGATATACGTGGTTCCCCAAAACTGGGTACGTCCACGGGAGCGAGAGCGGCTATTTTTTATTATCACAGTATAAATTAGGGTTTACAACGTAGAGTATTTATACCGACTCTATTTTAACCCTAATTTGGTATTTTGTCTATATCCCAAAAATACCCCTGTATAGACTGTACTGTACCACGGGGGGCGTTGCCCCCCGCACCTCCCAATTATGGAACACTTGGGCCTTCGGCCCAGTCTACTTTCATTGGATCATCAGCGATGGGCTAGATGCCGTCGCTCTACTCCACTTATTTCGCTCCATTACGCTCTAGGATCTAGCCTTCTTTTTAGAACTCTATGAGCCACAATTTTAACAGACAGCATAGAAGATCAGTCGAAGACTTGGTTGTTGTAGTAGTAATTTTTAATGAATGACGTACAGACTACAGATAGCTATGTGTATAGACTGAAAAGAAAAGGAAAAAAAAAAAACACACACCTATTATGTGCTGTACCTACCTTCTTGGGGCTTCTATATAACATGTAATTCCTTATTTTCAGCTCTCACTCGTCCAGGTTTCTACAGCAGTAAGTCAGTAACCACACAGCAGCTTCTCTCTCTCTCTCTCTCTCTCTCTCTCTCTCTCTCTCTGGTAACCCAGATTTCTCTCTCTACACGTGCATATAGCATGACATTGCAATGTTGATCATGTACATACCATGACACTGCAATGTTCATATAATTGCATCTATTTTACTTTTTAATGTCGAAATACATGTGGCTCGGACCCCGCTATTATACATATCGTGCGTGAGTCCGCCACTGATCTTGCTGAGTTCTATGTAAATGATTGTCGTTGATGTTGTTTCATGCAACTTCAGCTACCAAGAGAAAGCTGGGTGAGGGCCACATTGAATTGAGTTAAAAAAAAGAATACATGTGGAAACTAAAGGTTGCAGAAGGCCAAGGGCCATGGTTGTATAGCACCAACAACTTCGTTGGTAAACAAATTTGGGAGTTTGATCCTGATGCCGGAACATCGGAGGAGAGAGAAGCAGTTGAAAAAGCTCGAGATGACTTCCGGAAAAATAGATCTCAGGTTCATGGCAGCGGTGATGTTCTTATGCGAATGCAGGTAAATAAAATCTTAAGAAAAAATTTGTGCACGCAGAGTACCTAGATTTGGAACAAATGTATAATAATGCTATATATAAATATTTATTTATTTGTGTGTATATCAAAACCGTTATCTATCACTGAATGCCATGCACCTTTGGTGTTTGTTTTAAAACTGGGGGAAAATGATGGCCCAAGATGTATTTTGTTAATTAATACTCGTCAATTACAATTTCAGTATTAATAAATGCTCTCAGCATGTTTTTGGCGGGAATTTATTATTAAAACACGTAATTTACCGGTCATTTTCCCTAAAACCGGGGGTATTTTTCAAAAGCGGGTGATAAAAGTCCAGGCTAGGCGCCGGCACGGAAATTATACATGTCCATATTTTTTTTGCTAGGCTATAGATGTCCTTATTGCATTATAAGTTCCAATACTATGGACTCCTTGCCAAATCTCTCAATAGTTCATCGATGGATTACATTAAAATGGCAAATATATAAAGAAGAAGAAATTAAATAGCCATCATGCTTCGTAGACTTATTCAGATGTCCATTCTACTAGGTTTGAATACTTAAGTCGACATCTTGAAATTTAAATAATACCTAAAATACTCTTAATCATGACAAATATAGAACAATCATGACAATTAAAAATCAGGCTGCATGATCAATGCCCTTTTTAAAAAAGGACTTCGGGCTGGTTGTGTAGTGGTGTGCACAGCACCGTGCTGCGCACATCCGAGCTATCGTATCGTGCATTCAACAACTTAGATCTCATCTTGGCAACAAATGATTGAGAGCCGTTCATTGCCAAGATGATTAGATCTGAGCCGTTGGATGCACAATCCTACGGGTTGCAGGTGCGCAGCAAGGTACTGCGCACACCACTGCACAGCACCATCCCCAATTCGCATGTGAGTTACCTGAATAGTCTGTTACCTAAATTGGGCCCAACGATCCCCCGCCCCACCTATGTCTAGAATATTCAACAATAAATGCATCTTTGGAATATTATTTCTATAATTAGAATACGTAATTTTCTTCACCACCTATTTTATTTCATTTTTTAAAACAGAAAATATTTATTTTTAATATAATTTTTAGCATATTGTTTAAAAGAACTCATTGAGAACTTTTAAACAGTGGAAAAGGATTTAGAAATTATCTTTGAAAATATATTTCCTTTTTTTGGGGACGGGAGGAGTATTAATTGGATTGGGAAATCTTGTAGTGCAAGGCCCTGCAAGGCACCCTGTAGGGTGCACACGAGATATTGATTTTGACAATGAATGATTGAGATATAATTTTTAATTATGACAAGTAAGAATCATTTATTATCAGTCATAATTGATTTTTAATGTAGACCGTTGATTGATGAGATTGACGGCTATGTGCCGTCCTACACGTGCACTACAGCCCCCTCGGATACTTTGGTTTGATTTTGTCAAAAAAGTCAAGCTATTTTATTACTTTTTGAAAATTAGTTTCCGTGAGTACACAAAAAGTAAATACATTATTGTGTGTTTCAACTGAAGGTGTAAAATTCCGTACAAAAAAGAAAATTGAAGTTTTAGAAGATTGTATATCATTTTTCTCATCGATTTGTATGTCTTGACAAAAACCAACGACACAGCTTAAAAAGGAAAACAGCAACATCGATCTGAGCATACCACCGGTGAGATTAGGGGAGAAGGAACAAGTCAACTACGAAGCTGTTACAACTGCTCTTAAAAAAGCCGTTCGATTGAATTGCGCAATTCAATCAAAAGATGGTCACTGGCCAGCTGAAAATGCCGGCCTGCTTTTTTATACACCTCCCCTGGTAAGTACGTACTACGCACGCCGTTTATTTTTAGCCCTTGTCAAGAACATCAAACATGTCGAGAATTATACATCTCAGATATCATTTAAGATATTTTCGAAACATATCTATGTTGCAAAAAAAGGGTTCCATTGCAATATTTCACACTCTACAGTTTCCATTTTGACATTTCCCACATCACGTATGTGTTTAGGAAAAATAACGATTGATATCAGATGAAAATGATTGGGGTGGCTGATGTACGTGACAAGGTTTTAAAAATTGAACGGCTCCCATCATCGAAGCGGATTTGGGAAGGCCCCAAATTCAACTTGACTAAAACGAGAAAAACAAAAAAACAAAGGAAAAGAAATTACTGATATTTTCCAGTTATTGACTTCCCACGAAAGAACCATGACTGTTGTTTGCGTGCTACTCCCATATGTTTATTATTTTTTTTTTTTCTAAGCAAATTTTTTTTATTAATCTTTGGAAAGGATACAAATATTAAAAGGATCTCGAGCACACCGGCAAAAAGCCACCTGAGAACCAACCCCAAAGGAAGACAAGATGCCAACCGAAACCCACAAACAAGACCAAAAACTGCAAACCCTCACCAACACCTACAACAGAAAACAAAAGGGCTAAATCCCATGTGTTGGAAACCATATATATTGTATTAGCTTCAAATTATTTTAGTCCCTCATAAAATAAATCTGCACGACTTTTTTTATTTTTTTATTTTTGGAATTTGCAGCTCATAAGCCTTTACATAAGTGGGGTAAACAACACCGTCTTAACTGCAGAACACAAGAAGGAGATGATTCGATACCTTTACAATCACCAAGTAGTGACAAAAAACTCTTCTACGAAATTTCAAAACAGCGATGTTACGGACATGGTCGGAGACACACATATCTCAACACAAATATATATATTTGGAATTGTTTGATCCATCCATAGTAGGACCAAACTTACATCGAACGATTTCGGATGCAACTATATTTGGATTTGTTGGATGATTTGTTTTCTGTTTTGTTATCCTCTTCCCTTTCGTTGAATTGAGCATTTGTGCTCCTCAGCTTTCCCTCTCGATGTATCCTTTCGAGTTAATAAAATTTCTTTTCGTCAAGCCAAAAAAAAACTATATTCGAATATGTGCATGTAACCCTGTGCCCGTGGTGTAGTATTATTCCAACGAGCAATGCCACATACGTAGATGGGGATGCACAGATCCTAACACACAAGTATCCAAAACCGTCGCCCCCTGCACGTGAGTCCCATACAGAAAGCAAGTATAGGGGTCCACAGGGCGCATGCCTGTGTGTACTCCTTTCTTTACACACAGCAAATTTTTTATTTTTTTCCAGAGAGCACTGCCACATGCACATAAGGCGCGTTTGGAACCGTTGCCTGCTGCACGTGAGTCTCACTATACGTGTGGGGCCCACACTCATAGAGCAGTTTTTTCCAACACACATGCATTCATATATGTGCACATTCAATTTGTCCGTAGCATTTTTCATTTCGAAAAATCCGTCCATGTTTGTGATTTATTGTCTGAAATCGTGAATGTTTCTACTATGCAGAATGACGATGGAGGATGGGGATTCTACGTAGGAGGACATAGTACTATGATTGGCTCGGCACTAAGCTACGTTGCGTTGCGTTTGTTAGGCAAAGGTCCTTCCGATGGAGAAAATAGGGAGATGGAAAGGGGTGGAAATGGATAATTGATCATGGTGGCGCGACTGGGATACCTTCATGGGGCAAAACCTATCTTTCGGTAGGGTTGTTCGTTTTTTGTCTCAAAACTTCTGTGCACAGTTCTTAATAATTTTTTTCTATCTATCTCTCTCCATTAATTACTCTCAAAAACCTCTCTCAAAGTCCAAACTGAATAGTTATTCTCTTAGGAGTAATAATGTGTGGCAAAATACATTTAAATTAGAAAATCTACAAATTTTTTGCCACTTATGTATAGGAAAATAAAAAGTTCTTTTCAATCAAGGGACGGACAGAGGCCCATTCCATATAACTTTCCCCAGATTAACCTGAAAAACAAGTATAATTTGTGAGAAGTGTTGGAGTTGTGCAGGGTCCGGACACCCCCTGGCACCCCTTTGTGTCCGCCGTGTTTATAATGTAGAGTGAAATAGAGTAAGCCGAGTTGAAGCATATATATATATATAACCTGAGGTTAACCTAGCTTTAGATCTTAGTGCTCAGGCGTGTAATTGTCGTGAATTTCTATTTCGATGTCCATGTTTAACTGTTCCTCCTTGTCTTTGGCTTTCTGTTGATTGAAAACACCTAGAAACAGAAACTAAAAACTGAATGACATGGCTTGTGCACACGGTAAAACACTGGAAGTCAAGAAGATTTGGAAACAAAAACCAAGTGGCAGGTTAGTGCCTGGAAGAGAGTTTTGAGGTCCAAAGCGATAAACGGAAGAGGACAAAACGTGGAAGTGGATTGCGGTTGATTAGGATGGATAGTTTTTAGTTTCTCATTTACGGTTTCTCCCTTTGTATATTAGAATAGATACATACACATCTATCTTATGTTTCACATCTTATTTTGTTGCGTATTAGATCTTAACATCTAATCGTTTAGAACTGCAGATAAAACAACAATTGAGCGAATCGAACGGCTGAGCGTTGGCACCATTATCTGTTTCAAAGGACATGAATTGTTTATACATTAAAGTGTGTATAAGTTCTGCTGTGCAGGTTCTTGGAGTGTACGAATGGTCAGGATGCAACCCATTAACCCCTGAGTTTTGGCTTTTCCCTTCATTTTTGCCCTTCCATCCAGGTGAACTGAATATTGAGTCATATTAGCAACTTAATTTAAGAGAAATGATTTTGTCACTTCCTTTTTTGTTAACGCCACTTTAATTTCATCCTTTGTATAATTCAGGGAAAATTTGGTGTTATACTCGCACAACTTACATGGCAATCTCATATTTATATGGGAGAAAGTCTGTGGGGCCGATCACGGAACTTGTCAAATCATTGAGCACTATTTGTCTTCTTTGCGACACAACTGAAACTTAAAAAAAAAAAACTTAAATATCTGAAGATTTGAGGATGGAGTTTGTTGGGTTTTTGCTATGTGAAAAATAAGGAAAAAGCAAAAAAGAAAATTCGGTGGTTTTGAACCTTTGGTGTAAACTGAAAAGTCTTGGACCATTGGTCATTGCATGCCATGGTTGGGAAAGTGTGTTGGTATAGAGCATTAAATATGGTGATGAGCTCTAGAATATTCTGAGCAAATGTAGAGGCTTTTGCTGCCAATGTATTAAAGGGGTTTGTGCCGTGTGTGAAGTGTGAGAGAGAGTGTGGGGAGAAAGAAAGAGAGACTGAGCAGAGAGGAGAGTCAGTCCGGGGGGTCTCCCCCACCGTGAGGTTTTGTATGAGAGAGAGAAAAGATGTGAGCAAAAAATAGAGTTGTGGGGTGAGTGTAAAACATTGTATAGAGCCGTGTGTTAGAAACTCGGGAGGATTTTACATCTCACATTGTATCTCTATTTTTCATAGAGTGGAAGATTTCTCTCTCTTCCGTGGATGTACCTGAGTTTGGAGAACCACGTATTTTGGTTGTGTCTGTTCTCTTATGTGTGATTTTATTTTTGTTTCTTGCGCTTCCGTTGTAGGTGAGATTTATTGAGCCTAATCCCAACAATTCGGAGGATTGTGTGTGTGATTTCCATAACCACTCCTTTATTTGCGCTCGAATCTGGGATGCAGTGCTTGGCATTCTGTTAACAAATTTGTTTTTGTGTTTGCAATTCACCCAAATCCTTTGTAACTAGAAGCTTTATTTTGTGGTTTGGCCTGACTTTAATTTAATCCTCTGTGTAATTCAGCAAAAATGTGGTGTCATTGTCGCACAACTTACATGCCAATATCGTATTTGTATGGGAGAAAGTCCGTGGGGCCGATCACGGAACTTGTCAAATCATTGAGAAAAGATATTCACCCACAGCCATATGAAGAGATAGACTGGAATAAAGCACGGCATAGTTGTTGTAAGGTTGGTGCATGAATTCTCAAAGTAATTCTAGCAACATTCAATGAGAATACCAATTAAGTCTAGTAACTTGGGAATCAGGGTGTGTTGGGTATAACTAGTTTGTTCAAAAAGGGTTAAACATGCCTCCAAAATTTTGTCGGGTATAACCTCAGAAGCATGGACACTTACAAGAAGGTGACGTGTTCATATTTGACACGTGTCGGACACCAAGACTCTTTCGACACTTTTCAAACATGTGTTTGATACAATTTTTTTCGTGTCCATAATTAAGAAATAATGCATATACAGATGATAACATTCAAGAACGGTTAATATTCTTGTGAGCATTACAAAATTGGCAGAAGTCGTATGTAATGCTCACAAGCTGTTTGATGAAATGTCAAACAGAAAGTTCTTCTCCTGACTGCTCACCTGGGAATCGGGAAATACTTGCAATCCGTGCAATAGAGTTTAGAATTCCAAATGAATAAAATGAAAGTAGCACTTCAAAAAATGAATTATAGCTAGTATTCATTTTTTCTCATAACAGATTCTTTGATATGAAAAACAAGTGGAAAGATAATGAAAATGGTGTTTTCATTGCGAGGGTATGTTTGGAAACAAGTAGTTTCAATCATATTGTGTTTTAGGCAAAACAAACATATTATTGACAATCCCATCATCTAATCCTGTACAAAACAAACATGAAAGAAGGATTCATATCCTCATTGATAATTTCATATCATTATCAATTTCAATCGTAATCTCACATCATTATGAATCCCTCCAAAATAAAACCAGTTATCAAATATGCCCAAATTCTTGAAGAATTTTTTTTGAGAATTTAAGGTTTTCTCGAGCTCCATGTCAGAGTCCTATATCAATCTAAATTCTTCATAACTTATTGTACGTACCCTGTCGACTATTTTATTCGGGATTGGAACGTAAATTCATGGTCCTACAAAAACACATAAAATATGTCTGCATATGTAGAAAGTGAATGTATCACAAGACGATTTGGTGTTAAATTTCAATGCAGGAGGATGTCTATTACCCTCACACATTCATCCAAGATCTGCTTTGGAATGGTCTTCATTATATGAGCGAGCCGGTCATAAACCAGTGGCCGTTTTCCAAGATTAGAGAGAAAGCTCTTCGAAAAGTAATCAAGTACCTGCGGTATGGAGCAGAAACTACCAGATACATTACTTCAGGATGTGTACAGAAGGTGAGTAATACAAACAAGTTAACGATCATAAATTCTTGTCATTAATTAGTTTTGTCTTGTTGATACTACGTTAACAGCATGGAGCAATTATCTACGATTCGGAAGTACATAGGTATTCCTCGCTGGCGCACATACACTCTTCACACAGTTGTACTTTCGGGCCACCTTCTTACCCAAGTTGATATGAAAGTTAATTAACATGAACTCGAAAAGAAAAGGAAGGCCTTCATCTTTTTTCCGTTGACAGCATGGAGCAGTTATCTACTATCTCTCGTGTCAAAGCATTGTGATGCTTATTTGTCTAAATTCACAAGATATTTAAGGTTGTGTAATTCATCTTAAAAAATGAATAAGCACTTATGCTATGATTCTATCTCAGTAAAGATGTGCTCTTGCAAGGTGGTAAATGTCTAGTATCATTTTTCTAGGGAATCAAACTCTTTAGATTTTTCATTGAAAAAATGGGTGTTTATTGCAATGCAGAGTTTACAGATGATGTGTTGGTGGGCAGAGGACCCTAATGGTGATGAGTTCAGGTATCACCTTGCCAGAGTTCCTGATTACTTGTGGCTCGCAGAAGATGGAATGAAAATGCAGGTCCACCTTACAAAATCATAGTGCTAGATGTGCTTTGTTTGATTGTCAATTTTATTTGTCAAACATAGTACTGTGCAGTACCCATTTGCTCACTTGTGACTTCGATTGCAGAGTTTTGGTAGTCAGTTGTGGGATTGTACTCTTTTGACTCAGGCCATTATGGCAAGTAATCTTATTGATGAATATGGAGATGCTCTTAAAAGGGCACATTTTTACATAAAAGAATCACAGGTATCTTTCAAATCACTGAAAGAAAAATTAGAACTTTGTACCACTTCTTCGACTTAATCATTTTCTATTACTAAATGTGAAGATCAAAGAAAACCCTGCTGGGGATTTCAAGAAAATGTACCGTCATTTTACTTAGGGGGCATGGACTTTCTTTGATCAAGATCAAGGTTGGGTTGTCTCAGATTGCACAGCTGGTGCATTGAAGGTAATTTAGTCTTATTAGCTTCACGACACTATAATAAGAAAGATTACTTGAAATTCGAAAAAGTGATTTTCTAATCAACTGACCTTTCTACAGTGTTTATTATTACTTTCGCAAATGCCACCGGATGTTGCAGGAGAAAAAGTGGATGTTGAACGACTATACGAGGCGGTGGACGTCCTCTTGTACTTCTATGTATGAAAATTATTGTATCTTACTGTAATAGTTTATACATTTTGACTAGAACTGTGACTCTTTATGTCGTTTAATTCAGATGCCTGAAAGTGGTGGTTTTGCTATTTGGGAACCAGTAGTTCCACAGCCATATTTAGAAGTAAGTTGTTCCCTTATTATAAATTCTTATCGCACTGTTTACACATGTAATATACAATATTTTCTTTTCTCTTGATAACTCCAAATTACATTGGGTTACTCAAACGCAGGGACGGATCTAGTATGGGGGAGATGGCACGTGTAACCCCTGGTTTAAAAATAAATAAATTTATTGAGAAAGCTTTAAATAAAAAAAATGAAGAATATACACTATGTGGGCTCAGCAGCTTGGTGGTTTAGCCATTTACTTGGGAGCCCGTTCGTTTTGAGATTTTGAATTCAAAATCCAAAACCCATAAACAAACGGGGTCATGTCCTGTTGGAACTCATGGACTAGAGTTCAAAACCTGGTGTCACCAATTTTTTGAATTTCTCTCTTTTCAAATCAAGACTATCAGCTCTCTCTCTCTCTCTAAAAACCCTTTCAGCTGACGTGCTCTTTCTCATTTTAAGTTTTTGCATAAATTCTCCCATGGTTTGTATTTTTTCCCCCACTAATTGGAGAGGAATTTAACACATCTGGACGTTAATTTTTCCTAGAAGTTTTAGTATTTTTGCATAAATTCCCACATGGTTTGTATTTTTTTCACTAATTGAAGAAGAACGTAACACAATTGGACATCAAATTTTTTTCCACAAGTTTAGTAGTGGAATTAAAAATTTCCACATGGTTTGCATTTTTTTCCCACTAATTGGAGAGGAACATACCACATTTGGACATTAATTTTTTCCTCATAAGTTTAGTATTTTTATTGTATGTTTCTTAGCGGATTATAGTGAGTGTGCGACATAAAAATGGAATTCACAAACATGTCAATTTACATACTTGTATGTTTATATTACAGTGCTGCCCCTATATTTGGATCTTGGCTCTGCCACTGCTCAAACAAGACCTTGTTTGGACTCCAATGGAATGTTGCACTTTTGTTTATCTAGTTACGAAACAATTTGAAACTTAATTGCTTATTTGGTCTCTCACCTTTTCCCTTTTGGTCAGGTGTTGAATCCTTCAGAACTTTTTGCAGACATTGTGGTAGAGCGAGAGTATGCTCTTGTGCTACTTCTTTCATTGTATTAGCCCTGAAATTTTTTTCCATTGCTTGAGCAACTATTATATGACAGTCGGAATATTGGAATTTAGGCACATCGAGAACACTGCATCCATAATTGAAGCTTTACTATTGTTCAAACGCTTACACCCAAGGTATCGAAGGAGGGAAATAGATACTTCCGTAGAAAGAGCCGTATGTTTCCTCCAAAATAGACAGCAGCCCAACGGTTCTTGGTGGGTTTATTTTCTTTTGAACTAACTTGAGCATACGAGAAATGGATACATGATTTGATTTTCTTAAGAGAGATACTAAAATGCATAAGAGTTGTGACTTAACCAAAAGCTAGTTATAAACATTGACAGGTATGGCTATTGGGGAATATGCTTCATCTATGGTACGTTTTTTGCGCTAGGAGGGTTGACTGCTGCTGGGAATACATACGAAAATAGTCAATCAGTTTGTAGAGGTGTTCAGTTTTTGCTTTCAATACAAAATGCGGAAGGTGGCTGGGGAGAGAGCCATGAATCATGCCCATCTATGGTAACTAACCTCCTCTTAACAACTTTTTCTCCACAATGTTGGATCTGATGCATAATTTAGGGGTGGCAATTTTCCCGTACCTGCCTTTTGGCCCCGATCCATGTAATTATTTTCTGATCCGATAAGCAAATGAGGTTGGGACAATTTTGCTTCTCCCGACCCACTTTACCTAACCTGTCCCGATTATATGAATAAAATATTTTCGTATTTATGTATGTATCTAGATTTCGTATGTTCTACATATAACAAGAGTAAAATACCAAATACTAAATTACTTTCATTTCTTTGGTTTTTTTTTTTTTTTTTGCTATGTTTTTCGCTCCCTCAATATTTTGTTATCTTGACAAAATCTCAGAAGACAACAAAATTAGTGCACATTGCGATGGTGATTGGGAACCCGATTTTCCCTGCCTCGCCACCTACCCCATTGTCTCGACTCTAACTCCGACTCGATAAGGATGGGGCAAGGGGTACCACCCGAGTCCGTCCCGTCCCATTGCCATAATGAGATGTTTGTTGGGCCCGAAGTGCCTCTATAGATTTGGTTACACAATGTCACTCTCTGCAACTGCTCTAAAAACAAACTTGCAGGTGCAATGTCGAGTGCCATAAAAGACTTAATTGAAACTCTCCCTAACACCAATTGATTTTAGGAGAGATGGTGAAAAAGCGGTCCGAAAATGCTAAACCATCAATAAGCTCATGTTAAAATGGTATATCAAAATGTTCGTTGCTAGCACAGAACAGGATTTCAAGGATACAAAATCTAAGTAGTTGCCTATTATTCCTACTGCCCTGTTTTGACTACTTGGTTTCTATTTGATTATGTGATTCTTAAAAACAGAAATACATACCGCTGGAAGGAAATCGAACGAATTTTGTACAGACATCATGGGCTATGTTGGGTCTTATTTCTGCTGGACAGGTGAGTATTTACTTATAGTGAAAAAAAAAATCTATAACATTGCACAAATAAACTTCTCAAGAAATGTATATTTTTTTTTCGTACTGAGAAGTTTTTGGGTGCAAATAGGGTATAGTACATGTGATATTTGAGCACGCATCCAAGCCATCCAAATGTATTTTGGATGGCCAAGATTTTAGAGAGAGAGAGAGAGAGAGGAGAGTGGTTGGCTGAGGAGGCTATAAGTGTTCGGATTTGGACCGTCCAAAACACGTTTGGACGGCTTGGTTGCATGCTGGGTACCGCCATATGGTACCCAATTTAAACCAAAAAACTTCTCATTCTAAAGACTCTAAACATTTAACCCCTATCATTTTTGTGGGAAACAGAAAAATGGCCCCAAAATCTTTTGGTTTCGAAAGGCGCTTGATGCAAACCCTTGGGGTATAAGTTACCCTAGAAAATCAGCTTGAAAAACTTGTAAGGGAAGGGTTCTAAAGAGCTTATATAATTAGGATCATAAAGTACCACCACGCTCTGCAATCGACATTCACATTGGTTCACTCTATCGACATTGAACCTATGATAGCCCTTTCTCTTTGACTGCTCAACTCATCTAGCAGTGTTCATTACTTTAGATCAAACACCAAATGATACAAACCCTTGTGTAGAATTCATCTCTGGAAACCGTCTGGCAAGGGAAAGGTGCCCATGAGCTTATTTATACACACAACTACAAAAGGCCAACTTTATACTTGGCCGATGTGGTAAATTAATTTGGATTGTAACAATGCATATAATTATTTCTTGTTCGATAGATATAATTAAAAAAATTTCCTTTTCTTTAACTAGGCTGACAGAGATCCTACCCCATTGCATAAAGCAGCCAAATTGCTAATTAATGCACAGATGGAAGACGGTGATTTTCCGCAACAGGTAATATTGATTGCATAAACTACTTACGAAAGGAATTGATTTTACACTCATTTTCTATCCAAATGCAACCCCTCCTTTTGGTTGTACTCATGTAAAATTACAAGATTACCCTTTTATGTGTGAAGAACAAACTGTATGAAGGGTAGTTCTCTGCTTTTACATAGATAAACACAAAATAATTGAGTGCACTTGACAAAATGAGAGTGCTAAAATCAATTCCCTTTGTCTTTCAGAGACAAATTATTTTTGAAAAAGTGTCTGGAGAACTAATATTGGAAATGAGAATCTAATAGGACTTCCTGGCTAGATACCAATGACAAAAGAAAAGATATCTGGAAGAAGAAACTTCCAAAAACTTTCAGATATATGATCAACTATCAAAACCTAGAAAAAGAAACACATGCAAATATATAGGTACCATCTTTAAGGTTTCTTCGGGTAAAAGGGAAGTGAAAATCAATTCCCAAAACAAAAACAAACAGTCGTGAAAATAAAATTTACTCCCTCAGTCCCTTTTAAGTGTCCATTACGTATGGCTCTGCATGCTATTTTCAATGGCTAAGGGATCATTGTCTTATAGAAATAATTGAGATATATCAAACAAGATCCGTATCACATATTTTTAACAAAAATATACATTAAAAGATATAGGCAATTGAAAACCGCATGCAAAACTATAGTGGATAATTAAAAGGGACGGATGGAGTATGTTTTTGTGTGCTGTCTGAAAACTCGGTTTTTCTATAATAAAAAAAATCTCGATAGCATGTTTTGGAAACTATTTGGGAAACAGTTCTTATGTTTTTCTTAGAAAATGAGAATTTCTACAATACCATTCTTCTCATAAACTTCAAACTACATATCATCACAGGAACTAACTGGAGTCTATATGAGGAATTGCATGCTAGATTATACCCAGTACAGAAATGTGTTCCCCACATGGGCGCTGGGCGAGTATCGCAAGCACGTTTGTTCTTCTTTCCTGTAAACGTAATCTCAAAGGTAGCATACGTGCAATTCTACCGTACGCAATGTGTGTGTGCGTGTGTTCGAAACAAAATAGAACACCAGTTGAGTGTACGTACGTCGACAAGGGGTCAAGTACCGTGCAAATGCTCTTGTGTTTTTTAAGGTGTATTTAACAGAGCAATGAAGTATAAATAAAGTTAATAAAGCATGTATCCGAATTGTGTGCAAGTTCTATGTAATGTCTGCAACACACACCCAGTACTCTCTCTCTCTCTCTCTCTCTCTCTCTCTCTCTCTCTGGTGAAATGGAAATGCATTGAAATAATAATCAAGTGTGTGTGGCCCGTTAATATTCCTTGGTCTGAACTTCTCTTCAATTGGTTCGAGTGTTGCCTAGCTCTCTTGCTCTAACCTACACAGTGAGCGCATGACTAAGACCTGGCCGGGGTTGCTCGGCAAGGTCCTCCGGTGAGAGGATGAGAATGTGCAAAGGGTAAAAGCAAGAGCTGCAAGAAATTAGAGTTTTTGTGTGTAGAAGCATGTAACTCTCTAGGGTTGTCCTGCTTTGGTATTTATAGAATTTGCTTGGCTTGCTCTCCAAGTACGGGCATGTGCCTTGCACAGGTTGGGTGATATCATTGTGACATCACCGATAAGGTTTGATAACTATTTTTGGTATAAGTTGGCACCCCATATACGCCCATCATTATCTTCTGGCATAATGGCTTCAGCGTGTAGGGTGACTGTGGTGCTGCAATTGGCCGAGCCCCACCCTCGGCCGAGCCTGAGGGCAGGTGACTCGATTGAGGGCTGACACCAACGGAGTGGGTGGTTCTGATGGTAGCTGAACCTGAAGACTTTCCTCTATGGCTGAGGCGTCGAGTAAGCGTGGCATGATCCTTCCCCAGGCTCCAGTCATAGCCGAACTTGAGTGTGAGTACAGCTGACTTCCTTGACGTTAACCTCGGTCCATGCCTGTTGGACATAGGGTCCATGTCGTTAAGTTCAGCCCACTACAAAGTGTTTACAATTTTAGGGTACATAACTCCTAATAAATCCGCACGAAATACATCCACAATACAACTTGGAAAATAAAGATAAACATAATAAGGGGCTGTTCCAGTAAGTTAGAAAAAGAATTTTTTGAAAAAGAAGGCAATTTTAAGCTCAAAAATCATGTATTTACGCAAATAATTTTCCTACCAATATGGATCTTGTTTGATAGATCTTACTAAGATCTTTTAAACGGTGAAAAAAAAATTAAAAAATTATTTTTCATTTTCATTATATTTGAGTTTGAAATTACTTTCTTTTTCCAAAAACTTCTTTTTTGGAAAAGCGGAACGCCCCCTAATCCCCAACTGAAACCGGAGCATCACTTGCCAACACATCTGCACACCGGTTACCTTCTCGATAGATATGTTTGATAAACACCGCTTCAAACTCCTCCACAAGGGACCTGCAATCAAGTAAGATATTAACCAAGTGGATGATTAGCCATTTCCTTCTTGTTGAGCAGCTGGATAACTCTCAACGCATCCGTTTCAACTTCCAGATGCGTCACATGTTCTTGCCTGGCAAAATTGAGCCCATCCCACAAGGCCCAAAGCTCGGTCATGAGGCTGGAGGTTGCAAGAAGATTTCTGTGAAAACATCCAAGCCATCTGCCATTGGAATATATATCCCTTAGGAGTCCACCCGTGGATGCCATCCCCGTAGTAGGATTAAGGGATCCATCTGCGCGTATTAAGTTTCACAATTAGGACTAACCCAGCCAACACTAATATCAGACTTTTTGTTACTCATCTGCTGAGGCACCAGGAAGTACCACTTCAAAGCTATGTTGTTCCTTATGTTATTAGCAATAACATTAATATCAGTATTGGTAATGTGGCGGATGGACAAGTTGTTACGGCGGGGTTGAAAGCCTTTCCTGAGGGGGTGAGGTTTCAGATGGTGCATTAATCGGCAGAGGGATTGAATTCCACTGGACAGAATGCGTACAGATTCCTTCCAAAAAATCAAGAGGAAGGTTGAAGGAGATGTTGTTAAAGTTCCAGGCATGATTATCCCAACAACCACGCGCGCACTTTCTGGTTGTTCTCATTACCGTTGAGGGATCCCTCAATGCGAGAACGCAGAGGTCCATCACCCGTCCAATTATCCATCCAGAAGGACGCAGAAGACCCATTTCCCAAACGGACACGGCCGGGTACCCTTATCATAGAGTTGATGACCCGCTTTGATACCCCTCAAAGTGGTAGAGTGGTTAGAGCAACTCCTAGTGGTTGATTTGTAGCGAGAAGTAAGAACACGAGAGGCCAGAGGGAAGTATTATTCTTAGAAAGTTTCCATTTGAGTTTTGCCATTTCCACCAGATTATTGTTCCTCAATTTTTTATAACCATGACCCCCCAAATCTTTTGGTTTTGTGACCCTATCCCAACTGAGAGCATGAATTTTCCTACGATCAGTAAAACCACAAGGAATTCCATGAGTCAGACATCGATCGCATAGTCAAAAGGGAACCCAGGGGAAGTGCTATGCACATTCGAGCCGTCCGTTCGCCTATCCAATGATCCAGATTTTATCTCGACAATGGACAGCTCGGACAAACACATCAACTTGATTAAGGTTAGCCCAAGACTGCAAGCGCATTATGGGAGCAACGCCATAGCAATTAATGGTTTAATTTTTTTTGGGACAAGTAAACGCAAAATAGACTCCCAAACGGAATCATAGCGCTAATACCAGAACTTGAAGGTGTAGAATTCTGCTCAAAAAAAGAATATTGAAGATGTAGAAAATTCTAAATCGTTTTCACATCAATTTGCTTGTCTCAATAAAAACCAATGACGCAGCTTAAAAAGGAAAACAGCAACATCGATCTGAGCATATCACCGGTGAGACTAGGGGAGGAGGAACAAGTGGACTACGAAGTTGTTACAACTGCTGTCAAATAAGCAGTTCGATTGAATTGTGCGACTCAATCGAAAGATGGTCACTAGCCAGCTGAAAATGCTGGCCCGCTTTTCTTCACACCTCCCCTGGTAAGTACGTACTTTTGCTAATAATATTAGTTAGTAAATTCCTTTTGCTTAGAAAAAAAATAATAATAATAATGTTAGTTAGTACTTTCTATGGTTTTGCAATGAGGAAGATCCTCTCATCAAGTCCCTTTTGAGAGATCGTCTAGTTTGGCCCATTTGAAACTTTTAAGGCCTTATCCTAGCCTACTTCCATGATTAAGATCATTTATTTTTTTAGCCTTTATTGAGAACATCAAACACACTGAAAATTATATTTATCGGAGATTGCTTTTATCTAGCAAAAAAGGGTTCTACTAATGCAGCATTTCAAACTTTATAGTTACCATTTTTCACGTCATAAATGTATTTCGAAAAAATGACAACTTATATCTGATGAATATGATTGGAGTGGCTAATGTATGTGACAAGGGTTAAGAAACTTAATGGTCTTGATCATTAAAGCAAATCCAACAAGGGCTCAAAAAGGGGGCTAGACTAGACAGTCCAGTCCCTTTGCCAAAAAATTGAGAACTAGTATAAATGATATTCTATTTGTCCCAACATGGATTTTCTGTTTTCCTGTGAAATTCGGTTCTTACAATAACTGATATCCATCGATTAATATTTTTTCTAGTTGACAGTATGATCCAGGATGTATACAGAATTGAATAATTCATTTCCGATTTTCAAAAAATATTTGCACATAATTTGTTTAAATTTTTTCTTCCTATTTAAAATAATAAGAAAATAACATAGCCCTTCACATCAGCGCATAACCAGAATCACATAGCCCAGCCACATCAATTAAACTTGACAACTATCGACTGGAATTTGGAGCTCATTAGCCTATACATTAGCGGAGCAATCAACACCCTCTTAACAGCAGAGCACAAGAAGGAGATGATTTGGTACCTCTACAATCACCAGATAGTGATAAAAAAAAAAAAAACTCTTGCGTGCAAAATTTCAAAACAATAATGCTACTGACACACAGCCAGAGACAAACAAATCCATATGTGTCAGGAATTGTCCGATGCATGCATAGGAATTCGACCCACATACATCGAACATTTCGGATGTAACTGTGTTTGGACTTGTGCGCCTAACTATGTGCTCATACTGTACTTTTATTTCAATAGAGAGTCTTTGAACATAGATCACAGCATGAGGCCCACTCTTGGTTCCACACAAATAATCCGAATCCCAAAATTTAAAATATATTTTCGAGTAGCCCATCAAAAAATAGCTCAAACGGATAACTCTAAGTGCTTAATCCAATGTTCTAACTTTACATTCAGATTGTAGATCCAAAAATCTGAATGAAAAGTTAGAAAATTAAAATCAGGCTCTAACAATTATTTGATTCAGCGGATTTTTGCGAGGTAACTTGAAAAGATAGTTGTTTATACTTAACGAAATACTCGAATCGTTTGTATGGGTTTTGAAGTGGCCCCACACTATGATCTGTGAAAAATCTGTGTGCACAAAATCGTAGTCGGACTGTAATTTTAAAGAGCAATGCTACACACATATATACAAAGGATGCACAAATACTGATACACATGTGTCCGAAATCATCATCCAATGCACATGAGTTCCACATAGAAGGTAAGTGAGAGGCCCACATATATAGAACAGTTTCCACCTTCCCGTACATCTGTGCACTTTACTCGTGGCATTTTTTTATTTCAGAGAGCAATGCCACAAACAGATTTTGACATATGTGTTTGAAACAATCAACTGCTAAACGTGATTCACACTATATGTGTGGGGCCCACACACATCGAACGGATTCCAAGACACATGTATTCGCTATGTGCACATTCATTACGTCCATAGACATTTTTCATTTCGAAAATCCATGTTTGTGATCTGTTGTCTGAATTCATGAATGTTTTTACTATGTAGAATGATAATGGAGGATGGGGATTCTACGTAGGAGGTCATACGATTGGCTCGACACTTAGCTACATTGCGTTGCGTTTGTTAGGAAAAGGGCTTTATGATGGAGAAAAACAGGGAAATGAAAAGAGCTCGGAAATGGATACTTGATCATGATCGTGCAACTGTGATACCTTCATGGGGCAAAATCTATCTTTTGGTAAAGCTTACTAAACATGGTTCTCTTAACAATTTGTGGCAAAAATTTATCCCGTAAGATCCGTGGATACCCCACTTTCGAGGAAAAGTAACGACCACACCAAAAAGGCACATGTGAATACCCCTCTTTCGAGGTCTTACCACGCAAGATGTCCAATTAGTGAAACTAATCCCTTTTAGACACCCGTTACAACATGTCTTGTTTGACTGGGAGTGTCCATTGTGGCGATCACCAGAAGTTTCTGACACAAACGGGGGAGGGAATAGGTAAAGCATGAAGAAAACAAGAAAACAGAGTCTCTGTTCAAAAGAGACTCTAGTGATTGCCAGAGCGAGATTTTTTTGGCAATTGACACAACTATCTGTCAATAGCAGCTTAAGGTCTCGTGATCGCCACATGAAATATACCAAGTTGGAGATCATCACAAAATTGTGGCAATCGCCACTCTTTGTTACAATAGAATAGCAGAAAACAGAAGAACATCAGAAATCAAAGAAGAAATTTGTGAAATAAATAAAAATGACTAGCCCTGCAAAGATGTGCCCCATAAAAAATTGTGATTCTTATTTGTCTAATTCACAAGATATTTAAGCTTGTGTAATTCATCTTAATTTTTTTTTTTTTAAAAAAAAAAACCATCTTAACACATAAATAAGGTTTTGTCCTATGAATCTATCCCTGTAAAGATGTACACTTCGTTGTGCATGTCTTCCATCTTTTTCTTGGTAATCAAACTCTTTAGAATTGTTATTGGGAAATGGGTGTTTATTGCAACGCGGAATTTAGAAATGATGTGTTGGTGGGCAGAGGACCCTAATGGTGATGAGTTCAAGTGTCGCCTTGCCAGAGTTTTTGATTTCTTTTGGCTTGAAGAAGATGGAATGAAAATGCAGGTCCGCAATTCAAAATTATAATGTTGGTTGTGTTTGTTTGTGCTGGAATTAGGAATTATTTAGTGTATCTTACGGTATCTCATTACGTTATTTTAGGTCCTCTGTTTTGGCCATAATTTATGTTCTTTCCTTTTTTGCCTTGTCAACGTTGGTATTTATATATACACCGATTCTTTTGTTTGATTGTCTGACTTATTTGTCTAACATAGTATTGTGTAGTACCCATTTGCTGACTTGTGACTTGGATTGCAGACTTTTGGTAGTCAGTTATGGTATTGTACTCTTTTGACTAAGGCCATTATGGCAAGTAATCTAATTGATGAATATGGAGATGCTCTTCAAAGGGCCCATTTTTACATAAAAGAATCGCAAGTATCTTTCTATTCACCGAAAGAAAATTAAAACTTTGTACAACTTCTTCAACTTATTCATTTTCCATTACAAAATATGAAGATCAACGAAAATCTTGCTTGGGATATCAAGAAAATGTACTGTCACTTTATTAAAGGGAAATGGACTTTCTCTGATCAAGATCAAGGTTGGACTGTCTCAAACTGCACAGCTGAAGCACTGAAGGTAATTTAGTCTTATTAGCTCCACAACAATATACTTAGAAAGATTACTTGAAATTCAAAAAAGCAATTTTTTAATCAACTAACCTTTCTACAGTGTCTACTACTACTTTTGCAAATGCCACCAGATGTTGTAGGAGAAAAAGTGTATGTTGAAGTTGAACGACTGTACGAGGCGGTCGACGTCCTTTTGTACTTCTATGTATGAAAAGCATTGTATCTTAATAGTTTAGACATTTTTACTCGAACTGTGACACTTAATTATGTCATTTACTTCAAAAACCTGAAAGTGGTGGTTTTGCTATTTAAGATCCAGCAATTCCACAACCATATTTAGAAGTAAGTTGTTTCCTTATTAATTCTAAATTCCTATCATTCTATTTACACATGAATGTTCCACTTTTGTTAATATAGTTACAAAACAATTCGAAACTTAATTGCTTATTGGAATTTAGGCCCGTCGAGAACACTGCATCCATAATTGAAGCTTTACTATCGTTCAAACGCCTCTACCTAGGGTATTGAGGGAAGGAAATGGATACTTCTGTAGGAGCAGTGCATTTTCTTGAAAAGAGATAGCAGCCTAACAGTTTTTGGTTGGTTTATTTTCTTTTGAACTAACTTGAGAATATCAGAAATGGATACCATTTGGTTTATTGAACAGTTTTCGGATCAAGCCTTTCCCGATCATTTTTTTTTTCTGATTTCCCATGGATACCCTTAAAATCACGTTCAGATCACATTGAGTGGCTCGGATCATCAAAATTCGATCGGAAAATGGGAGGGTCTGGACCGTAAAACGTCCGGACCTGAAAACCACTGTAAATAAAAAAATTAGAGAGAATAATTTCAACCTTGTCAACGGATAATGAAAGAACAAAATCAAGGTAAATACCAATACCTATTACCGGTAAAAAAATAGAGATCGAAACAAATAATTCTCGCAGTCCAGAATCAAAAAAAGAAGAGTTTGGAGCATTAAATAATTTGTAACCATAGAACATCTAGCGTAACATAGATAATAAATAAATAGGACTTAATATCATTCCAATTGCCATTACAAAAGTCATTAGTATTTTTGGCATTAAAAGATATTTTTGGCTGGTAATTATTTTTTGGCATTAAAAGATATTTTTGGCTGGTAATTATTCCAATATATATATATATATATATATATATACATACATACACACACACGCACACTATATATATACACACACACACATTCCCGTGTCCAAAAGGCCTATAGAGCACAATATTATCTTTAAAATGCTCAAAATTAAATCAGTTGGTATTTTTGTTAGTTTTTCATTTTTAAATTGGTTTAAGTTATTTATTTGTCTCGTCAAGGGAATAAAAGAAAAATATGATCAAAATCAGTTAGTATCAACAATGCCTAAGCTGATCGACATCAACAACACCTTCAGTTTACACTATACAAATTGGAAAAAGATAATTACAATATTGGGTATATAAAAAAATAGGTATATACCGTCAGTTTATAAATGGTAATTAAGAAGTCCTAGGACATTATTCAGTTCGGTTCGATTTAGTTCGCGTAATTCTGCATGCCGAATCCTAATTGAAATTGCCCTAGTATTTTAATTTTAACCCACAATCGACCAATAAATAGGAAGAACTTAAAAATAATCATCCTTGCAAGGGCAGTCAAATCACAAAGATCTAGAACGAGTCAGTTTCAAGTCACTTATGAAATCCAAGAAAAGTTGTAAAGAGTCGAAGGCGTGTCTGCATTAGCAATTTTATGCAATTCTTCAATGGAGTACCTAATAAGAAAAGAAAATTCATAAAAAAAAATTAGTTTTTCTAAGTTATTTAGCTTGACCAGCTAAACCAAAAGCCAAAACTCTATGGACCAGCGCCTAGTTATTAAAACTCTCAAGACCAAAAAGTTATAAATAAATAAAAAACTCCCGATGAGACAGTGGTGACTCCAGAAATTTGTAACAATATGCTAAAAGTTGTCTTAGCTCTACCGGTTTAATTTTATGCCAAATAATTTATTCTTTTTAAGTGATCCATCATTTGTTCAAGTTCAAATTCTCCATGCCCAATTTGTTTTGCGCATTTGCTCTGGTGCATTTTTCGACTGTTTAGATGTGTTAAAATTCTTTAATTTTTTTAAACCTACAAATGATTTTTGTGATGCTGCCCATGTGATTTTGACCCAGGTCGTTGGTAGGCAACTAGTTTCTTTTGACCCTGGTTGTTGATAGGGAAGTGGACATACATACTTTTCTTTGAGGACGAAATATTCTTGATTTTTGACTCAGTTAAGCAAAATTGGTCTACTTATTCAACAGAACATAAAATATCATATTTTTAGATATGAAATTGAAGTAGAAATAGGCTACTCCATTTATTTGTCAAGCTAAACGAGGGCGCAGTGTGAAAAATGAGAATCGGAAGAGTGCATGACATTTTGAAGGATTAGATGATTAATATGGTCCACCAACCTTACCCTTTTTTAAATAAAAAATAAAAAATCCTGAGCTTTTACCAGCATTACGGCATTACCTACTCCTCCAATGAATGACATCGAGTTCATCCTTTTTTGTGGAATGGGATTGGTCTAACTTATTCTTGAATTGTTTTTCATCAGTTTTCATGTTATAAGTATTTTTGTAAGCTAGTTTTTTGTTTTTAATTGTTTTAAGTTAATTATTTGTCTCATCGAGGGAGGTCATAATAATAATAATAATAATAATAATAATAATAATAATAATAAATATGCATCAATCTTGAAAATATATAATCCAAAAGAAATCTAGAATTGAAATATTTTTGTCTTTATAGAACTTTTTTAAGTTGTTCATAACTTCTAAATTTTATATGTCGAGACCAATATATAATTCAACTTTCTATTGGATTTTCCTTTCCCTTCTCCCCATTTTTAATAAAATTTTGCCTATCAATATATATATATATATATATATATATATATAAAATTCAAAAACATATGAAACAAAGCTAACAAAAGGTCACACTTTTTGGGCTTTTTCTTAGATATTTTAGAAAATACTTGTGCAAAAGTCATAATTTAAAAAAAAATCATAATTTTTTTACTTTTTCGATTCCTAACGTCGAGACAAACCAACAATACATAATCATCAATTTTTACTTACCCTAGCTGCAATTGATATCTTCTTCTCCTCCCCTCTCGTCCCCTCCTTCCCTCCTAGGGTTTCTAACCAGAGCCAGCCTTGACTTTTCGGGGGTTTAAAGCGAAAATTAAATATAAGACATCTTTTATTGGATTGTAATGAGGGATAAAAAAGTAATAGGGGCCCTTACAATTCTAAATTTTTTGAAGGTCGAAAGCGACCGTAACATTTGCTTTAATTCAGGACCAACCCTGTTTCTAACCCAATGGGGTGGCAGGAGGAGGGCATCCTGATCTCTCTCTCCTCCCTTCTTTTTTCCTCCCCTTTCTCTTTTTTGCAACGTTGTCTTGTTCGCGTTTCTTCTCTGTCGTCTCCTTCTCCACATTGTGCCTCCTTTCTGTCTCTGTTCTGCCCGCCATCTTCGCAATTTTCGGTAGTTCTAACGACTAGCTGGGGTGGAGGCAGAGGGAAGTTGGCCGCGAGATCTCCCACCGATCTGTTCCCAGGCTTGATCATTACAGGCTTAATGGCATGTTGTAGGCGTGTCATTTTGCTGGTCGTGACCTTGGGCGTTTGCAATTCGGTGATGTTTGGGTGTTACAGTGTCTTGGGTGCCATCAAGGTAGTGGTCAACAACGGCGAATGGATGTGCTAAGGTGCTAGATCTCAATCGTTTGTGAGGGCCAGTTTGGCGGTTCTCAGTGGGTTTGACTTGGGGTCCGGCATCTCGCGGGAATCGTGGCGGCGCAGCCTGCTAGTGTCGTCATCTTGTGGGGTTTGTACAGGGACACGATGAGCGTCTTGGGCAGTGGCTGGTTGCCATTGGTGGTTGAGTTGGCGGTGACTGGGCTTTAGGCGTACGGCGGTGATTGATTTGCTATTTTGTTTAGGGTTAGGCTTTGGCTCTTTGGATTGGGCTTTGTCCTTTAGGCGTATTTGTGCTTGAAAGAAAAAACAGATCCCAAAACCAAGAGGATAAACAATAAACCGCCAAAAAACTCAGAATTAAATTCTAGCTACTAGTTGGTCGAGAACTTAAATATTTGATTCCTCAGTCAAGATGGACTTAAAAATGGGACAACAATTAATCGAGAAAAAAATCTCCAAACAATTTATTCTTTTTTAAGTGATCCATCATTTGTCCAGGTTCAAATTCTCCATGCCCAATTTGTTTTGTGCATCTGTTCTGGTGCATTTTTTGACTTGTTTTTTTTTTTTTTTGTCAATCGATCGGCATCCAATTTATTGATCAAAGCAAGAACGGAAAGTCCAACAAGGCTTCTCAACAAGCCCGGCCAGTCCGAAAAATCTCCCTTCTAGGTTGTGAGGACTGATCAACTAATAGGACAAAGTTGGCTATACCATGAGTCACCCTATTACGATTACAATTACGCGGAACAAAAGAAAAAGAAATAGAAGAAATTATGCGAACATAAATAATTAAATAGCATCTGTAATGATCACGGCCACTGCCAGGCAGGCTTTGGCCACTTGACACCCTTGTAGCATCAGAATAATACTTTTAGCATCTCCCTCAATAACATAATTTTCTTCTTCAAACTTGTTCGTCATATCCGTCGCCCATCTAAAACCCAGGGCTTCAACCATTTCTGCCGCGAGAGTTTAGAAACCGGGATGGCAACCATACGCCGAATAGTACTACGTACCCGTATGATTTCTAATTACCAGACCCACTGCCCCCGGCCTGCCAACTCCCACACCCCCACCCCCCCCCCCCTAGCTGCATCTAGATTGATCTTGAAGCAAGCAACAGCCATGGCTAGCTTGGGGGAGAACAGGTGGTTAATTGGTGTCGGATGCGGATCACTGATATCCTTCAATAATAATAGGTCGCAGAATTCGTTGAAAACTTGAAATCATTCACCACATTGGACACAATCACTGATCATTCACTAACCCAGTTGATCCCTTGAAACACCCATATTCATTAGAGGGGATCCAGGGGCTCTGCTGCCCGCTTGGGCGCAGCAGCCCCTACCCACTCTACCCACTAGCAAAAACGTTACCGTTTTGCTAAGGAAAACAAATTCTTACCATTTATTTGTAATTCTATGAAACAGAAACATGATTATAAGAGCTCTAAAGACAAAATTTGATTATGTCTCTTTAGAATAATATGATCAAAATAATAAGATCTTCACAGTCGTTCAAACGGATTAAAAATGGAAACAATTAATTTTTTAACCATATTTTTTAATATATAAACGGTCTCAAAAAATTAAGTGCTCAAATTTTTACTCCGTTTGAATCGGTGCAAAGATCTTATTATTTTGATCATATTATTCTAAATGGTCATAATTAATTTTTGTCTATAGGGCTCTCATAATCATATTTCTGCTCCCAGGGTCCTAAATAAAGAACATATATTTAATATAAGAGCTCTAAAGATAAAAATTAATTACGAACCTTTACAATAATATGATCAAAATAACAAGATCTTTACACCGATTCAAATGGAGTGAAAATTTGAGTACTTTTTGAGACCGTTTATATATTAAAAAATATGGTTAAAAAATTAAGTACTCCAATTTTTAATCCGTTTGAACGGGTGTGAACATCTTATTATTCTGATCATATTATTCAAAAGAGACATCATCAAATTTTGTCTTTAAAGCTCTCATAATCACGTTTCTGTTTCATAGGATTGCAAATAGGTGGTAAAGATTTTTTTTCCCTTGGCAAAACGGTAAGTTTTTGCTACTGAGTAGAGTGGGTAGGGGCTGCTGCCCCTAGCCGGGCAGCAGAGCCTCCGGATCCCCTCTAGTGACACCAAGATTTGGAGTTTTTGGCCTTTGTGGGATTCGTTTATGCGACCTCATGGAGTTGAATCATTTATTTGCTTTCTCATATCCACCTGACCAAACGCTTTAGAGTTGGGTACTACCCATTGTTATCCTCCTCAAACTTACTAACAACAAATTTTATAACCCGGAAAAATCAGTGCATAAAACATGGAGGATTTAATAGTTATCAATTTTTATAACCAAACTACACAAGTAAAACGGAGCTAGTAAAAATTTTGATACAAGGGTAGATTTGACCCTAATTGATACTACTCGGTCATTAATAAGACTAATTGGAGGACTCTTTGATTTACCAATCTAAGTCATTAATTATTCTTTTAAGTGCATATCAACTTTTTATCTCATTTAATACGTTTAAAATTGTGCCCCAAGGACATTGGTTAGAATTGGCCTTGAAAATATGCCACCAATTATGTCTTCCCTACTCATTCCGACCGAAAAAGACCGTTACATGAGTTTAAAATTCTTACCTCATATTTTTTTGGGGAATGGGAATGGAATTGGTCTAAATTTTACTCAAACCCGCAAGAGAGCTCAATACTTTTAAACTTTTAGTACATAATTAATATAGTTATGTCAAACCCGCAAGAGATCTCAATTTTTAGTAATTAATAATACAGTTATGGCAAACCCGCAAGAGATCTTCATTTTTATCCCGATCGCACCATCCTCGCCGACATTAGCAGTTCATTCTTTTTTGATAACCAGGTGTTCGGGTCTGCTTGCGCTCACCTCGACAAATTCCAGAGATCTGGAGTTAACGGTTAAAAGAGTATGAACTTGATGCCATTCATTGGAGTAATGTCATAATGGTGGTAAAATTAGCTGATTTAAAAAAAAGGAAAAAAAAAAGAAAAGAAAAGGGCAAGGTTGGTGACCCTATTCGTCATCTAAACGTTCAAAAATGTCGTGCGTTTACTTGTTCTCATTTTTCATACTGCGCTCTCGTTCTCCTCGATCAATATATGGAGTAGATATTTGTACTTCAATTTTATATTTTCGACCACATTCGCTTGATTGAGTCGGAAATTAAGAATATATATATCTAGGCAATATGTCCTCCTCAAGAAATTAAAAATATATATATGTCCACGTCCTTCCCTATTGTATTAATTGAAAACGTGTGGTCAAAAATACAAAATATGATATTTTATGCTTTGCAATTAAATTCGCAAGACGATCATAAGATCTGGCTCCCGGAAATAATCTTAACATTCCAATGTCCATAAAAAATAAAGCGATTTTTGTCTACACATACAAACATGAACACCTCTGCAGTCGTTGATCTCCATCAAGCTAAAATCGTAGCCGTTCGATTAAGAGAATGTTTCCTTAAGTTATTCTTGGACCTGCTGCTCCACTTGCAGGGCAATATAAAGTCGGGTCATGAGGGGTTTATTTCATACTCCCTCCGTCCCCTTTTTTAGAGTCTAGTATTTCATTTTGGGCTATCCTTTAATAAGTGTCTATGTTATAAAGTTAGTGGGTAAAAATTGATGTATTGTCTATTTTGTCCCTAAAAATAAATTCCATTTTGAAAAGTTAGTGAGTGGAGGAAAAAGTTGATGTGAAAGGTATAATGATGTTTTTTTAATAAGTTGGAGTTACAAAGCAGGACACTTAAAAATGAACAGAAGGAGTATTATTTATTTTGCCCACAGGATTGAATGAGTTTTTTTTTTCTTTTAATTTGATCATATTTTCTAGTTTTTTTTATTAACGGGCCAATATTTCGGAAAATAAACCAAATTTTTCTTTAAGAATTTCGCACGCACATCTCACGTAGAATATAGACATGGGAATTTAAAATGACCACTTAAGGAGAACTGGAAGTGTGGACATGCATGGTTGCTAGAGATACGAATGGAACTATAATTAGAGCAGCTATGAAGAACTTCCAGGCTAGTACTGTGTTTACGGACGGTGACTCGGTCATCTTGGATTTCATTCAACTTGCTTCTCTTTTTATTCTTGTACGTCTTTTTTCACATGTAGAACGTGACTGTAACAGGATAGTCCATTCTATGGATGCTCTGTTAGATGCTAGGACGACTACCCAGAGGGAGGACTTTCTCCCATGGTTACGTTATGTAGCTTCGAATGATGTTCGGGCCCTCGGCATCGCTCTATTGCAATAAAAAAAAATTCTTCCTCGAGGAAAAAAAATTACTGTACAGTGTAAAAAAAAAAGTCTTACATTAAATTTTTTTTTTTTGAAAACGGCAAAAATATTATTAGAAAAACTCGATAATGAGTACATCGAGGGAGAAAGAGAAAGGGGAAAGAGGGGGGAAACTTCCAACAAGAAGTCGAGAAGAAAACAAAAACACAATACAGTAGGTTCATAGCGCACAGTACCGAAACCTACCAGAACCGAAACACAATCGAAAAGTATGGAAAGCTTCCAGTTAGAGACATCCTCACTACCTCGATCATCATCTTGAATATTATCACCTCATTGTGAGTGACATAGCTTCAGATCGAAGCTCCAAAAACAGCAGCAAGCCTGACACAGAACACGTCAAATAAAGCCACCTTCAGAAGACGACAACATAGGTGGTAAGTGGGAAAAACGACAAAACCATTCCTATTATAGCAGCTCCTAGCAGTTAGCCCCCTAAAACAGAAATCTCCGACACAATTAATATCTCAACCATAAGTCATACATTTAAAATTGGGGCTGGCACATGCTATGATTTTTTTTTTTTAACAGAAGCATATGCAAGTTGCATTCATTGAAAGCTGTTATGTCATTTCTATACTAAAAATATACTCCCTCAGTCCCCTTTTAGAGTCCAGTATTTCATTTTAGATTGTTCCTTAATAAATGTCCATTTTATAAAGTTAGTGAGTAAAGTTGGTACAATTTTCATTTTGTCCCTAAAAATAGATTTCATTTTGAAAAATTAGTGAGTAAAAGTGTAATAATGATATTTTCATAAAAGGTAAGTAGAGAAAATAGAGGTAAAAATTAATGTAAAACAATAAAAGGTATAATGATGATATTTTCTTAATAAATTGAAATTTTGAAATGGGACACTTAAAAAGGGACGGACATAGTAGTTTATAAAATAAGGAACTAACTATTATTCTGAAGAATAGCGGTTCAGTCCAAGATCGTTCGCATGGAGTAAAAGCTGAGTTGCAGTAATTTCAATTAATTTCTAATTTAATTCGGAAGGTAAAGAGAAGTTGGATTTGAAAAAAGAAAAAGAAAAAGAAAAGAAAAGGTTAAGGTTGGTGACCCTGTTAGACCCCGTTCTGTGGACTACAGGGCTGTGCTGTGCCCTCCAAGGGACAGCACGGTGCTATCCCTGCTTTGCGGGGTCCGCTCTGATTTTGCTCCAATGATCGGAAACGTTCACTTTGTAGAGCTCGTCGAGTAGAACAATTATGCAAAAAATTAGCTCGATCAGGTATTATTAAGTGCTTGATTGCATTCAACTTACTTCTCTTTTTTATTCTTGTCTTTTTCACATGTGCAACAAGACTGCAACAGAATAGGACGACTACCAGGAGGGAGAGGACTTTCTCCCATGGTTACGTTCTGTAGCTTCGAATGATGTTTTCTTCTTCCTCGAGGAAATTTTTTTTTACTGTAGTTTGAGTTTAAAAAAAGTCTTCATTTAAAATTGGGACTGGCACGTATTGGAGTGACTTCTTATTTTTTTTAACAGAAGAACAAATTGCATTTGTTAAAAACCATCCAGCACTTGCATATTTTTCTATCCAACGAAACCCAAACACTAACGATGTCATAAAAACACAAAGAGGCGAACTTGTGTCTGAATGCTAACAGCGAGTCTCAAAACTCTATCCACACCGACAATAAAATTCGGCACCAGTTGTTGGAGATTTAGACACAAAGTCGCCTTAAGGTTTATCCATCAGTCACTAGCAAAGTCAATCACCGGTAGGGCTGTAAACGAACCAAATCGAGCCAAACCCTGTTAAGTTCGGCTCAGATTCGTGAAGGTATGAGTTCGATTCGAGCCTGAACAATTTGGCTCGAGTTCGGCTCGTTAAAATTTTTCAAGGCTCGGGTTCGGCTCGGTTGGGTTCGTTAAGGTACTAGTTTGACTTGAGTTCGGCTCGGGTTAGATTTGAACTTGAACATCTTGGCTCGAGTTTGGCTCGTTAAACTCAAATGAATCGAGCTGAGCTGAATATAAGCTCATACTAAGCTCGTCAAGACTTAGGTTTGGTTCGGCTCAGCTCATTAAACTCAAGCGAACCCAAACTCTCTCATTGATCGTATAGAATTTGGGAGAAAAATAAGTATTGAATTATATATACAACCTTAAATTTTTTTACATTTACAAATAGACCCCTATTGAATTATTAATTAAATTTAAGTATAGGTTCGCGAACCTAACCGAGCCGAATATCGTTAGGTTTAGGTTCGGCTCATTTATGGAACGAGCCTAGAATTGAGGTTCAGGTTCAGTTCATTTAGTAGACGAATCGAACTCGAACGAACTCTTGCCGAACTAAGCCTCGAACAGTTCAGGAATGGCTCAGTTCATTTAAAGCCCTAATCACCGGCACGCTTCTTACAGTGACTCCACTGTCATCTACCATCCGGTAAGAAAATAAAAGTCTATAAATAGCAATTCAAAGGTTTCTATATATGTTACTTCCTTATTTTCAGCTCAAACTCGTCCAGGTATCTACACTACACAGCAGCTTCCGCTTTATTCCTCTTGTATCAGCTTAGCAAAAAAAAAAAAAGCTTCCCATCTTAATTTGCCTCCCTCTCTCTCTCTCTCTCTCTCTCTCTCTCCAAAGAGGCGGACACAGGGTGCCCGGCTCTTCACCGCTCCAAATATTTTCACTATTTTTTGATATATTGTGCGAAGAAAATTAAACAACGGCAACATATATATACACCGCTTCGTCTCTTCCCAAACCTAGAAACTAGTAATATTATTTTTAAACTGTATTTCTGTATTAAAGTGAAAATGCACGTGATTTGGACCCGTTAATATAATTTTGTTTCATGCAAGTATTTCAGCTACCAAGAGAAAGGGGGGGAGAGCCATTGAATTGAGTTCCAAAAAGAAAACATGTGGAAGCTAAAGGTTGCAGAAGGTCAAGGGCCATGGTTGAATAGCACCAACAACTTTGTTGGTAGACAAATTTGGGAGTTTGATCCTGATGCTGGGACACCGGAGGAGAGAGAAGCAGTTGAAAAAGCTCGAGATGACTACCGGAAAAATAGATCTCGGTTTCGTCCCTCCGGTGATGTTCTCATGCGAATCCAGGTATAAATAAAATCTTAAGATAAAGTTTGTGCACGCAGAGTATGCAGATTTAGACACAAATTTGTATGGAACTGAACAATGCACGTGAGCTCTACAAAATATTGATGTGTAGTAATATTGATCAAATCATAATTCCTTAACCCATTATTTATAAAATAAAAGGAAGTGAATGTTATCTATCACTGAAATAGTTAGCCGAATGTCTAAACCTAACTTGTGTCACCTTTACGTGACTGGGCTGTTTGATTGCTGTTTTGTTTCTCCGTTTGGGACGGCTAATGGTGGTGAACGGAGGAACCTCGTCCACGGCAATTGGGTTGTTGCTGTCTGGTACGATGTTGATGTTGAGGCGGGCGGCAAAGTTGCTTGAAGCTAGACCAGAGTTTGTTTTGGGTTTTTTGAGCTGGACCTAGCTCACTTTGATAGGTTATATCAAAACACATCATGAGCTATTATTTTTCCCCTTTTTTTGTACTTAATTGTGTTAAACAAAAAATTACCTGTGAGTCTAGAAAATTGTACTTAATTGTGTTAAACAGAAAATTATCTGTGAGTCTAGAAAATCAAGACTTAATTCCCATTAAGGATGAATTCAATTTTTATTTACCGCTAAGGATAATCTTATATAAAGATTATCATTTTACCCTTAACTAAATATAATTTCATATTTTATCATCCTTTTAAAGTTTTCATCACCCCTTTCCACCTCCACCCCATGGCCACAACCACTTTCGCCAGCGACCACTCCGGCAAACAAGTATATTCTGAAGTCAATAATTTAAATGCATTACCTGAGCTTTACGCAGGGCAACAATCGATGCATTAATAGATACCAACAATAATACTATGGGTCGACTCTTCAATGAATCTCGAACAGCCATTCTTGGCGCAAATTTTGTCACGATGACAAATGTAAATCGGCAACATCTCTTTGCACCGACGATGACGACGACAAAGGTACAAAATCGAAGCTAAGTAAAGACGACAAAGAGAGGGAGATCGGATTGTCTACAATGCCGACACCTCCAATTGTTGCCAAGATCGCCTCTGTCCTCATTGGAAAACAAGTGCAAGGACCGCTGTCAGCGTGTGGTCAGTTTGAGAAGGACGGCGGCAGCGATCGAGGAATAGGATGGAAGGGAGGGAGCTGAAGTTGGGGGAGTGCGAGAGGGAGAGGGACAAGATGTCGCCAACGGTGGTTGTTTTCTCTCGGGAGGGTGTTTTGGGCGTACAAGTTTGTGGATTCCTTAGCGGTGAATTTTGAGATTGGCTTGGAGTTCGAGGGAATATGGGCCGAGTTTTTGGACCGGCTGAGAAAATGACATTTTTAGTATTAATAAATGTTCTCAGCTTGTTCTTGGTTGGTATTAATTATCAAAACACGTCTTGAACCGTCATTTTTCCTAAAGGTTTTGAAGTTGTTTGATCACAATTAGTTCCACAAAATTTAATTTCTCGGGCAGATATATTTCTACTAATAAATTCTTTTTGAAATGTTTGAAATAGTTATTGGAGAGGGACCAACTCATAAAATGGCTTTCGAGGATGTGGATACATCAATTTCAACTGCTTAGAATTGAATATTTGGGATATTCTTAGACACAAAACAACAATTATATTGCGTGTTTCAAATTTTTTTTTCCCTTTCATGGAAACATATTTTGATTTTGTAGACACCCCAATCTGGACTCTCCAGATTAATTTACTTTCGGTCTTTGATTCTTTAATGATGAAACAGATCAAGAACTCCTTAGATTCGAGTGTTTGAACCCCATTAAACCCTTTGAACTTGGCCCAAAACGTCTCAAGCCAAAACCTTACCTGCATATGCCGGTTCAAAACTAGCATGCGCCTGTCCATTTGCCACGTGTTAGTTATCGGTCAACTTTGATCGTTGTCAGGGCAGGGCAATTTTGACCCGAGTATGCAGGCCAACCACCTTCATACGTTGGTCAAACTTGTTTTATTCAGCATGCAGAAGCCATGATTAGGGGTCTACAGCACGTGGGAACCTTTCAATCAGTCGGAAAAGCAATCTTCGCCAGGGGACATCTCTTACACCCATCCCATCACATTTTCTCTCTCATCCAATGAGAGGGAAGCCTTTGGAGGGAAGCAAGGCCAAGCTCTTTGATTGGTTTAAACTCCTCTCTCCATCCCCCTCCTATATATACCCCCCTCACTCTTCCTTCCAAAGGGTTATGAAACTAACGGAAAAAATATGATTAAAAAATTAAGTGTTCCAATTTTTAATCCGGTTGAACCGGTGCAAAGATCTTATTTTTCTAATCATTTTATCTTTAATGGTCATAATGAATTTTTGGCTCTAAGGCCTTTCAATGAGCACCATAAGAGAGTCCTGAAACTAAATAAGGAGTCTTCGAGTACTTGTTGAAAGGCCGTAGAGCCAAAAATTCATTACGACCATCTAGGATAAAATGATTAAAAAAATAAGATTTTTGCACTGGTTCAACTGAATTGAAAATTGGAGTACTTAATTTTTTAATCATATATTTTCTGTTAGTTTCATTAACGGTATTAACGATTTTATCAATTTGGAACGTAAAACAAACTACAGAGACGAAATGGTGACAATTAAAACTAGAGGGACAAAATTGAGATAACCGTAAAGTTAGAGGGACGACTACGAAAATTTGCCCTATAAAAAAAGATACAAGCCAAGGTTACTAACTTTTGTTCATCTCTTTGTTCATTGAAAAATATACAAAGGGCATTCAAATCAAGCTTCCAACTTACTACTTGTTCTCCATCCACCAACACTTCTACCCTTCAAACATCCTCCACTCATCCTTCCAACTCAAGCTCAATCATCTTTCAAACATAAAACCAAAGGTATACACCTTTGAACTGTTTTCCTATTCTGATCCTTCAAGGCTGGCAAGACCAAGGCTAATAATCAATACCAAGTCCTAGCCCTAAAACTAGTAAGCTTTCAAAAACCAAGTGTACAAGGGACTAGCGCACGCCACTTTATGGTTGCATGCGCAGATTCTTGCATGGGGATTGGGATCTGTCTGGGATGAACCCGCGGGCCCCCACTTTTGGACGGTGGGCAGATCCAGCTTGGGGTCTGGATCCCTGTTTTATACTTTATTTTTTGTCTATTCATCACTGTGAGCATGCTTAATAACCAATTTATTACTTTTCCTTTGATAAAACTGTTAGTTGTATTTCAATACTCATAACTGCTATTATGGAATACCTCTGGGGTCTTTCTGAATATGTCTTAGGACCCAGAAAGTGTAAAGCTAAGTACTGATCAGGTGGCTCAAACTGGCATGCTGTAGTGGTTTACCTGCGCACGCCAGTCCAACCCTGACCAGTGACTGGCCTTCGCATGGTAACTAGGCCTAGGCCTTTGTTCTTATTCCCACACTGTTTCTGGGGTGTTTTATTTATTTTTGTGGCTTTGTAGCATATTTAAATTGCCAATAACTGTATACAAACTGTTATTTAAATTGCTTGATTTAATCTGGCTGTGCATTGGTCATTTCCGGAGCCCAAAGGGTTGAAAATAAGGACAATTGGTTTAGGTTTACTGGCGTATGCGTGTTGTAGTGGTGTACGCAGGTCAAGTCAATATGCAGTGACTTGTTCAGTGCATGCTGGTTTCCTCCTGCGAACGTCACTCCTAAACAGTGTCTTCCAGTTCGCTTAAAATTCCCATAGGAGTCTATTTTCATCATATACTTCATGTTTCAAATAAGCGAGCATGTCATTTGTCATATCCTGTCAACATGTTACAGTTTTAATTCCCTTAAACTGTTCCTCCATCTTAATTGGCTAAAAATGATTAATGAGAGAGAATCATAAATGTTTTATAAATGCCCGAGTCGAAACCGATCTCGGGATTGGGCGAGAGGGATGCTTTAAAACTCTTCTCCTCTCGTAACCTGGCTCCCAAACCTCAGGTATCAAGGTGACAACGGACCAGTCTACGCCTTTTCAAAATCAAACAACATAGCAAAAGTTTCAAGTTTGGTTCTTTAGGAGGCAAACCACAAAAACCCAAGTGGCGACTCTAAATTGAGCGTTTTGCCTCGCTTTTCCAAAAAGGCACACCCGACAAAACCAGATTTTTTAGGGGCGTGTGCCCACAGTTTTATTGAGATGTAATAGGGTCCGTGGACCGAATATCCTAAAGGGACTGATTGGTGAGGCATTGAGGAACAGGAACCCCCCAAAGTTCCAACCGAGCGCCTAATAGGACTTTTCAGCTAACGAGTGGGATACCGTATTACAAGTACATTTTGCAACAACAAAAATACACGATGAAAAAGAGGAAACACATTTCCGACTGTCTACTAGTAATATATATCGAATCGCAATCTGAAAGTGAGCTTCCTGCCTGGTTCGTAGCTTGGATTAATTACTTGGCCTGAATCACCTTCCACAATGATATCCGAGCAACGATTATTGATGGCAAATACATTAGCCATAGGGGCGACAATGCTTTAATTTTATTAGGGATAACTAAAAGCCAAATGGACTTCCAAACGGAATCAGAGCTAAAATACCTGAACTTGAAGGTGTAGAATTCTGTTCAAGAAAAGAAAATTGAAGATGCGGAAAATTCTAAATCGTTTTTCTCTCATCGATTTGCATGTCTCGATAAAACCAACGACCCAGCTTAAAAAGGAAAACAGCAAGGTCGATCTGAGCATACCACCGGTGAGACTAGGAGAGAAGGAACAAGTGGGCTACGAAGCTGTTACAACTGCTCTCAAAAAAGCTGTTCGATTGAATTGTGCAACTCAAGCGAAAGATGGTCACTGGCCAGCTGAAAATGCTGGCCCGCTTTTCTTCACACCTCCCCTGGTAAGTACTTCTGCTAATGATGAATGTTAGTACTTCCTATGGTTTGCAATGAGGAAGATCCTCTCATCGAGTCCCTTTTGATCTAGTTTGGCCCACTTGAAACTTTTAAGGCCTTATCCGAGCCTACTTCCATGATTGAGATCATTTATTTTTTTAGCCTTTATTGAGAACATCAAACACACCGAGAAGTATATTTATCGGAGATCGGTTATATTTATGTTGCCAAAAAAAGGGTTCCGATGCAGTATTTCAAACTTTATAGTTACCATTTTTCACATCATATATGTGTTTCGGAAAAATGACGACTGATCCGATGAATATGATTCGGGTGGCTGATGTACTATGTGACAAGGTTTAAGAAACTTAATGATCCTGATCATTAAAGCTAGCAAATCCAACAAGGTCCCAAAAAGGGGCTAGACTAGACCGTCCAGTCCCTTTGCCAAAAAATTGTGAATAACATAAATGATATTCCATATGTTCCTCAGACACCCAAAATGGATTTTTTGTTTTTCCGTGGAATTCAGTTCCTACAAAATAACTGATATCCGTCGATTAATCTTTTTTTCTCGTTGGTTGACAGTATGATCAAGGATGTATACAAATTTGAATCATTCATTTACAATTTTCAAAAAAGATTTGCGCATAATTTGTTTCAATGTTTTCTTCCTATTTAGAATAATTAGATAGAAACTAACATAGCCCAATTATAATTGGTCGACGGTTTCCTCTAATTTTCCCTATCTATTAATTGGAATTTGCAGCTCATTTGCCTTTACATAAGCGGACAAATCAACACCGTCTTAACAGCAGAGCACAAGAAGGAGATGATACGGTACCTTTACAATCACCAGGTATATATAGTGATAATATATATATATATATTCTTGCGTGTGAAATTTCAAAACAACAATGCTATGGACACAGCCAGAGATGAACAAATCCTAACAAAAATGTGTCAGGAATTGTCTGATGCATGCGTGGTATAGGACCCACATACATCGAACATTTTAGACATAACTTTGTTAGGACTTGTGGCACCTAACTCTGTGCTTATAGTGTAGTTTTATTTCAATAGAGAGTCTTTGGACACAGATCACGGTATGAGGCCCACTCTAGATTCCACACAAACAATTCGAACTGTTTGCTAAATTTAAAATATATTTTTGAGTAACCGTCAAAAATCAGCTCGAATGGATACCTGTAAGTGCTTAATCCAATGTTCTAACTTTTACATTCATATTGTAGATCCAAAAATCAGAATGAAAAGTTAGAAAATTAAATCAAGCACTTACAATTATCTGATTCAACTGATTTTTGCGTGGTAACTTGAAAAGATATATATATATATATATTTATACCTAAGAATTGTTTATATGGGTTTTGAAGTGGGCCTCACACTATGATTTGTGCAAAATATGTGTGCACAAAATCAGAGTCAGGCTATAATTTCAAAGAGAGCAATGCGACACACATACAAGGGATGCACAAATCCTGATACAAATGTGTCCGAAATCGACATCCGATACACGTGAGTTCCACATAGAAGGTAAGTGTGAGGCCCACATACATAGAACACTTTCCACCTTCCCGCACATCTGTGCACTTTACCCTTGGCATTTTTTTTATTTCAAAGAGCAATGCCACACACAGATCCTGACATATGTGTTTAGAACCGTCAACTGCTAAACGTGATTTCCACTATACGTGTGGGGCCCACACACATAGAACGGATCCCAAGACACATGTATTTGCTATGCATGTACACATCGGTTACGTCCATAGCCTTTTTCATATATATCGAAAATTCATGTTTGTGATCTGTTATCTGAATTCGTGAATGTTTTTACTACGCAGAATAATGATGGAGGATGGGGATTCTACGTAGGAGGTCATAGTACCATGATTGGCTCGACACTTAGCTATGTTGCGTTGCGTTTGTTAGGAAAAGGGCCTTATGACGGAGAAAACGGGGAAGTGGAAAGGGCTCGGAAATGGATACTTGATCATGGTGGCGCAGCTGCGGCACCTTCATGGGGCAAACTCTATCTTTCGGTAAAGCTTACTAAACATGGTTCTCTTAACAATTTGAAGCAAAATTTTACCCCGTAAGATGTGTCAATTTTCTTGGATACCCCTCTTCCAAGGTCTTACCGGACATCTAACTAATTTCTTTTGGACACCCATTACGACATGTCTTGTTTGACTGGAAGTGCCCGTTGCGGCTCACTTATCCATTTTAGAGTTGCCAATTGATTTTAGGAACCAAGAAACCAAAAAGCCGAGATTCTGAATTTGGGAGCCAAGGGTACGGTGAGAGGAAGGTGTTAGTCACGCCTCCCCACCCTACCAAAAGGTTTCAGTTTAATTATTCCGTTGATTTTACACGTACGTTTTAATTAGCAATTAAACGGATAAGGGTGAGAATGAGTAATTAATAAAACTACAAAAGGGGGAGGGAACATGGGAAGCATTCAGAAAAACAAGAAACCAGAGTCTTTGTCGAACAGAGACTCTAGTCTCTAGCAATCGCCAGAAATTTCTGGCACAAACAAGGGAGGGAACAAGTAAAGCAAGCAGAAAACAAGAAAACAGAGTCTCTATTCAAAAGAGAATAGTCAGAATTTTTTGGCAATTGACACAACTATACAAACTTGGCGATCATCACAAAATTGTGGCAATCGGCACTCAAGAACATCAGAAATTGAAAAAAATTTGTGAAGTAAATAAAAAAGACTAGCCCAAAGGCTATATGACGCAAAAAAATTCACAAGAGGCTAGTTAGCATACTAGTCCAAACGAGATAAATAACTCGTAGCAACAAACAACCTTGCACACAAGGAAAAGAGAGAAACTCTATCTACAATATTATTGGTGATAAAAGTTGCTCAAAACGTTAGGTTTACAATCCTTTTATAGGGTAGAAACAGAAAACCTAATAATAATAAGCTGAAAATTAAAATTTCTCAAAATTTGGGGCTTTTCCAAAAATTGAAAACGGGAAAGAAAAACATGACTTTTCCAAAAAGAACCAACTAAAAAGGGATTATGGTCTAAGAGTTATTAACGAAACAAAACTTTTCTAAAACGTCAAAATAACACAATTGAAAGCCTAAACGAATAAATTAGGCCGAAAAACAACAGGCCTCACAAACTTAAGATGGTGAGTCTTGACCGGAGCGTAAAAATAAATCAGCCCACCAAGTTTGTGCCTATTCGAGTTCATCCGAATTTTGTCAAATTGGGTAATTTGAAATTAATCATCATTTGGGTTTCTGAGGCTTGGCACGGTTTAGCTAATCATGGAATTGAACCTCCACGTGTTGTACATCACTATATGAACATACCACCTTGTTCCCTCAGTTGCTAAGTATGTAACTTGTAGCTTGGTTCCTAACCCTTTATCGATTGAAGGTGGAAATCCCAATAACTCCTTCAGTTTGTAGGGTTTCGGATACTCTGTGTGTTTAGCTTGCTCACTAATTTGCTAGACTGCGGGGTTGAATACTCATGAGAATATGGACGTGTATGACTATGGGTGGATGAGAGTACGTGAATTTGTACGAGAGAGTAGGAAAATCTGGTTAAAAACTTATCTGGAGATGCCTTATTTACAGAGTGAAAGATGTAGCGTTAGAGATAATTAATGGTGCAAAAATGCACTTGCAGGGAGTGGCGTTAACAAAAAAAAGAAGTGGCAAAATCAATTGCCTAATTAATAGGAATTAGTGTAATCCAAAAATATGAACTAATTTCCATCAAAACTCTCTCTTGAAGTGTTTGGAGAGTGTTGGACAAGTCCAAACAATCACATTGAAAGAGTTTGGATCGAGAAGACTACTGTGAAGCATAACAGCATTCTGGAAAGCACTGTGCGCAAAAGAATATGGCGATCGCCACTTAAAGTGTCGGCCTCAAAAACAGTGCGATCTGTCGATCACCACTTTGGTTCTGGCATACTCTGCACAACTAATTAAACTTCGCAGGCTCACTCCGGATACTCCTAACTCGAATTTGCGTGTCCTTTGGATTGTTGAATAGCTTGTGAAGTCTACTTCTAACCTAAGCAGTTTGGAACTAAAATATTTTGCACATCAAAATATAGGACAATTGTACCCTCAGTTGGTCAAACAATTGATCTCTTACAAGAGAGTTTAGAGGATAAAATGTGAAAGTGGGTTGCGAATGATTAGGATGGGTAGTTTTCAATTTCACAGTTACGGTTTCTCCCTTCATTTATTAGAATAGATACCGATACATATCTATCTTACATTTGTAATCTCTTTTCGTTGCTTTAAAATCTTAAAATATTCTAGCCTTTTTGAACTGCACATCAAACAACAATTGAGCGAATCGGACGACTGAGCGTTGGCACCATTATCTTGTTTGTCTTTTTTGTGACATTGTTTGAAAGGACATGAATTGTTTAAACATTGTATAAATTCTATTGTACAGATTCTTGGAGTGTACGAATGGTCAGGTTGCAACCCAGTGCCCCCTGAGTTTTGGCTTTTCCCTTCGTTTTTGCCCTTCCATCCAGGTGAACTGAATATTGAGTCATATTAGTAACTTAATTTAAGAGAAATGATTTTGTCACTCCCTTTTTTGATAACGCCACTTCCCTGCAAGTGTATTTTTACACAAAAAATACACTTAAAAATGAGTGGCGTTAACAAAAAATGGAGTTGTAAAATCAGCAGCCTAATTTAAAGGCACTTTTGTATCCGATAGAATTCTTTGCAGAAGAGTTAAATATGTGTCCGATTCTTTGCAACTCTAGAAGCTTTATTATGTGGTTTGACCTGACTTTAATTTCATCCTTTGTGTAATTCAGCGAAAATGTGGTGTTATACTCGCACAACTTACATGGCAATGTCGTATTTATATGGGAGAAAGTCCGTGGGGCCGATCACAGAACTTGTCAAATCGTTGAGACAAGAAATGTACACACAGCCATATGAGCAGATAGACTGGAATAAAACACGCCATAGTTGTTGTAAGGTTGGTGCATGAATTCTCATAGTATTTTCCAAGCAACATTTAAGGTTGGTGCATGCCATTGTTGTTGTAAGGACGCCATGACTCTTTTGAGAAGCCTTCAGAAACGAGTTCGGTACAAATCTTTTTCGGTGTCTGTAATTAAGAAATAATGATCTCCATTTAGTCTATTCAGATACATGTCCGACACACTTTTGCAATATTTTCGGCATTTATTTGGTGTCTACGACAGAGATATTAATATTTAATCCACACTACTACTTAAAACACTTCTAGCATATATGTGATTATCAAAAAATCATGTATACACAAATTCTTTGTGAATCTCTAACCATGACCATGCCTTATTATTGAAGGGTTTTTCTAGCCCCAAGTCAGAGTCCTATATTAGCCTAAATTCTTCATAACTTATTGTACCCTGCCTATTATTAATTTATTCTGGATAGGAATGCAAACTCATGTTCCTACGAATATGTCTGCATACAATCATAGGAACGATTAATTTGGTGCTAAATTTCAATGCAGGAGGATGTCTATTACCCTCATACATTCATCCAAGATCTGCTTTGGGATGGTCTTCATTATGTGAGCGAGCCGGTCATAAACAAGTGGCCATTTTCAAAGATTAGAGAGAAAGCTCTTCGAAAAGTAATCAACCACATGCGATATGGAGCAGAAGGTTCCGGATACATTACTCTAGGAGCAATAGAAAAGGTGAGTAAATGAGTAATACAAACAAGTTAAGGAAGTTTTGTCGTTGATTAGTGTTGTCTTGTTGATATGAAAGTTAACATGAACTCGAAAAGAAAATGCCAAGTCTCTAGGCCTGGATTATTTACAATCGTTTGGGTAGACTAAATGAATCTTCAAAAAATGAAAAAGAGAACAGGTACTTCTCAGTGCATAATGATTTTGCTGCTAACAAGTCTGTGATAAAATACCACATTTTTTGTAGGAAGTCGAATAATGTGGAACCAACTTTCTAGTGCTAGAATCGATAACATTTGTAAGGGCCGGCTAGTTCCACTTTGCGATCTCATGTGTCAAAGCGTTATGATTCTTATTTGTCTAATTCACAAGATATTTAAGCTTGTGTAATTCATCTTATCTTAACACATAAATAAGGTTTTGTCCTATGAATCTATCTCCGTAAAGATGTGCACTTCGTTTATTGCAACGCAGAGTTTAGAAATGATGTGTTGGTGGGCAGAGGACCCTAATGGTGATGAGTTCAAGTATCACCTTGCCAGAGTTCCGGATTTCTTGTGGCTTGCAGAAGATGGAATGAAAATGCAGGTTCGCATTACAAAATTACGTTGTTTGTGTTTGTTTGATCGTCTGCTTTATTTGTCTAACATAGTATTGTGTTGTAAAAATTTGCTCACTTGTGACTTGGATTGCAGACTTTTGGTAGTCAGTTATGGGATTGTAGTCTTTTAACTCAAGCCATTATAGCAAGTAATCTAACTGATGAATATGGAGTTGCTCTTCAAAGGGCGCATTTTTACATAAAAGAATCACAGGTATCTTTCTATTCACCGAAAGCTAATTAAAACTTTGTACAACTTCTTCAACTTATTCATCTTTCGTTACAAAATATGAAGATCAAAGAAAACCTTCCTGGGGATTTCAAGGAAATGTACCGTCACAATACTAAAGGGGCATGGACTTTCTCTGATCAAGATCAAGGTTGGGCTGTCTCAGACTGCACAGCTGAAGCTCTGAAGGTAATTTGGTCTCATTAGCTACACAACACTATACTTAGAAAGGTTACTTGAAATTCGAAAAAGCAATTTTTTAATCAACTAACCTTTGTACAGAGTCTATTACTACTTTCGCAAATGCCACCGGATGTTGCCGGAGAAAGAGTGGATGTTGAAAGACTCTACGAGGCGGTGGACATCCTCTTGTACTTCTATGTAAGAAAAGCATTGTATCTTGTTAGTTTAGACATTTTGGCTAGAACTCTGACTCTTTATGTCATTTAATGTAGAGCCCTAAAAGTGGTGGTTTTGCTATTTGGGAACCAGCAGTTCCACAGCCATATTTAGAAGTAAGTTTTTTCCTTACTCTAAATTCCTATCGTTCTGTTTACACATGTAAAACAGTAAGTAGTTATCAATATTTTGTTTTCTTTTCTCTTGTTAACTCCAAATTACAATAGGCTACTCAAATGAGGCCTTGTTTGGACTCCGAGGGAATGTTGCGCTTTGTTAATCTAGTTATGAAACAATTCAAAACTTAATTGCTTATATGGTCTCTCATCTTTTCCTTTTTGGCTCAGGCGTTGAATCCTTCCGAACTTTTTGCAGACATTGTGGTAGAGCGAGAGTATGCTCCTGTGCTACTTCTTTCATTGTATCAGCACTGAAAAGAATTTCATAGCTTTAACAACTATTGTTGACAGCTGCTATATTGGAATTTAGGCACCTCGAGAACACTGCAGCCATAATTGAAGCTTTACTATCGTTCAAACGCTTATACCCAGGGTATCGAGGGAAGGACATAGATACTTCTGTGGAAGGAGCAGTGCGTTTCGTTGAAAAGAGACAGCAGCCTAACGGTTCTTGGTGGGTTCATTTTCTTTTGAACAAACTTGAGCACATCAGAAATGGAAACATGATTTGTTTTTTTTTCCCAGTGAGATGCTAAAATGCAATAGAGTTGTGACTTAACCAAAAGCCGATTATAAACATTGACAGGTATGGCTACTGGGGAATTTGCTACATCTATGGTACATATTTCGCGCTAGGAGGGTTGACTGTTGCTGGGAATACATACAAAAATAGTCAATCAGTTCGTAGAGGTGTTCAGTTTTTGCTTTCCATACAAAATGAGGAAGGTGGCTGGGGAGAGAGCCATGAATCATGCCCATCTATGGTAACTTAACCTCTTCTCATGTATAATTTAGGAATGACAATTTACCCTGCACCGTCCCTGCCTTTTAGCCCGGATCAGAGCAAATATTTCATGATCCGATAAGCAAACAAGGTCGAGACAGTATTTGCTTCTCCCGACCCATATTGTGCATTGATCTGTCCCCGATTATAAGAGTAAAATACCAAAAAGATCGAATTCATTTCTTTTGTTTTCTTATTTTCATATGGTTTTCACTCTCATCACTCATTGACAAAATCATCAGAAGATCGAACACAAAATTAGCGCGCAATGAGATGGTGACTGGGGACCCGATCTTCCCAGCCTTGCAGCTACCCCAATTGTCTCCGCCTCCACCTCGATATAAAAAGACGAGGCAAGGACGGGTGCCATCCAAGTCCGGCCCGCCCCATTACCATCTCTGGCATAATGTGATTTCAAAGATACAATATCTAACTACTGGTGTCTATTTACTTATGTACGTAATTGTTAAAAACAGAAATACATACCGCTGGAAGGAAATCGAACGCATTTCGTACAGACATCATGGGCTATGTTGGGTCTTATTCATGCTGGACAGGTGAGTAATAACTCATTTTGATGAATTAGAACTTCTTCTTTTTTAATTTCAATTTACTTTATTTATTGATCTATGAGAAAAACTTATTTACAGAGCTGCTGCAAAGCGGCTCTGCATAGAGCTGAGCGATCTCAATTGTTCGTTTTGGCAATTAATGGTTGAGATATATTTTTAATCTACTTTAATCCAAATTGTCCAAAACAATTTTGGACAGCGGAAATTGCGCGCCTATTTACGGCACTCCGTAATAAGTTTTCCTCTTGATCTTATAGTGCACAAATAGCCTACTCAAGAACTAAAAGTTTTTTTTTTTTTTTTGTGGTAAATGGGGATTTGCTTGCGTAAAGTGTTTCAACATCGAACCTATATCATTTTGTGGAAAACCAAAAAATCGCCCCTAAACTTTTTCGTTTAGAAAGGCGCTTAGATACAAACGCTGGGGTAGAACATAAGCCCAAGAGCTTACATAAGCCCATGCATGGCTGATGTAGAACATTAATTAGGATCGTAACATACCACCACGCTATGCAATTGACGTTCCCATCGGTGTGCTCTATTGACGTTGACACCATGATAGCCCTTTCTCTTTTGGCTCATCTATCAGTATACTTTAAGCCCACTGATGGATTTTATACTGATGATGATCCGACGGGCACGTGGGGCCCACTCTGGGCTTTTTTTTAAAAAAAATTATTGAACGGCTCGGATCGTCAGTGCGGAATCCAGAGTGAATTGATCCACGTGCCCGTCGGTTCATCATCAGTATAAAACTCCTATCAGTACCAATAATTGGGTTGTTTAAGCCCAAGTATCTTACGGCCAAGAGGTTGCCTCATTTTGCAATTCGGATAGAAATGTGGGGGCTAAACCTAATACAATTGATATTGATACTTTGGGGGAAAGTCTTCAATATACACTCCTTTAAAGTGTGTACCATATGCACCTATTGTGTGATTCATATTGTGCCACCTCATGAAAAATTACTTGTAGAATCGGTCATTCATAACATTTTATTTCGTATCGTAACTTTTATACTAAAATTCGTAACTTTTCATCAATATGATGCGTAACTTTTTAGCAATAGATTCATAACATTTTGAGAATCATATCATTTTAGCGTATTTCAATGAGAGTGCATATGATACACACCCAAATAAGAAGTGTGTATTGTAACACTTCCCTACATTTGAATAGTAACAATGCACATAATTATTTCTGTTTCATTAGATTAATTCAGAGAATTACCTTTTTCTTGACTTTTATTTTAACTAGGCTGACAGAGATCCTACCCCATTGCATAGAGCAGCCAAATTGCTAATTAATGCACAGATGGAAGACGGTAATTTTCCGCAACAGGTAATGTTGATTGCGTAAACTATGTAACTGAATTGATTTTTACATTCTCCTTTTATCCAAATGCACTCCTCGATCTTTTTGTTTGTATTCATGTGAATTACAAGATTATCCTTTTATGTATGAACAAAAGATAGTGTGATGAGTGGTTTTGTACCTAGACAAAGACATAAAAAGTGGAGTGCAAAAAAGTGGAAATTCCGAAAAAAAAAAAAAAAAGGGAGATTAATTTTTACACTCCCCTTTTACTCAAACAAACCTACAAGTTTGTGGAGGGTTCTTCTTCTAGATATCTTTTCTTTTGTCCAATTAGGTTCTAATTTGATTAATATTAGCTCTACGTAACACTTTCCAAAAATGATTAATTTATGTTTTTCGGTGTACTCTATGAAACCCGGTTTTTTTCTTAACCAAAAAAAAAAAAATCTAGATAATATGTTTAGAGAACTATTTGGCAAATAGTTCCGGTGTTTTTTTTTTTTTTTTTTTTTTTGCGAAAATAAGATTTAATATATTACAACTCGATCTTCTCATAAATAAACTTCAAACTAACTATATATCATCAATCGATCTCGCAGGAAATAACTGGAGTCTACATGAGGAATTGCATGCTACATTATACCCAGCACAGAAATATGTACCCCACATGGGCACTGGGAGAGTATCGCAAACATGTTCTTCTTTCCCAAAAATCTAAGCTCGAAGGTATAGCATCCGCATGATTAATTCTACCGTACGTATGAGCATTCGATACATGTATCAGTCCGTGGAAGAGTATACGTATATGATAGAAACAAAATAAAACACCAGTTGAGTGTACGTCGACAAGGGCCGGGTCGAATACCGTGCAGTAAGATCCGACGAGTTTGGATGTATTTACATGTACTCTATCTTCGTCGTTTTTTTTTCAAGTGGAATATTTAACAGAGCAATGCAGTAAGTTAATAAAGCATGTTTTTTGTTGGATATTTTAATAAATTTCTGTACATTTCTGGTGCTAGCTAGACTTTTACAAGTCTCGTGTACGTTTACGTGGAAGGCTCTTATCTTCAGCCTATTATTTTGTTGCTGACACATGACATCGCATTTAATTGAGTATCCACTTGCAGAATCAAATCTGATCTTGATATCATGACATTTAGTACTTGGATATCCACTTGCAAAGATCATATCAGATTTTGCTATCATTGCATTTATTTGAGTGTTGGATATCTAAGAGCAAATCTAGCAAATCAAGGAACCAAGGGGCCTGTTGCCCCTTGGAGGGATATCACGGTGCTGTCCCAAGTTGTGGGGCCTGCTCTGGTCTGATTTTGATTGATCGAAAACGTTCATTTTGTAGAGCTTCTCGAGTTGAACAAATATGCAAAAATCAACTTGATCGAATATTATTAAGTTTTTGATCGGAACACATACAACTTGGGAATAATGGGTTCCAGTGGATATGATCTATTTTTTCTGATCCATTTTTTTCAAGATAAAGGCATTCCAATTCAGTGTTTAATAATATCCGACCGAGCTGATTTTTTGCACACTTATTCAACTCGATGAGGTCTACAAAAGTGAGTGTTTTTGATCAATCAGAGTGAGACCCGAGCGGGCCCCACGCCCCGAGACAGCACCGTGCTGTCCCTCCTAGGGATAGCACACCCCCCTGGTCTAGCAAATCAAGGGGCATAATATATCCGGGTTATACTACCTCTGTCCCAATTTAATTGTCACTTTTGGGAGTTCATACCACTTTTCAATTGATTATATCTTGTAATTTATAATGTTTTAGGTGTTTCAAAATATTGTATTATAGAACAAATCGAAATCTATCAAACAATATCCATATTTGATATAAAATTCATTACCAATTTAAAGATATAACTTATTTTTTTATCCAGTTTGAATAGAACTGAAACAAGTAAATTGGGACGAAGGGAGTAAATGTTAGTGAATTGAGTTGGGTGTTCCGCTTTCTCCAAAAAGTATTTTTTGAAAAAGAAAGTAATTTCAAGCTCAAAAATCATGTGTTTACGTAAATAATTTTTTCTACCAATATAGATCTTATTTGATAAATCTCATTGAAATCTTTTATACAGTGCAAAAAAAATCAAAAAATTATTTTTTATTTTCAATATATTTGAGTTTTAAAATTGAAAAAAAGAACTTTTAAAATAGGAAGGTAAACTGGAACACCCTAATTGGTTTCTTTCTTTCCCGTATGTCTATATATTCCATGCAGTGAGACCGTAGGTAGAGCATGAATCTCAGCAAGCTCTGTTTGGTAACACTGCCATTTTTCTGTTTCTTGTTTTCTATTTGCTGAAATCAATTTTTACTTTTATAAATAAAATAAAATAAAAAAGTGAAAACAGAAAATATGTTTGTGTTAACTTGTTTCCAAAAAAAAGAAAAAAGTAAATTAGTTGGTACGTAAACCGGTGAACGGTAACACATAACAACATCAAATGACCCAACTCAATTAAGCTCCATTGAATACACATTTTTGTTTATCTACGCTCCAACTGACATATATTGTCATCGGAATCGCCATCAAATCTATGTGTCATAGCTGAAATATTAGCCTAAAGATCTGAAAATGTGTTGCCTTCTCTCTCACTTTCTTAACAAAAATGCAGCACGCCGGTTCCGAACTTGACGCGAGTGATCGATCCGCCGACTTCTCAAGGGTTTTGAAGCTCCATAAGCTCCCATCTGCAACATGGTTTTACAATTTCTCTTTGTCATTATTTGGAAGAGAGTGAATGAGTGGGTTTCTTGAGAGCTATATTTAGAGAGAGAGAGAGAGAGAGAGAATGAAGAGGAAATAAAAAAGGGACCTCCAGAAATTTTTTGTTTCTAAAAACAGTGAAAGTTATATTTTGTTACTTCCTCAAATTGTGAAACAGTGAAAGTGATTATTAAAATTTGGAAGTGGAAGTAGTGCACCAAACAACTTTCAAAGTTTACTTTTTGAAAATTCTGAAACTGAAAACTGAAAATAGAATGGCTACTAAACATGACCTTTGCTTTTTCCACACTCAATTCTCTCCTCCATCTTTGTTCTCTAAAAACTAGTCTGTGAGTTTTTAATATGAACGTGAGAGTCTTAGGCAAAGTGTAAAGGTGTTTTATTTGTAGATCTTTGGGTTCTCCTACTTGTGCAGAGTAGGTCCAAACCAGATGATAAATTATCTGGCTGTTTTATCCTGGAGGGGACAAGTCAGAGTTTTTCTACTGCACCAGTTTGTTACCGTAAAGGGCTTGAATCTCTTTAAAGCGAGCGAGATTTCCATGACTAAGCCTGTTAATTTATCCATTGTAAATTTTTTTTTTTTTTGGGTGTAAATTATTGAGACATCACCAACATTTTTCAAGGTGTATTTTTTGTCAAAGCAATGCAACCGAGTTGCCTGCAATTTCTATGTATGGTGTTCTAGTTTACCTTCCTATTTTAAAAGTTCTTTTTTTTTTAATTTTCAAACTCAAATATAATGAAAATGAAAAATAATTTTCTGATTTTTTTTGCACCGTATAGAAGATTTCAATGAGATTTATCAAATGAGATCTATATTGATAGAAAAATTATTTACGTAAATACATGATTTTTGAGCTTGAAATTACTTTCTTTTTTAAAAAATATTTTTTGGAGAAACCGGAACACCCAAAACTCTCTCTCTCTCTCTCTCTCTCCCTCTCTCTCCAAGGACCTGCAGACATGGGATATAGGGACCTGGAAAGCAACATTTTGAACATCATCCAGGCCAAAAAAAGAGAGAAGACTTGAAAACGTAGGAAACAAATGATGAACTTAGGCTCCATTCAATTGCCAGGAATATTGTACCGAAAAGTTATTCTCAGGAAAGTTAAGTAAAGTGAAGTAAAGGAAAAAGAAATCTATTTTTCTGTGAGTGTTCATTTAACAGATTTTTTTTGTAGAAAAACTAAAATTTAGTGGTTCATTTGCCGGGAAAAGACACATATGAGAAACTTTTTTATTTTTATTCCCATGGCTAATTTTAAATAAAAGCAACTTTGAGAGTTAAATAATAGGCTATCATATTTCAAAAATTAACATATACGAAAAATGTATTTTATCTAATACAAAGCAGCCTTAATATGAAATAAAAAAATTGACTTGCAATTGCCTATTCAATTTGCTATCTTTTGAATGAGCAAATCCCCTATTTAAATTGACATTCTCTGATAATCAACATAACAAATGAAGTTTAAAAAATTAGTAGATTATAACTAAATAAACAAATGCTAAACAACCGTGCTTGATTAGTTGTGGATAAAAAAAACTCACTAATAATTAGTTAGTACAAAATAAAATTGAAGACTAATGACAAGATAAATAAATACTTCCAAAAAAATAATAAACTACCAATCCTTTTCGACAACAGTTATCTCAGAAAGCACCATAGTAGTCGAAATTGTTGTTGTTACGTAAATCTCAAAGTGTCCTAAGAATCTAATTCATATTTTTTGGGTATTGGGGTCATTCACTTTTTTCTTACCCGCCAATTATTTTGGCCCCACAATGAAAAAACTTTTTCCGTAACGCAAAATCCTATACTTTTGGCCAGATCACTTTTGCAAAAAAGTAAATCTTGCAGGAAAACTTAAAAACTTGTTTCCCACTATTTTCCTGCCAACTGAACACTATAAAAATTATGAAAAATATGATTTTTCCATCATTTCCTGTACTTTCCTGGCAATTACACGGGGCCTTAATAATTTCTAAACTAGTAGGAAAAAAATTAGTTACCAAATGCATAAACAGAACAAGACATTAAGAATGTCAAGCACGGTTTGAGCAATAAAACTAATCGAAAAACCCTAAATACCTGAAAAATAGTACTTCCTCCGTTCCTTTTTTAGAGTCCAGTATTCCATTTGAATTGTCCCTTAATAAGTGTCCATTTTGTAAAGTTAGTGGGTAAAAAATGGTACATTTTCCATTTTACTCCTAAAATTATATTCTATTTTGAAAAGTTAGTAAATAAAAATGTAATTATGATATCGGTATGGAGGGTAAGTAGAAAAAATGGAGATAAAAGTTGATGTGAAATATGTAATGATGATGTTTCCTTAATAAATTGGAGTTACGAAACTGGACACTTAAAAATAGACGGAGAGAGTATTTAAGAATGTCCGCCCTTAGGCCTAACTTTTTTTTAGAGGCCTCCGAACCAATAAAAAAAGGGCTTGATACAATCCATGAAAAATAAATGGATGGTTCATATTCATATCTACGCCGCCCCTCACTGTGAATATGAGCATGGAGGATTTCATGGATCTAGTTCATGGACCTTAATATTTTCCAAAAAAATAATCTTGGGAGAACACATTGATCGAGTATAATAAATCTTGAGATATAAGAGCATCCTCCTTGGTATAATCAAAACAGGCATTACTTGGCAAGGACAGTCAAGTACACGGCGTGTGCAGGGCAATTTGTTAGCGATTTAGAACTTCAGATTTTGGGCTCTTGCTTGTAATAATTATTCCCTCCATCCCTTTGTTAAAGTTGAATATTCAATTTGAAGTTATCTCTTAATAAATGTCTATTTTGTAAATTTGATGGATAAAAATTATTGCATTTTTCATTTTGCCCCTAAAACTAGATTCTATTTTAAAAAATTTAGTCATTTAAATTGTAATATTAATGTCACCATAGAAGGTAAGTAAGAAAAATGGATGTAAAAATTTATGTAAAAATTATAATAATAATGCCTCATTGATAAGTTAGAATTATGCAATTGAACACTTAAAAAAAGGATGGAGCGGAAAAAAATTTACCAAGTTGCATGAAAATAAATACCAAACGATTCCCAAATCTAAGCTCCCAAATAAAATTAAGACAAACACATGGCATAACTTACGCGACAGAATGTAATGCCAACATGGCAGGAAATTGTTTTGGTTCAAATAGAATTAGTAACCGGCGACCCACACAACATGAAAAAAAAAAAAAAATTGGTGCTCATCAATTTTCCATTTTTGCTGCATTAGAAAAGCAGCTGCATGGAACAAAAATGTAATCCACTGCGGTAATAATAATATATATTACTACAAGATTAGGCAAATAAGGAACCAAAAAGAGGGGAGGATCCTTTGAGACCTCCATATCCCAAAATCAACTTGAATCAATGCAATATGTGTATCTGCATGATTTTGTATATTGGTCTTCAGAATAACATCGGCCAACCATTTCTTACTCACAAATGTGACAGCCTCGTGGCTACGGTCATTGCATCATTTCCAACCTTTTCTGTAGGTGATCGAAACGAAATAGAAAACGACCAGCTTAATGATGAATACTAGCTAGTCTCAAGTAGTGGAACAATACTGTCCAGCTTGGAGAGAAGCTTGACTCACCTAAATTGTTATCTTCTTTGGAAGTTGAAACGCTTGATGCCATAGGCAAAGACAAAGAAGAAGACTATGACCCAACAAACATGGGCCACTGCAACTACATGTAGGAAGTCATACTCATAACCCCAATAATACTTGAGAAGTAGCTTCAATTGCACATCACCCGCTCCAGGGACCTCAAGCGTTTTGTCCTTATCACCCACCTGAGAAGTCACTAGTCCATAGAGTGTCCATGATATCGGAGAAGCCCAGTAGTACCACCTCCACCAGATCGGGATTTGCTGCAACAGTCCGTCAAGGAAATATTGGATAACATATCAAAGGAATAGTACAAATTTACAATGATATTACAGATAAAGCTCTTCCAGAATCCACTTACAATGGTTTGTTTTTGTTTTGTGAAAATGGTCCACATCAGATTCTATAAACAAGAACTTGCTCAAGAATGAAGAATGATTTAGTAGTGTATTTTAGAACAGGGCCGGCCCTAGGCTAAAGCCCGAGGTGCCGGCGCTTTAGGCCTCCAAAATTTCAGAAAAACGAGGGCCTCATTTTTCATAAAAAAAAAAATCAAATATATTATATTTATATAAATGTTCCCTGTTTCAGTACAATGTCAATTTTAGAACAAGTGGTCTGTATGAGGTATATGAAATTGGGATGGGAGATCCCTGATTCAACTCCTAGAGAGTTTTTCTTTTGACAAAAGTTTTTTTCCCCCTTTTTTTTCTTTTGGATCTAGGAATAAATAATATACAGCTCCTACATCTTTTTTCAATCTTATGATTAAAGTTAATAACATGATTAGTTAAAAAAATGCAGTGTATGAGTGATATTTCGTTATATTTGATTTTTTTTTCTAATGGTATAAAATATTTTAAAATTTTATTTTAGTTAAATTACGAAACTAAAATACCATGCTCAATATTTCTACCGTATATTAACCACCTATATTGATTTTTTATTTTTTTATAGAAAACCTAAGGCCTCAATTTTAAAAGTTGCTTTAAACCTCCAAATTCTCAGGGCCGGCCCTATTTTAGAAAAAATACTGGCATAGGAAGAACACAATTTTGCATATACTTGGAATGTTTTTTGTACTTTCGGTTTTGTAGACCTTTTTCTCAAAATTAAACACCCTAAATTTGTCTTCAACAGTCTTTATGGAGGACAATATGCTCATCAAGAATGAAGTCACAACAACATTTCTTGAATTACGAGCCACCATGGTAGATGTTGTGTGATAAGCGGAAGACACAACATATCTATCACGCAAAATCAATCTAGAACAAGAACAATAAGATGAACGAAAGGAAAGCAAGAAACCAAGCACACAAGAACACAAGAGATTTACGATCTCCTCAAAACAAGATTCTACCTACGTTTTTTCTCTTAACCCCTAGAGACTGCTGAGCGCACATATTTATAGAGCAACTCACAGGCCCAACTAACCCAACCCAATGGGCCTCTTCATCAAATTGAAGCCACACACGACAGTAGATGTTTTGGTTTCAAACCTTTAAATTTTGAAATAAGTAACTGTAGTTCAATCACATCATTCTGAAACAAATGTTTTGCAATATATTCTATGAAATAAATGACAGTTTCCACATTTAGGAACTAAGGCTCTGTTTGGAACCCAAGGAATGGAATAGAAAAGAAAAGAAAATTAAAAGATTTTCCCTTCTATTGTTTGGTTGCAAGAGAAAGAGAAGAAAATAACAATTTCAAGTTTTGTGAGTAGTAAATTTTTCCTCCAATTTTCTTTTCTTTTCCTTTCTCTCATTTTCTCCAAGTTCCAAACAGAGCCTAAAGCTTGAGAAGGTCTTAAGTTGACATACATACCGGCCTCGGAATGAGGAAACCACAGAATAAGTTCCACAAGTTAAGGAAGAGGACCATAACAATGGCAGCAATTTGGACGTTAGGTGTCAGCGCAGCAACCATCATGCCATACATTGTGAAGTAGATGAAGCACATTAATAGGAAATAGTAAAACCACAAGACTTTTCCAAGCTTCCACTCGAACCCAATCATGGAGTAGAGTATAAGACAGTATACCAATGTTTGGATTGTGACATAAACCACCTCTATGGCTACCTGCATAATTTATTTTATAACAAGAAAACGTAAGAAAAATTAAAGATCCTCGTTTTATTAATATTTTCTGCTTTCAGTTCCAGAAAACGCAAAAAACCATTTGGTGAACTATTCCGAAAGTTGTTCCAGGTAAGAGGAACACCACAATAATGGTTTTGAAAAAAAATGAATACAGTATTAAAGTTTCAGTTTCCGTTGCAAAAAACAAGGAAACACAAAAGGAGAGACAAAACCTTGATTCCAAAACAAGCAAGCTGCCCAGAGAAAGGTCAATGGTGCCAGAGTGGCAGGAGTTTGGGATGGAATTTTCTTTTACTAATTTTTCCATGAAAACTTGTTTGGAGAAACACAATTTTCTGTTTAGAAAGTAGGACTGCTCCCGGTCTGGATCGGATTGAATCCAATCCTAATCCACGAGTCACAGTTTTTAGAAAAAACAATCCGCGTTAGAGCCAAGAGTCTCAAAGTCTCACCGTTTGGTTCCAATTCAATCCGTGTACAAATATAGACTATATCACATCAAGGTAGATACTAAATAGTTAAAATATATTTATAATAGTGGTAAGATGATTCATATAAGCCTATATGTATGTTTATATATACTAAATATCTCACGGTCCAGTTCGGTTAATCTACGGTTTCAAAATGAAAATCCATGTCCAGACTGTAAATCATGGTTTTTTAATTTTAATTTTTTGTATCCGTGTCTGGACCATTAATCCACAGTTCCAATTCAAAACGTACGGATCGGTTTGGGACCGGTTTCACGGTTCAGCGGATTTTTGAGCAACCCTATTTAGAAGTATAACCGATATTTGGGAAATGAAAAAACAGTTTCCAAACACGTTTTTTTCATAGGTTTCAAAGGTTTCAACTACTCAAAATATACAAACAAAGAACATGGCAAAACAATAAACCTTTAGCAAACAATATCTGCCTGTTTCAAAAGTTTACAATGGTTGGTCTGGAAACAGGTAAACAAGAACATACAAATTTTCCAGATAGAGATTTACAGTCCGCATAGAGATTTTAAGACCTCATTTGAGGGAGGAAGGTAACTTATTGAGGTGAGATGAGTTATGCTACCTGAGAAAATGCGTAAGGCAACGCTGAATACATCCCGGCTGCTCTTTCACGGTAAAATACTGTTCTCTCGATATTAACAATAGCCTGGACTGAAGAAGCATTAGTGGCTCCAAGGAAGATAAGCGCAGCATACATAGCTCCCATAAGATTTATCAAATCTTGTGCCTTTTTCCTGTTAACAAAGTTCATGTTTTAACGAAGTTTATGTTTTGTAATCTACGTATTCCATTTTAAATCAAAAAACAAAATGCAGTCTAAAAATTTCAATTTTCATCAAACAGGAACACCAAACGCCAAAAAAAAGAGGAGGAAGAAGGCACTACGCAAACTATGTAATGCTCGATGTTTCCTTCACCCTGGTACAATACCCAGTTACGAAAGGGCATTGCGGTATTGTTTTTTAACGTCTTTTACTTTCCCTTCACGAAGATGCATTTGTCAATGTTTCTGGTAATGTTTTCGAAAAGACATGATTTTTTTTAGGAAGCAGTTCAAACTAGTATCAGACCTTTTCGCTGAAACAACCAACATGAAAGGTATAGGTGCTTTGAACTCCTCATTATTTTTCTTTTCAATAGCATAGAACAATGAAACCCAAAGAAATGAAAACAATAACTCTGATCTCCCAAAGTGTTCTCGACTATCGTACATCCTCTTTCGTGTTTTTGGGAAAGCAGGGAATTCCAATAGTTACCGCAGCCATTGAATGTAAATGAAATTTGAAGGACATTGAACACTTACATCTGCCGCCCTTTTTGCCATAAAATAAACCCAAATAATGCACCAATAACAATGGTGATGAAGAATCGAATGGCATTATACTGGGGGTTCCTCCAGTAAGACCAGCATTGTTTCCAAAAACAAGCTTTGCACTGTGTAACAAATGGTTGGGAGTACTTGGTCGAAAAGTATAGATCCTCTGATCCCGGAGCCGGAGTACTGAGTTCTTTAATGAGCTCCTGATTTCTCCTGAACCAAGAAAAGATAAGGACAGTTGAAATAAATATGCAACTACATAACTGTTGCATGGATGCGCGTGTGAAATCATTTGCAGGTGTATTTCAAGACTGTTGAACTGAAGAATGGTTCCTACATCAGTACATCTCACAAGCCCAAGACTGGTTTTCCTTAGAAAATGTACTCTCAAACCGTCGGTATTAATGTTAATCTATGAGATGCATTTACCTTTCAATTGTTTTCCAAAGTGAGAAAAAAACATATGTAATCCTATGTTACATGGATCCTTCATTTTGGCTCAAGTACCCGTGTCGATGTTCCATATTCTTTTGGACACCCGGATCCTCTAATTTTTAAGATACTTACAGAAAGGAAATATCAAATTAGCTAGAAAAGCAATATTTACCTTCGGTATTAATGTTAATCTATGGGATGTATTTTACCTAACAGTGTTCCAAAGTGGGAAAAAAACTTGCGTAATATTGTAATCCACTTTGGTCTCTTTTTTTTAGTGCAAGTCGGAAATGTACTTCTTGACACTTTATTCTAACAATACCAAACATTATTTTTACCAAAGAAAGAGGAAACAGAAAACATAAAGATGTCAAGATCATGAAGATGCAAAATCACTATAACTAAACAAGTATCATGAAGTAAGTAAACATCCATGCCAATATAGGCTCGTCCCTAACATTTCGGACTAGATGAAGTATAATAAAAGAGTCACACACATATTTATATGGATTTGCCACAAGTACAAGGAGGAAATTAAAGACTCCATCTAATGCCGTGCAAGTACATGAAAGCTACATATTCATTATAACTCAAAAATCAAATTCTGCTTACTGATAAAGGGAGGAGTTGGCATATATCTCAGCAAAATCAACATTCAGTTGAGTCTCAACCGTAGGAGCACTAATCTCTAACATCCATGTAGCAGGATTGTAACCATCCTTAATCTTGGGCACAGCTGGGACAGCCTGTGGCAGTTTACAATGTCAATCTATCCTAAGTTGTTAAGTAGTAGAAAATATGCTATTCTGGTAGTTTTAATTTGCAAGCTTTGACTGTGTCTATATAAATTTATTTCTCCTTTTGTTGGGCACAACAGCACAAGCTTAGACGTCAGAAGAGGAGAATGAGGAAATAATTTGCAAAGGTTCACTTCATGATAGTTTAGCAATAAAAGGTAATTATGGTATACAGAATGTAGTTTAGCAATATAAGGTAAAACTATAAAACCATACATTTTGTGTACAGAATTATGTGGGCTTTTGTTGTTCAATGCCACAGCCACTTTCATGTCGGATGACTTTTACGCATGAAATTTCTGTGTTATCCTCTCTCATAACAAAAGCAAACACCAGCATTAGGAAAAGATTTACTCACTTCAAAATATTCTATAAGCTCTCGGGATTGGCGACCCAAAGGTCCAACATAAATGACTTGGCCTCCTCTCCTCATCAAAAGTAACTGCAAGCAAGCACTATCATTAGTTGCAATTTAAGATGCACAGATATGACAAGGATGCTGGCACAGAGATGGATACAGCCATGGGACACAACGCCGCCCTAAAGGTGTGGACACAAACACGACGGGGAACACAACAAAATAGTTAAGGGAAAAATTTTACATATTTATAATTGCTATTCATATGAAGATTGTCCAGAAACAACCAAAAGTCATATCATAATTTGCTATTAGTACCTACTTTTATTATTCCATAATTGTACTCGGGAAATTAGTTCTTAAAATTATGACAACCCTGCCATGTTCACGTCTGTGCCTTAACTTGGGAGTTGGAACACAAAAACACGTGGCATGTCCTCGACATGTCTGATGCATACGGCAACCCCTTTTGCGTTTTGGTACTTCATAGGCTGTTATTTTGCTCCATAAATGGCCAAAAATCATGATCTAAACTAGTTCCACGAATATTATTTAGTAGGAAATTTCGTAAACCTCATCAAAAGCTTCAAAAATGTCGATGCTTGGTTGGTGAATTGTACACACTACAGTTCTTCCCGTGTCCACCGTATTTCTCACAGTTCGCATAACAATGGCTGCAGCTCTAGCATCAAGGCCCGATGTAGGTTCATCCATGAAGATGATAGATGGGTTAGCAACCAGTTCTACAGCTATCGTCAACCTCTTTCTTTGTTCTGTCAAAAGACCGTCTACTCCTGGAAGCCCAACTAAGAAATTCCTTATAAGGTTAAGCTCAACCAACTCCATCACTTCTTCAACAAACATCTGTCACAAAAAAGGGGGGAAAAGTCATTTAAATAGAGGAACAAACTTCTGCTTAGCAACATTCAAGCTTCTTTTTTCTGTAAAACAGAAATACTTGTATGGTGAACCGTTTTTGAAAATGGTTTCGGAGGGATTCCTTTTATTTTTTGAAAACAACTCAGTTTCCATCCAAAAACCACCAAAAAGGGAAATGAGGAGTGTTTTCAATCTTATATTGTTTTTGGTTTCCAAAAACACGAAAAAGGATAATGGAAACAAAAGACTGTGTTAATGAAGGCAATTCCATATACAAATTCTAGGGATGTTTATCAAGTGGCATACCTTCCGTGTTTTTGCATTCACATCTGAAGAAAGACGGAGCCAAGCAGAGTATAGAAGAGACTCATAAACAGTAACATAAGGTGAGTGAATGTCATTCTGTTCACAGTACCCGCTAACCCTAGCAAATGTTGCTTGGTTCTTCGCGTAACCTGAAATGCTGATAGTTCCTTCAATATACCTACCAGTCTTCCTGCCAGCCAACACATCCATCAATGTGGTCTTTCCAGCTCCACTAACACCCACAAGTGCAGTCAATATTCCTGGTCTGAAAGCACCACTAACATCTCGCAGCAGCTGAAGACGATCCTCCTCAACCCCTTGCTTTTTCATTTCCTTGTTTAAGATAAGTAAAATTTTCGACTCAATTAAAGAATCAAGTAAAACTTATCATCAAAGTGAGAAACCATCCAACATAAAACCAACTGACAATGACTTGAGAGGCTGTTCATACTCATAGACTAGTATTCGGGGAGATAATTTACTGAGGTATGCCAGCTCTAACATTCCTCTGCATGTGCAGGCCCGCGACTCGCACTTGAAGAGGTAACTAAAGGAACCATAACATAGGATCGCAACAAAACGAAATTCACTTTGGCAACAAAAAGGATGGCTACTCGATATAAAGATTCTTGCCCACACACAAAGCCTTTGAAAGCCTAGCGCAGTAGCGCTGACACTAATTTTTTAGCACATAACACAAACTCAACAACCAACGGGTGGAGAGGCCACAAAAGTTCATATATAAGTTCTCGAGTTGATTATAAATTTACGTGGGACAAGCTATACCTAAAATCATGTCAATGAGATTGTTAACAAAGGCAAAATTCCGTTTCTAGACTAGCTAAGCTATTTGCCAGATAAACATGATAAAACAGATAGATGAGAAAATCCTCAAAAAACAGAATAAAAATAAAAAGCCCAAACGATAAACCAAAAAGATGTGAATTTAAGCAGACCGTGACAAGCTGGATTGAACGAGCGACTTACAACGGGCATATCCACATAGTAGTTGACGTGATTGAATGCTAGTGAAAGGGGTTGAAAGGGCAAAACCATTCCTTTTTTAGGCGCATGATTACTCTGTAAAGCATTTCTTACTGCCATATCAACACCTGTAACCATTCAAAAGGTTTCAGAATTTAGACCATTAGAACATTGTTTACTATAACAAGGAAATAGCCATGCCATAACCTAGGACATTTGGCATCCCAAATTTATTTTTCTCATTACACATGCAACGCAACTGAAATCAGCATGAGCTTCAAAATGAAAAGGAAAATGGACGCAAAGTCTTTCAAAACCATACTAGTTGAACTTCTAGTCTCTGTTATTTTGTTTGGATCATCTGAGTGATATAACTAAGAACTCCGGTGGTACAACCAATAACTAGTGATCTACATCTTAACTTGAAAAGTATTATGAGGAATGACTAGGTTATAAAGTAAAGATATTAAGGGGCAAACGCAAAGGCTCAAACCTTCAGATGCTATTTGTCCATATAGTGACTTCTTTTTTGCATCATCTTCCTCCAACACTGCAGCTCTCGAATCACCCAGAGCTGAAGTAGAGTATACAGAAACAGGGCCGTCAAGAATGCAGTTCTTTCACAATGAAATGATAACTTCAAACAAAAAAAGAGAACCAAAACAACTTACGATTCAAGTAAGTCAATGCTGCAATAAACAAAACGTTGTAGAGAATAGAAAACGCAAACAGCGCTCCAATGCAAACCCAAAACATGTAATCATCCGTGAAGAAGCCTCTCGACATGAGGAGGACTTTCCCAACCGTAGGTGCATTAATTCGGAGGTCTGTGTTATTCTGCATTCAGAAATATGTTCCAACATTTTGTAGAGGCGAATACATAAAATTACGCAACATTTCAAATATAAATGAAAACGCACACTTCAAGACAAACATAAAAGAGAACTTACAGCACTCCATCTCTTGTCAAGAAATTCATTCATGACTATTGCATTCTGTCCATACATCATTGGAGAAAGATAATAGCCCCATATCATAAATGGCTCAATGTCGTCTGCAGGCACGAAAGGAAATGAATGGTTGTAATGCTTTAATCATCTATGTAGAAACACTAACATGCAAGAATACAAAACTTTTTAGCCAAATGCCAAGAATTAATCAGAAAAGTAATGTACCACATTGGACTATTACTAAACTAACCAAAAGCTTGGTGTGATTTCAGGAAACGGTTGAAAAGGAAATCAGCAGCTTACTTTTGGCAACAATAAATCCTCCAAGAACAACAACCAGTACCAAGGTGAAGGTGCCTAAAGTGCTAGCAACAACCTGTGTTCTTCCCACCGCCGCAAGAAAGCGAAAGAGAGCCAGACCCATCTGATGTATGCTAAAGAATGCCAAGAGCTGACGGAAAAATCTGAAATAGATTGGAGAGTATTTGTAAGTGAAACAAACTCTAATAACATGAAATTATTATGAGGTTCCCTTTCTCAATGAAGGTAGTATAGAAAATTCTAGGAACACAAATTTGGACACAGAGAAGGGCAAACCAATTTCCCTTTGGATGAATCTCAGGCACAAAGTGAACTTCTCATTGCTTAATCTCTGAATTTAGACATTCTAATGCCGAATGTGATGTGTACATTTCTAATGCAGAATTGAAGTTGGTAGCACTCTTACCTACTTGCAGCAGGAGCAAACCCAATTGTGTAATACGTAAGACCAATCAATATTGCTGATTCCAGGAGGGAGACGGGTATCCGAAGGACCCAAATCGGCAAGGCAAAAGCCCACGGAGGATAGAATAAGGCATCCCTCTGTTTATAGAAGACAGGAAGCCTCAACATAGTCATTGCCAGCTCCGTCATCCCATTAAACATCACGGAGATCAAACTGAAGAATAGAGCTCCAAAAAACTTCCCTCCATCTAGCAAAGTGCCATACGGCATTGTTGTCCTCAAGAAAACAGTCAAGGCTATCAATGACATGATTGTTATTTGGGTGATTTTGAATATGTGAACATAAATGTCGCGCTTCATTAAGAGCCACTCTCTATCAAAGCACGCCCTAAAAAGTTCCCGGTTGGAGATCCCATACTTTTCTGTCACCAAAGCAGCCGGGTGGGTTTTCGTTTTATCGTACGGAATGCTAAGATCTGCCGCTAGTTGTTGGCCTATAGGGAATGAGTAGAAGGCCTGTGAGAATTCGGCAACTGAGACATATCTATATGGTTGGTTCTTTTTGAACCAGTATTGTTCTTGATCTTTCTTGGAAGTCACTTCTTGAAGAAAATCGGCGACTCCTTTTCTCTCAGGGCATTTGAAACCCATGTACTCAAAGAACTCTAGGATATTATCACGCGGACCTTGATAGACAATTTGACCTTCTGAAAGTAAGATGATGTCGTCAAATAGATCATAAGTTTCTGGGGCTGGCTGAAGAAGAGAGATGATCATTGTCACGTCCATTATATGGACCATTTGCTTCATGCAATTGACAATCTGAAAAGTTGTGGAACTGTCCAACCCGTTCGATATCTCATCCATGAAAAGAGCTTTTGCTGGTCCCACCAACATCTCTCCTGCACCCAGTTAAGAAAAAGTTTATCGGAGGACTTATCACCTGCGACTCATTTCGATACCAAACTAATAAGGAATCAAGGATCGAAACTCTTAGGTGTGTTGTTTTGGAAAGCATAGGAAGGGAAACTTTTTGTAAATGTATCGCAAATGAATTCGGAAATTTCAAAAGAGACAAAAGAAAATTGAAACAAAAGAAGTTGTTGAGAAGCATCGTCTCCAAGATATCTAAGTACATGAAAGCCTACTAATTGGTTAATAAGACAAATTGAATTAATAGCTTGATTCACTATTTTGTGAAAAGGAACAAGTACAAAACAAAATGCAACAGTGCGGTACTGACACTTCTTTTTGACGTAGTTTGTTATTCAACTTTTTTTTTCCCATTCCCACATGCGAATAAGGAAACAAAAAAAGTTCAGCCATTCGATGGCGGCCATTCGATGGAAACAAATGGAAATTTTGTTCCTTGTAGGGAACAAAAACTATATAAATCAAATGGGCATAACAGATACGCAGGAAAGATTTAGGCCTCAAAAAATGTTCAATTAAAATAGCATGGCTCTAAGAATAGCAGCATCTACATCCCAAGTCTCCATATTCAGCGGCATGTAGAAACACTGAAGTGGTCAAGAGACACTATATGCAGAAAAGTATTGATAATTACTGCAGCTAAAAACTATTAGGCCTCCAGGAATTAAATAGGACATCAATTAATTTGTCAATACTTAATCGGCTATGTATACCATCCAATGGTAATACCACCAAAATCATTGAGAAATGCTTTGAACCCCTTTAGATGATTAATACATTCGTAATGTTTCAGCCACTTTTGCATTTATATGGATCAGAAGCATAGCAAAGGTAAAAGGACAACACCAACGAAGACTGACAGCAGAAGATCAACACAAAAACAAATTTGAAGTGACAAGGTTAAAGATTCTTAACAGATGCAATGGGAATCTTCACAATTCACTGACATGGAAAGGAGAACATATGCAACTAGAAGAAACAAGGAGAAAAGGCTGTGACCAACAAGAACAATGTGTTTCCTTTTCAGTCATGGAATCATACCAGTTGTCGCACGCTTCTTTTCTCCACCAGAAATACCCCTTATCATCTCATCACCAACCAAAATATCCGCACATATATCCAATCCGAGTATCTGTGATAATTTGTATAATCATAAGTTACGAAATCATTTACTCTAGGGGATTACAAAAGGAGTTCTGCAACAGCAAACTGTACGTAAAAAGACAACGGCTTCAATATTAGAACTGTGACCTTGATAATATAGTCTGTAACCAAACTGGTCTCTTGGCCCGACACTGCTGTGGCCTTCATAAATGCATCAATCTCAGGATCTGGTTTAATTCCTGCATCTTTCTCTCGTCTTGAGAGCTCCACAAGCATTTCATATCTTCTGCCAACCCCAAAACAGCGTCCTGAGAAATCCAATGTCTCTCTCACTGACATCCCCCCATAATGAAGATCCAGTTGACTAATGTAAGCACAGGTTCTTTGAGGAACAAACTCATGAAATTCATGACCACAATACGTGACTTTTCCTGATAACTGCCGCATAGAAATGAGTAAAGAGGGGAAATCCTTACACAACATAAGATACTAACAAACAAACAAAAACATTTAATAGAGGACCATAAACACACCCTTAGGTCCCGATCAAGCTTCCCTGCTAGTGCTAGCAACAATGTTGTTTTGCCAGCGTTCGGAGGACCCAAAAGCAATGTCATCCTGAAATTAGTACTTTTAAACAATGAGGCAGTACAGTACTGATCAAGTTGCAACCTAGCCAACAAGTCTAAAAAAAGAAAGAGAGGTAAAGGAGAATAGTATAAAAAACCAGGATATGCAAAAACAGAACTATATCCATAAATATTTTCCTTCCAAATGCACCACTAAATGAAGCATAACAAACAAAACATAGATTAATTTTGCATTACTAACCAAAATACAAAACGGAAATAGAACTCACAAAAGAAATTTTCTCGTTATACAAACAACATAGAAATTTTTTTCCAGGTGGCCACTGGCAATCTCTACATTACTCCCTTTTTTGAGAAACCATTTTTTTCATTACTTCCCTGTCTATCATGAAGAGAAAGTTTCCAACTTGATTTCATTACCGTGATGGTTTCACCATGCCGCTAACATCTTTAAGTATCTGAATTTTTCTCTTCTTAGAAGGGGCAAGCCGAAATAGTCCAAGAACACTCTTTTGTCCACAACAGCCAAAAAAAAAATTGTGTTAGTAATCAGCAAAAAAAGCGCAATGCTAAGAGATATGCAAGATTTTATATTTATGGTCAATAACATGTTTCACAGAATGCTAAGCAGCACGAAACTGAAATATCTAAAAAGAACTTATATATTTCTCCACAATTAATGAACACCACAATGACTTTTGGGAAGTAATTTTCCCAAAATACAATGCATGTTTTTGCCTTTATTCGGCAGAAATATAAGATTTTTGTATATTGCACAGAAGTTTATCAAGAATGAATAAATAACTTATATTTTTCTCCACAATTAATGAACACCACAATGACTTTTGGGAAGTGATTTTCCCAAAATAAAATGCATGTTTTTGACTTTATTCGGCAGAAATATAAGCTTTTTGTATATTGCACAGAAGTTTATCAAGAATGAATAAATATGTAAGGACAGACTTGTTTTCTTACATAATAAGAGCAAAAAATGAGCACTTGAAAATCATTTCTATAGTTCTTTAATTATTTACTCCTCAATCACAATGAAAATCCAAGATTCGTTTTCCAATTTACTCCCATTGTACCCATCCAGAAAATTTAAGAGAAACGACAAAAAATCTATCATTTTACGAGCGCAGGGAAGCTGCCAAACCACAAGCAAGAATTTTTTCAGTGTCCCTTTCTACCTTATGATGACAAAAAGACTCTTCAACTGTTACTATAAGGACTAATCTTATACTATGGTATTTCGTTTCACAATCAGAAAGAAATTATTTGCACATGGTAGAAATGATAAGAAACGGAACAAAACGTCGAGAGTGAACGATAAGTTCACAACAACCATTAGGGGTTATAAACAAACCGAATTATTCAAGCCCAAGCTCGCGTTTCTTCGTTAAAAGCTTATTCGAGAGTGATCCATTGAAAGCTAATTCAAGAACAGTTCATTATATTAACAAACAAAAAGTGAACATTTTGTTAAAGCTCGTTAACTTTCAAACAAAGCTCAAATAAGCTACTCCTTGGCACGTTATGTGTAAAAAAATACAAGCTACTCGAGATCTGGTGTTTGGCACAATTAGAACTTGTTTGAGATCATCTTGCATCATAAACAAGCCAAAGGTTTCACATTTTCTTTAAGCGTGTTAAATTTTCAAACCAAGCTTGTTTGGCTCATCCATTAACCCTAACCGCAATAACTAGAGCAAGCCCAAGCTGCTCAACAATGATGAACCAACTCAAGCAAAATTCAAATGGAAAATAAACCTAACAAATAAAGAGCGTCTTCAAATTGGGACAAATAATCGATCAATCTTTTTATTAAGAGTGTACAATACCACTTTGGTTAGCTCATATTCTAAGACATCTAACCATCTGTCCAAATTTATCTTTGATATGGATGTGTTATTTGTCTCACTCGTGTACAAGTACAATAGGTCTTTTCCCACTTGTATTGGATGCACACACGGTGGGTTGTGTGAACAAGGGGCCCTTGACAGAGCTCAATGGTGAAAAATGATTCATGTAGCCAAACCCAAGTGATTGGGCCATAAGGCTTGGTTTGCTATTCCACCAAAAAGTTATTGAAAACGAAGACAAATTAAGTAAAAGTTCGAGAAAAGAAAGTACCTCAAGTGCGTTCAAGGTGGCATTAATCAGAGTAGGAAGTGCTCTGCCCCCAACATGTATATCTCCATCAACTGATACATGCTCAAACCGGACTTCAATCTTCGGAATCTCAATTCCCACCCTGTGTATGTAGGTATCAAACACAACCCCCAAGTGCCCCAACTACTTTAAACTAAAATTTACGCCAAAAAATAGTTAACTTCCTAACGTATTTGGATGGGCAACTCCCAAAAAATAGTTGACAAATTCCTAACGTATAGGGATGGACTCTCTCCGAAGTTCGTCCAACTGTTTTTTCTAGGGTTTCCT
>BPLS01000377.1:107514-131982 GCA_019656275.1 Rhododendron kiyosumense | reverse complement strand
TGTATAAGAGACAGCTCTCTCTCTCTCTCTCTCTCTCTCTCTCTCTCTCTCTCTCTCTCTCTTCCAATCCTAGCTAGCCACCACAACTCCTCATCTCCCTTCCTCCCGTGGGTTACATATCCGTGTGCAGTGACGGGAGGGAAAGGCCATGTGTTATTTCGACTCCCTTTCTTTGTTTTTTCTTTTTTTACGTGCTTGAAGAGAATCTTACAGGAAAACTAAAATTCCTTCATTTTGGTAAGACTTATATTGATTTGGCTTTGTTATTTGTCTTCAATAGTGTGAAAATTGTATTAAGTTGTATTAGTTGCCACGGCATTTCCTGGAACACCTATAAAAACATTCAAAAAAATGCCTAGAATCTCAATCTCATAGTTCTCGATCAAATTTTTATGATCCGAACCATTCAATGTGTGCAGAATGTGATTTTAAGGGTGCCCGTGAGAAATTAGCAAAAAATATGACCGAAAAATGCTTTTTTTGAGCAGTTTTTAACTAAGCCATTCAATAAAAACTGCTCAAATCAAGCCATTTTCGGTCTTTTTTTTTCTGATTTCTAGAAAGTACCCTTAAAATCATGTTCTGATTACATTGAGTAGCTTGGATCATCAAAATTTGATCGAAACTATGAGATATTTTTTTAGATAATTTTATAGTTGTCTCCAAAACCGCCCCAGTTAGTTGCAAATTAACACTGTTGTTTGTAATATTCTCTTATCAATGAAGTTTTTACTCTTCATAAAAAAAAAAGTTAATGTAGAATAAAGTCTCATGGCCGTGGTTGCAGCTGCACGTTAAGAGATGGGTATGTTTGGCAATCGCTACAAGAAAAATGAAAATTGGTAACGAAAAAGTGGCGACAAAATTTAATTTTGTCACTATTTTGACAACTTCTGTGAAGAAATAATTTTGTCACCAATTATACTTGTTTAGCGATGAAAAAAATATTTTCGTCACCAAAGGTACCCACACTACAACAAAATACACCATTCCCAACTAAAATTCCCGACTAAAAAATTTTTAGTCGGCAAATATAGGCCAATCACCGACTAACGAATTTTTAGTTGGTAAAATATAAGAAAATTGCCGATTAAACTATTTTTGTTGGCCAAAACATATGTTTTACCGACTAAAATATATTTTAGTCTGCAAAAATGTGGCACCAACCTAGAATTTCGGCGGGTGATGGTGGAATTGCATGGCCGACTAAATGTTAGTCGGTAAATCTTCATATTAATGCCCTTAATTCCCCGACTAATTGCCAACCAAATTGTTTAGTAGGAAAATACTATTGCCGACTACACAGTTAGTCGGGAATGGTGTAATTTCTTGTAGTTCCATTTGGCGACGAAATACATTTTTCGTCGCAGAAAGTTTAAAAAATGTGACGAAATTATTTTTCGTAGCCAAAGATAATCATTTCGTGACAAAATATATTTTGTCGCCAAATGAGACCAATTTAGTAACGAAATATTTTTTTCGTCACCAAATGCTTAACTTTGGTCACCATTTTAACACTTTTAGGGACGAAAAATATATTTCGTCGTCAAATGAGTACCTTTTGTGACGAAATTTATGAATTGCGGTTTGTCACTAAATGTATTTCGGATATAACTCGTTACTAAAAACTCCGATTAAGATAATTCAAATTGCGTTTGAACAATAACTCAATTGTCTACAACTTTTATGTTTATAAAAATTGCTAATTTTAATGTTTAAAGGATCAAAATTACATTCGAAATATATTTTCATGTTAAACATATATGTTACGTACATATATTAGACATTTCAAATATTTATTGAAAAGTATGTGTGGTGCAGTTGGTCAAAACTTGTGCGAAAAACGTAAGGAACTTGGGTTCGAAACCTAGCAGGAGGAAGAAAGAGGGATTTTTTTTCCATACGAAAATGTCTTTTGCAACGAAAATTTTCATCACCGATTTCTTATATAAGTTTTGTCACTGATGTGACCCATCGGTAACGAATTTTTTTGTTGCCAAAAGGAATAATTAATGACAAAAAATTTCGTCGCCAAAAAGCACAATAAGCGAGGAAAAAAATTTCGTCACCCATTATTCACTTTTTGATGACGAAATATTTCATTATCAAAAGTCACTCTAGGTGACAAAAAATAGATTTCGTCACCAAGTAGGAATCCTCAACAATCTTTAGTTGACTTCTCAGGCCATCAATCCCATTACCAGATAGGGTGTTTGCTCGATCGGATCAATGGGTGGATATAAAGGACCTCGGCCCACTTCACTACTTTCTTGGCCTGGAGGCATCTCCTTTTAGCTCTGGTTTACACCTTTCATAGGCTCGTTACACTGTTGATCTTCTGCGTCGCAGCTCTATGGATGAGTCCCTGCACTACACCCTTAAGTGCCAAAACGAAACTTTCTGGACTCGATGGTGATCCTCTTCCGGACTCTACAGAGTATCGTTGCCACAAATTTTTTTTCGTCACGTATATTATTTGTGACGATTTCATTCGTCACCCAATGTAATTTTTCTTGTAGTTTCATATTTTTATATATTTAGTAGTTGTAATTTTATTAGGGATCGATAGGAAACATGAAAAGTTTTCATGAAATTGAAATGGATGGCGAGCAAATCTCAGCCATCCATTTCAGTTTCATGCATGTTAAGTTTCATGGAACCTTTTCATGGTTCATAACAATTTCTGAATTTTATTTGAGATTTCATTTGTACACCCAATCTGCTACATTGTCAACATTTTTTCGATAATTATAGGTGTTCGAACCAACTTTCACACACCTTGACTAATCTTGGAAAACCAATCTAATCGTCAATATTTATTTATTTATTTTTTGTCAGTCGGTATGAGAGATCATTACGTCATGTATGAGGTACAAAGTACAAACCACGAGACATAGCAACGGTCAAAAACATCACTAAAGAACACAAAAAGCATCGCTAAAGGCTATACCAACGGTTTACCAACCGTCAGCCAAACCGTCACAATATATTCGTCACTGTAGAGCTGTTAGTGTATACCGGTGCCTGAAGGCACGATGCAACAAGTTTCGGTCATACGCTTGGCGATATGGGAGACAACGAGGGATAGGAACGTGCTGGTCATGTAATGATTTGATTACATTGTTACCTAGAGAAAGGGATGTGCTGGTTCTAACATGATTTAATTTGATCAAACAATACCATTCAAACGAAAGAGGAACAAAATCTACAACAAATAAACTCTCAATTGGAATTCTTTTGAAAAAGTGTTGAATTCACTTTGCCATGTCCCCAACATTTCCTCAAACATATCTCCACTTCTTGTTACTGTCATGTTGTCTGTCCTCGCAGTATCAGATCACAAAGTCTATCCAAAAATTAAAAGAGCTACACAAAAGTGGACATAATTAAAAAACTAATTCACTCCCCACTATTTTCACTCTGTCAAACATGTATTTTAACAAACACAAAGTGAGCATCTTTAAAGGACAAATAACAAAAGATTAAATCAAAAAAATTCCTATCCTAAACAACAAAATTGATTTTCTTTTTCTAAACAACAAAAAAATTCTCATCCTAAACAACAATTTTCCCCCCGCATGACTCCCATCAAAAAAATTCCCATCCTAAACAGCAATTTAGGCCACATTTTTTTTTCCTGTAAGAAGACCCTAAGGATGATGGGAGTCGTACCAAAAAGGGAGAACCAAATCGATTTTGTGGACGGCTGATTGGTGGAGGAGCTTTATGGGAGCTGTTTGTAGGCATGTAAAATTTCTGGCCTATCACAAATCGCCACGTGTTGCTAGGGCATACAAATTGGCCAATCAAATGTCGCCAAGTGCCTTTAAGTCAAAGTCAAAGTTTCATGGACGGGCCAATCAAATGATGCCAAGTGTCCGTGGTCAAAAGTCAGACACACATAAATGGACCAATCAAATGGTGCCACATGTCAAAATAACGCAGTTATTATTTTATCAAATCCGGCCAATCAAATTAGGCTAATTGGTGAATAATAATAATTATTTCTTTTAAATTCAATAAAGGAAATAATTAAAGAGATAAATATGGAAGGTTAGGGTTGGAGTCTCCACCCAAATCCTTATAAATAGAGGTGTTCCCTCTCATATTTTTTGCCATCTGCACATTGAAGCGTACAAGCTCCAGAGCTCTGAAGATCAAAGCCCTCAAGCCCTTCAGAATTCTTCAAGAGTGCATCCACCAAGAAGTTCTTCGAATCGAAGCTTCAAAGCCTCGAAGAACTTTCAACCCAAGTCATCAACTTCTCCACAAATCTCGGAGGAGATTCCGCCGTTCGATTTGAGATCAAGCATCAAGCTCTCGTTTCAACAACTGAAGAGAAGAATCAGAAGACTTTATTTTCTTTGATTAGAAAATAAATCAGAGATTGTAAACCCTAATTTCATACATCAATAAAATTGACTCTTGTTCAACATTTTTCCGTCTTTTTCGCAGACTCGAAATTTGTGTTTAACAGATTTTGGCACGCCCGGTGGGACCATCTCTGCTTCTCATCTTTTCTCTTCAACAAATCAAGCAAACTCTCAATGGCCGCTAAGAAGAACGATTCAAAGGCTTCAAAGGCTCCTAAGAACAACAGTTCAAAGGCTCTTCAAGCTAGGGTTGCACGCTTCAAGCCTTCAACCGTTGCAAATCCTGGCTCTGGATCTCATACTAGAAGTGGCGGTCCAATAACTCGAAGCAAGTCAAAGGCTGCAGCTCAAGCATCTGCACAAGCCTTGCTTCTTCCTAAACCAAACTCCGTCGTTGGTGCTGATCTACCTAAAGCATCGCCAACCTTCACAAGCTCAGCAAAAGGGACGGAAGGTGTTTCTACCATGGAGACAGCGAAAAGCATGGCAACCATCATTGAGAATCCCTTTGTTTATCCTCCCATGCTTCATGAGTCTGCTTCAGAAATTCAAAAGAACACGGAAGAAGGCTATTCAAGCAGTTCTGATTCCACCTATTCTCGAAGCACATCTCAGTCAAATCTCAATGCCTTCACCAAGCCTGGCAGTTCTTCAATCATGGATGTTATGACGATAAATGCAGTCAGTTTAGAAGAGCAGGTTGCTTCCTTGGCCAAAGCAATTGAGGGATTGACAAAAACCGTAGGAGAGCGCGACTCTGAAATTGCCTCCCTCAAGACCAAAATAGAAACTATGGAGGATTCAAGTCAAATTGGGTCTTCAAAAAAGCAGAAGGAAGTCCTAAAAGAGTTTTCGCTTTCTGGAGATGGTTCGATTCCCATGGACCAGCTGAAGGATTTCATTCTAGGCACTATCAAGCAAAAGTACGATGAGGTGCCGAAATCTTCTTCTACTTATGCTAAGCCTTATACTCAAAGGATCAACCTTTTGAGAATGCCTGCTGGTTATCATCCACCAAAGTTTCAACAATTCGAGGGCAAAGGCAATCCAAAGCAGCACATTGCTCACTTTGTGGAAACATGTAGCAATGCTGGAACTGATGATGATCTTCTCGTCAAGCAGTTTGTTCGAACACTCAAAGGCAATGCTTTCGACTGGTGTTGCGATCTTGAGCCAGGCACGATTGACAATTGGGAGCAGCTGGAACAAGAATTTCTCAACCATTTCTATAGCACTCGCCGTATTGTTAGTATGTTTGAGCTTACGAATGCTCGCCAATGGAAGGATGAACCTGTCATTGATTATATCAATAGATGGCGACACTTGAGTCTAAATTGCAAGGATAGGCTGTCCGAAACTTCTGGAATCGAGATGTGCATCAAAGGCATGCAGTGGGACCTACAATACATTCTTCAAGGAATCCTGCCTAAAACCTTTGAAGAATTGGCTACTCGAGCTCATGACATGGAGCTCACCATCACAGCAAATGGAAGGCAAGGCCTACCGACGCAAGACTCTCGCAGAGCGCAAGATTCTCGCACCATAGGTAGCAAGCCAGACTTTCGCAAAGGGGGCAAATTTCTAGTCAAAGAAGGAAAGAAGGAATCCATGGCTGTGAATGCTGCACTATTCAAAAGATCTCTACTAAACCCAAAGAAAAGCAAGTAGAGAGGTCCACTCCGCCGCAAATGAAGGAGAGGAAAAGACTCACATTGAAGGAGATGCAAGAAAATGTGTATCCTTTCCCTGATTCAGAAGTCCCTTCAATGTTTGATCAACTGTTAGATTTGAAACTCATTGAGCTCCCCGAGATGAAGCGACCTGAGGAAGCTAACAAAGTTAATGATCCAAACTATTGCAAATTCCATCGCTTGGTTAGTCACCCAACCCAACGATGCTTCGTCTTCAAAGAAAAGGTAGTGGAGCTCACTAGCCAAGGAAAGATCGTCTTGGAGGAAGAAAAAGAAACCGTAGCTACAAATCAAATTGTGGCTACTCTACAAGGCAAAACTCAACAGCCTGAAGCACCACGAAGTGTGAAGATTCAATTTGGGTCGTTCGATCCAATTGAAGTAGTGCGATGTCATTCTGTTCAACAGCTTGGGGGCAACATCTATGCCAAGGTTGAAGTAGATAACATGGATGGCGAAGGATGGACCCTTGTTACTCGCAGAAAGAAGAAGTGCGAGCCAAGTATAAAGCATCTTCAATCTGTGGCCTCAAAGCCCAGTCCCAGAAGGAGGCATATAAGAAGGCAACAAAGAAGAAAAACGCTGAAGAAAATAGCTTCAGACTTGCTGGAAGACATCCCAATCCGAAGACTACGCATTCCATTTACTTTATGGGACTTCTTGCCTGAGTCAATTTGCAACACCAGTCTTTTTGAAGCTTCATGCAATACTGTGAGTTGTGAAGAAACCGAAGAGACAAAGCTAGAGTCGCCTCTTGCGTATAAGCACTCTCCAATCCATCTTGATTCTACCATTTGCGCCAAAGATTGCTCTGCTTGCGTTGGAGCCATTACACTCTCCGACGAAGATTTATTGCTCGGCGCAACTCCACATAATCGTCCGCTTTTTGTCTCTGGGTACACGTGCGAACAAAGAGTCAATAGGATACTCCTGGATGGCGGATCTGCGGTCAACATCTTGCCTCTTCGTACCTTGAAGGAACTCGGTATCTCTATGGAAGAACTAGCACCTAGCCGTCTCATGATCCAAGGATTCAATCAAGGGGGGCAAAGAGCTGTTGGTATCATCCGTCTGGACTTACTCATTGATGATATGACCTCAAGCGCACTGCTCCATGTCATTGATGCCAAAACCTCTTACAATGTATTGCTAGGGCGGCCGTGGCTCCATGAGAATGGTGTTGTCCCATCAACCCTCCATCAATGCTTCAAGTATTGCAGAGATGGTATGACAAAGAAGGTGGTAGCCAATGACAAACCTTTTAGTGAGGCTGAATCTCATTTTGCTGATGCTAAATTCTACATGGCGAACATGGTGTTGACAGAATTAGTGCCCACTGCCTCTTCATCAAGTCACAAACCCTCTGAAGCTAATGACCTTCAAATTAGTAAAACCAACATTCTTACTAAGGCGAAGGAGGAAAATAGTCAAGGTGGCAAGTCTCACGTGGAAGATCCATCAAAGAAGAAATGTATGCCAATACTTCGTTATGTACCAAAGTTGCAAAAAGACGAAGAGTTGGCCTTGAAAGGATTAACACTCCCAGTCACCAACCTTAACGAAGCAAAGGTTACTCCACCCCTGAAAGGATTTGTTCGAGCTGCACATGGCCCTCAAGTGGAGCATGAATACTTGCCTTCCCAGCGGACAAATGGATTCGATCCCAATGCTTACAAGCTGTTCGCAAAAGCTGGACATAATCCAAAAGGTTCAACCAATCTAGGGAGACTCTTGCCTGAAGTGACTGGCGAAAAGATACACGGCTTGAACCCAACTCAGAAAATGCTCAAGCAGAAGGGATATTCTATCAAGGAGTCCCAAACAGGCCTTGGATACACCGCACCTGCTCCTGCTCGCATCTTCATAAAGAAGTCGAGCAACAACCACATTACGGCAGAAGAATGCACTTCATCACCCAAGGCATTGGTGTTCGATCGCTTGAGTGCTCCAAAATCAAAAGGGTCAGTCTTTAACAGATTGACTCCTCAAGAAGAAGTTGTTTCACCAACCCCAATAAGAGGACCCATTCAAGATAGACTAGGGCCACAAAGCAAGAGCTCCACACTTCCTGTCCTGTGCAAGTCTATCCAAAGTAGATTGGGTCTACCAAGTGAGATATCTTCAACAAACACTCCACGAAAGTCGGTCCAAAGTCGATTGGGTGTTTCAAGCAGTGCCATCGAGAAGGCTTCCAAACGAAGGACTGCTCTTTTGTCAGAAGATGACAACAAATTGAAGAGTAAAATACCCTCTCGCATGAAGCGCCAAACTACTCTCGTTGTGGCAACTGATGATGCATTACTAAGAGTAAGGCGACAAACTGTGGTGCTAACCAGAGTGCCTTCCAAGGAATTGGATCGTTGTCTCGATGAAGAGTCTGTTACTTCCTCCTTCCATATCACAACAACTTGTAACGAAATTCAAGTAGAAGAAGATGCGGAAAATGCTCCACTGGAGTTAGAAGAAGGAGTGAGGTCCACTATCGACGATCTAAAGGAGGTCAATTTAGGGACTGAAGATGAGTCGCGACCAACTTACATCAGCGCTTTGCTCACCCTTGAAGAAGAAATTGCCTACACCAAGCTTCTACGTGAGTAAAGGGACGTCTTCGCTTGGAGTTATGAAGAGATGTCTGGATTAGACCCAAGAGTTGCAGTCCATCATCTAGCGGTAAAGCATGGCATCTGACCTATCAAGCAATCTCAAAGACGCTTCCAACCAGACTTGGTCCCCAAAATCGAAGCAGAGATCAATAAACTCATTGAAGCTGGTTTCATTCGAGAAGTCAAATACCCCACTTGGATTTCAAGCATTGTCCCAGTGAAGAAGAAAAATGGGCAAATTCGAGTGTGTGTTGACTTTCGTGATTTGAACAACGCATGTCCAAAAGATGATTTTCCACTCCCTATACCCGAACTCATGGTTGATGCCACTACTGGACATGAGGTTTTATCATTCATGGATGGTTCATCTGGGTACAATCAAATTCGCATGGCTCCGCAAGATGAAGAGCTCACAGCTTTTCGTACACCAAAAGGCATCTACTGTTACAAAGTAATGCCTTTTTGGCTTGAAGAATGCAGGTGCCACGTATCAAAGGGCGATGCAAAAGATCTTTGACGACATGCTTCACAAAAATGTGGAGTGTTATGTCGATGACTTGGTCGTGAAGACCAAGAAACGAGATGATCATCTTCATGATCTGAGGCAAGTATTTGAGCGGCTACGAAGGTACCAACTTAGGATGAATCCCTTAAAGTGCGCTTTTGGGGTTACATCTGGAAAGTTTCTTGGGTTCATTGTGCGCCACCACGGCATAGAGATCGAACAAGCTAAAATTGATGCTATCATGAAAATGCCTGAACCTCGAAATATTCACGAGTTGAAAAGTCTTCAAGGACGGTTGGCTTACCTTCGTCGCTTCATATCAAATTTGGCTGGGCGATGTCAACCATTCAGTCGCCTCATGAAGAAAGGGACTCCTTTTGATTGGGATGAAGCATGCGACAATGCCTTCAAGAGCATTAAATCATATTTGACAAGACCTCCTGTTCTCACCGCTCCTAAACCTGGACGACCTTTAATCTTGTATGCTGCAGCCCAAGAGCGTTCAGTGGGGGCCTTGCTTGCTCAAGAGAATGATGAAGGGAAAGAAGGCGCCTTGTACTACTTGAGTAGAATGATGCTGCCTTATGAATTGAATTATTCTACAATTGAGAAGATGTGCCTAGCTCTAGTGTTCGCAATTGAAAAGATGCGACATTATTTTCAAGCTCACACTGTGCACCTCATCTCGAAGGCTAACCCAATCAAGTACGTCATGACAAAGCCGGTCCTCACTGATCGATTGGCAAGGTGGTCTCTTCTCTTTCAACAATACGAGATCATCTATGTACCTCAAAAGGCCATTAAGGGGCAAGCTCTAGCTGATTTCTTAGCAGATCATCCTATACCGGCCGAGTGGGAGTTGTCTGAAGAATTGCCTGATGAAGACGTCATGGTGGTAGAAGTTCGTCCCCCATGGACAATGTACTTTGATGGCGCGTCACATCGAAGTGGCGCAGGCGCTGGCGTAGTATTTGTTTCCCCAGAAGGAGATGTCTTGCCTTATGCTTTCGCTCTCACACAAAACTGTTCAAACAATGAGGCTGAGTACCAAGCTCTCATCCTCGGACTGGAGATGGCAGTTGAAGCAAAGCATTTACAACTCAAGGTATATGGAGATTCAATGTTGATCATCAACCAACTCCTCGACATCTATGAAGTAAGGAAGCCTGAACTTATGCCTTTCAACAACTACGCACGTCGCTTGATTGCATGGCTTGGTGGTGTCACTCTGGAGCATGTACCGCAAGGCGAAAATAAGTAGGCAGACGCACTTGCAAAACTTGCTTCTACACTTGCTTTCCCTGACCAAGAGACGCACATTCCAATATGCCGAAGTTGGGTCATACCTCCAATCTTCGATGATGAGGACAATGGTGAAATGGAAGTGAATGTTGTCTCCGTACTTGAAATTGAAACAGAGGATTGGCGCCAACCCCTTATCGATTATCTGCAACATGGGATACTGCCTGATGATCCACATAGAAGAGCAGATGTGAAGCGTCGAGCTCCTCGATTCATTTACTATAAAGATACGCTCTACCGCCGATCTTTTGAAGGGTTATTCCTTCGTTGCCTTGAAGAAAATGAAGCCAAGAAAACTCTGGAAGAAGCTCATTCTGGAATATGCGGCGCACATCAATCTGGCCCCAAACTTCATTTTCGCATCAAAAGAATGGGCTACTATTGGCTAACCATGGTCCAGGATTGCATGGAGTACGCCAAGAGATGTCATGCTTGCCAAATCCACGCCAATTTTATACATCAACCGCCAGAATTCCTCCATCCAACCGTCACTTCTTGGCCTTTTGATGCATGGGGGATGGATGTCGTGGGGCCCTTGCCGAAGTCTTCTGATGGTCACTTGTACATCTTGGCTGCAACTGACTACTTCTCCAAATGGGCGGAAGCAATCGCACTGAAAGAGGTGAAGAAGGAAAATGTCGTCAACTTCATCCGTACTCACCTCATCTTTAGATATGGTGTACCGCGTTGCATCATCACGGATAATGGAAAGAATTTCTACAATAGTGCCATGACCAAACTTTGCCAGAAATTTGGCTTCAAGCAGCATACCTCTACTATGTACAACCCGCCTGCAAATGGTCTTGCGGAAGCATTCAACAAGACTCTTGGGAACTTATTGAAGAAAGTGGTTGCCAAAGCAAAAAGGGATTGGCCTGAGAGAATGGAAGAAGCTCTTTGGGCGTATCGAACCACATATCGAACACCTACACAAGCCACTCCATATGCGCTAGTGTACGGTGTGGAAGCTGTTTTGCCACTTGAACGTCAAATCCCATCTCTAAGAATGGCCGTTCAAGAAGGTCTCACTCATGAAGACAACGCACGCTTGCGCCTTGAAGAATTAGAAGCACTTGATGAAAAGAGACTTGAGGCACAACAACGTCTTGAGTGTTATCAAGCCCGCATGTCAAAATCATTTAACAAGAAGGTTCGTCTTCGTTCTTTTCAGAAAGGGGACTTGGTTCTTGCTGTAAGAAGGCCCATTAATACCACCCATAAAATCGGTGGCAAATTCATTTCCAAGTGGGATGGACCATATGTGGTGCAAGAAGTTTACTCAAGTGGCGCCTACAAAGTGGTTGCTGAAGATGGCTTAAGAGTTGGCCCCATAAATGGCAAATTCTTGAAGCGCTACTATCCTTGAAGAGCATGTGCTACTCCATGACGCATGAGCCTAAACGGCATGTTGCTCCTGGCCCGCATGAGCTAAAACTGTGCACGGCCCAAAAAAAAAAATTCAAAAAAAATGAACTACGTTTGACTTGATCCCATTTTGGGTACGTAGGCAGCTTGAATTCGAGCTCAGTCATTCAAAAAAAAAATTGTCTTACCTTTGAACTACGTTTTGACTTGATCCCTTCCAAGGGTACGTAGGCAACTAGAGAATTTTTCTTAAGTTCAGTCAATCCATCAAAAAATATATATATTCAACCACAACTATGCTAATCATGGCTCGCAAGAGAATAAACTCTGAATAGCTAAAAGTATGAGAAAAACTTTATTTAAATAATAAGGTGATTGTCTTATGCTAAAACATCATAAATGCAAAGGCATGGTTTGCTAAAAAATGGAACATCCATTTAGTAAACCAAACAAGCCTAAATAAAAGACATATGACAAAGGAAAACTAGTCCAGCCAAGCCAAATTCTGGATCTCTTCCAGCTCAGACTTTAGAAGTTGCTCCAAATTGTTAGCCACTTCCATGTCCGCCGGCTCCATCACCTCAGTCGCTTCTATGATGGCTTGCTCTTCTTGTAAAGTTGAGACACCATGCTGCTTCTGAGCTCTTTGTGCATCAATCCCTTCGAGGGATTCTCTAAGCTTTTTGGCCTCCAAGTCCAACTGATCTAGCTCCTCCATCAGTTGACCTCTCTTGGTATCAACATCTGCCAATCGTCGCTCCTTCACCTCTGAAGTCATCCCGCTAGCAAAATTCGATCTCAGGGAAACATAGGTGGTGGTATTCTGTATATATTTCTCCACTTGAGTTTGGAGCGGGGAACAATCCAATTCAAGCTTTGAAAATTCAGCGTAAATCACTTGCAGTTTTGGTCTTAAAGATGTTAGCTTCTCAAAAGGGGTTTTGCCCAAGATACTCTTAATATTGCTATCATACATCTTCGCGGCCAAAAGACGACCACAACTGATCATACTCCCCATATCAAATGCAGTAGCAGTCGACGGCACCGCACAACCTAACATAGGAGGCCTGGAAGTAGAAGGCTTGGAAGTAGATGGAAGGTGGATTGCCCCAGATACAAAATTATGTTTTGATCGCAAAGCAAGATCAAAAGGGTCTGGACCATTAACAGAACCTTCACGCTTATCTGATGCAAACTGGTTCTCCAACTGTAGAAGGAAATAACTCATTAAGAGATTTGATGAGAAAATTCCAAACTTCTATAAAGAATAAACAAAGTAAAGAACAAAAGAAGACAGTAATTAAAGCTTACTCGTTTACCCAATACCTCAACATGGTTTGAAGTGTCCGGCAAATCATCAAGAATGCCATCCAAATTATAGTCCAATTCGCCAAATCAGAAACCGTCACTTTCTCTTTCAATCACGAATCAGAGTCTGCTGCTTTCTTTTTCGAACGCTTCCAATGGCACTCACCTTTGTCAGAACTACTTCCTTCTGAAAGAACTATGTTAGTCCTCTTTTTGTTTTCACCCATTGGTTCTGAAGCCTTGCTAACAATAGGCTTTGGTTTAGATGCTGGAATACTCAAAGGAGTCTTTGGATTGACTACTGCGGCCTTCTTGCTTTCTTTGGTTACTACTTTGGTCACTTCCTTTTCTTTAGATTTTGAGGAAGGCGGAGTAACTTCTGTAGCCAACTTTGACTTCGTTGTGCGAAATGTGATGACATTCTTCCCTTTTGCAACAGCAAGAGGTGACTTTGGCTTCTCACATGCAAGTTTATCTCCACAGAAGTTGCTCGAAGATTTTTCCCACCACTCAACATACTCTTTGGTGGTTAGGCCTTCAGATGAATGCGACGGAATCATAAAATCAGCTCTCGTGTTTAATCTCGTGCAAGACTCCCAAAGTTGGAATATTGCCTCCAAAGTGCCGGTTGAGAGCTCTTCTCTTAACTTTCCAGGAATGTCTTGACAAAATCGAAATTGTCTAGCAAATCGGTGAGGGCTATATGGCTCAATAATATGCTCATTACTACGACGAAGAGTTAAGTAGCTTGATCTGAGACTGATGACGTAATCATTCCAAGAGTCTGAATGCTTCCCATGGTCGGTGACAATTCCTTGTTGTGGTTTACCCAAGGCTAAGAGCGATAGAGTCGATGGTGTGATGCTCTTCAAAAGATCACAAGCTTCTTGAAAACTAAAATGTTTAGCCTTCTTTTCCCCAGCAAGTCTCACCATCCGGGCACCACATTCAAATTTTGTGGGAGCAGACAAGAAGTAACTGTCATAATAACGACCAAGCCACCCATAAACATAATGGATGGGAAACGCTGCGCCACATTTGCTTGGATTAGGTGAAGATGTGATCTCTCTCAAACCATGGTATATGCTCGCAAGGACAGGTACCGCCAAAGAAAACCTCTTTCCTTGAGCCATCATACTTGCTACTTTGAAGACGCCTGGACGAATTTGATCAACTTCCTTGTTAGGCAGCACAAAAATGCATAGCCAACAAGATAGAAGAGCAGCCAAATTGGTTTCTTCTTTCACGTCCTTCTCAACACCCAAGTCGTCAAAGACCTTTTCTGTATCTTTGGAGCGCAACTTTTTCTCTCCAATAAAGCCGGTTAGATTGTTGGATGTCCTGGGCTCGCCCGACCTTTTCTTCTGAACTCTAGCAGGCGGCTGTTTGTAACGGGGATCCTCTTTAAACCAGAACTTTACCCAATCATGTACAGTAACATTTGAAGCCTCGCTTGCACAATAAATTTTGCGATACGCCAAAAATAAGTACTTGCAACTTGGAGGAAGAAGTGGCACATCCTTTTTGTCAACACCAGTGAGTTCTCTAGCAGAAGGCACGACCTCGTCATAAAAGATTCCATCAATGGAAAGTCCCCCAGTTTGGCGTAGGTCCCATAGAGAAATAGACACTTCTCCGATTGGTACGTGTAAACTATTTGTTGAGGGACACCAAAGCTCACAAAATGAGCGAATAAGGTTTGTGTTGCGAACATAAGTAAATAAGGATGCAAAGACAGCGTCATATATCTTCGCACTAGTTAGCATGGCTTTATTCCGTGCGAGCACATCTTCTAACCACTCCCAATATCCGTCAATGAAAGAAATTTCCCCAAACTGAGGAGTCGTGTTACCCCATTTAGCATCTCCGTTGATGATTCGATCGCCTAACAAAAGGAAGCGCTAAGAATCATTGTTCTTCTTGTGGAGAGATGATCGCAGTAATAGTGCTCAAACTAATTTAGGCACTACAAAAGGTTACTAAACTTAGAGAGAATTAAAACGAAGTATAAAATTAACAAATTTAGAAAGGTATAAAGATTTATTAAAGATATATAACAAAACATTAGATTATAAAAAAATTCAATAAAAGCGAATAATGTTAATGATTTAAAAAACAAGTTTAAAGAAACAATACGAAGGGACTAAAATTAGAGAGAAAGGTTTAAAGAAACAAATTTAGAGAGGTGAAAGAATGTACAAAAGGTTTATATATAAAAAAGGCAAAGGTTTGAACTGAAAAGGAAGTTGGTGTGATGGATGGAGTGAACGCCTCCATACAGGAGGCCATGGTTCGAGTTCGCGCGGAAGCAAATGAGCTGGAGAACTCTCTCTTTTTAGTTTCAAAGTTTTTAGCGAGGAAAAATTTCCTCGCCGAAACTATAATTGGCGAGGAAAAAATTAGTCTAGCGAGGAAAAATTTCCTCGCCTATTTTGTAAACAGTGCATTAGTCCAGTGAGGAAAAACTATAGCGAGGAAAAAATTCCTCGCTAATTGGGTCAGAATTTGCGACAAGCTTTTTGCGAGGAAAATGGGCGAGGAAAAATTTCCTCGCAAATACATTTTGCGAGGAAATCAGCGTTTTAGAGAGGAAATTGTTTCCTCGCTACAAGCCTTTCGTGTTGTAGTGATTAAAAGCGTTTTTTGTTGTAGTGCCATTGTGGGACGTAATGGCCATGTGTCCTCCACGTGGTGCTGACGTGTCAACCTCATGTCGCCCACATGGCGCTGATGTGGCACCCGCGTGGCAGCATGCAACAAATTTTGCTCCCCCTAAGAATCAAACCCAGGACCTCGCTTTCTTGCGCGCACCAACTGGACTAGCACATCACTTGTGTAAAATGAAGCACCTATAATACTTATATTATATTAACCAAAATTTTCTTAATCCAATTTTTTAGTAATGGTTATTAAAAACCGTCGCTATAGTCTGGTTTATAGTAACGGTTCTTGGAAACCGTCGCTATAGTCATGTAATCTAGTAACAGTTGCATGAAAACCGTCACTATAGTCTTGTTTCTAGTAATGTTTTGTAAACCGTCGCTATACACTATCTATACCGACGGTTTTTCCAAACGTTATTAAAAAAAACCATTGGGAGATCTCAAATTTCTTGTAGTGGTTGGTGACCCTATTAGGCCCCCTTCCGTTAAGAGAAATACAAATAAATACTTATGCATGTTTTGAATTAAAGGTGATGTATTGTAAGAGAATGATCTGTCTTGTAAAACGAAAAATAAGTATTTAAATAACGGTCCCGCTAACAAGTGCCCCTGGGGCATAAGTTTAGTGCATTAATTTAATAACCATAAATGATGTGCTTATCCTTAATATGCTTTGTATTGATTGTCTTCTCATGAGTAATTAATGCTAATCAATCTTGTATTTACTACACTCGACATTAATGGTTTAATCAACAACAATATCAGTTTGGGATAATAAAAAATCTTAAATGCATGTAATTGAAATTCTGAGGAGTAGTTTCTAGTAGTACCTCTATACTCAAATATAATTTGTTCTGTTCGAGTAGTTTTTTACAGGAAGATAAACTAAAAAAAATAGAGAAAAACAAACACAAGCAATCTATAATCGGTGAATAGGATATTTTCAGGGAGAGAGAGAGAGAGGGAGAGAGAGAGAAAAGAGGGATGAGGTCTACCCCTTGTCATCCTCCTCAACCTTACAAAATGGATTTTTTTTTTGTTCTTATTCAAATTTTTTGGCATTTTTTATTTTTTCTTTAATTTTTTGTGGATTATTATGTCATCATGACGAGAGAAATCTAAAAATTTTAAAATTACTATCGAAACTCTTTTTTTTTTTAATAAAAAGAAAAATAAGCCAACGAGCAGCTTGTTTTCGTCTTTATTTTTAAAAAAAAGATCAGGTTTCGATGTTAATTTTTTACTTTATAGATTTCTCTCATCATAACAAAGTAATACTCCACCTAGTCATTGATGCAAAACTAACAATTGCAGAAAAAAATTGAACAAGGACAAAAAAAGTAATCCATTTGGATCATTTGGCCAAAATAGGCCAAACAAGTAAGGAGCTCAATAAAAAAACAAACACATTTGTCCACCTAGTCACCTTAGTGGTGCTGTGGTGACAGCCTGTCCTTCCGGACAGTAGCTATGGCTCGAACTGGACATTCCACAGCGGGTAGGGAGCCCCTATGGTCACGCCCAAGGGGAGTCGCTACGCTGGTCGCCCCCTCCCACCCTTTTTGTTTATAAAAAAAAAAAAAAAAACAAACACATTAAAGAACAAATTATTACAAACAATTGCCCACCAATACTATGCCGTTCTTATTTGTCCAAGAAAGTTTCTGTCATTTATTATGTGAATATATAGCAAACATAAACTTTGAGTTTAATTTTTGAAAAAAAAAAGGGGTAGATTTTTTACTATCACCAGTTTTTTTTTTTTTTGAAAGGCTACTATCACCAGTTGATACAACTACATTTAATACAAGTAGTTGGAGAACTCCCCATTTACCGATGCAATTAATTATCTTTACAGGTTAAAATGGTGTTTACCAACATTTTAGCTCATTTAATATGCTTTTCCTTGTGCCCGAGGGGCAACCGTTAGCATTTGCCTTTAAATAATAAAAAACTTAGCGGAATAGAGCCTAGTCATCTAATCCTTCAAAATGTCATGAGTACTCATGCGCTCTGCCCATTCTCATTTTTTACGCGGCGTTCTCGTTCTCCTCGACTAATTTATGGAGTATTTCCTCTTAAAAAAAAAGAGTATAAATTGCATTTGTTAACAGAACAAATTGTATTTGTCAAAAACCATCCGGCACTTGCATAAATTTTTATCCAACGAAATCTAAAACACTAACGATATCATAAAAACACAAAGAGGCGAACTTATGTCTAAATGCTAAAAGCAAATCTCAAAACTCTATCCACACCGACAGTAAAATTTGGCACCAGTGATTGTTAAAGATTTAGACAAGTTACCTTAAAGGTTTATTCATCAATCACCGGCAAAGTCTATATTTTTTTTTTTTACTTACCGAAAAAAAAAAAGTCAATCACCAGTACACTCCTTAAAGTGACTCCACTGTCATCTACCATCCGGTAAGGAAAACAAAGTCTATAAATAGCAATACCTCTTGGGGTTTCTATTTATGTACTTCCTTGTTTTCAGCTCTCACTCGTCTAGGTATATCTACACTACACAGCAGCTTCCACTTTATTCCCATATTTGCCTCTCTCTCTCTCTCTCTCTCTCTCTCTCTCTCTCTCTCTATATATATATATATATATACATAGCTGATTTCAAACTTGATTCCAAAATTTTAAGCCCAACCCATAACTGATTTCAAACTTGATTTTAAGTCTCTTCCGAGACCAATGACATTGATCCACACTATTCATTTTGCGAACGTGGCAAATTAAAAGAAGTACTAGAATTTTGTATAATCAACTTGATTGGACATCGATGCATAATTGTGTTTTGGTTCTATATAATATTAATGGCCAATATAATTTAGAATTAAGTTATCATTTTCATTAGATAAAATGCGAGTATGATAAATGAAGTCAACAGTATGTATATACCTCAATTTGCAGATTTTTACCACTCCAGAGAGGCAGACACGGGTTGCCCAGCCCTTCACCACTCCAAATATTTTCGCAAAAAAAATTGAACAACGGCAACGCATATATACACCACTTCGTCTCTTCCCAAACCTAGAAACTTGTAATATTACTTATAAACTGTACATTTGTTATTATGTGAAAATGCATGTGGTTCGGACCCTGCTAACATAAATTGTGACCCTGCTAACATAAATTGTGCGTCCACCACTGATCTGGTTGACATATCCATGTAAATGATCGTGTTTAATTTTGTTTCATGCAAGTACTTCAGCTACCAAGAGAAAGGGGGAGAGCCATTGAATTGAGTTCGAAAAAGAATATACATGTGGAAGTTAAAGGTTGCAGAAGGCCCATGTTTGCATAGCACCGACAACTTTGTTGGTAGACAAATTTGGGAGTTCGATTCTGATGCTGGGACATCAGAGGAGAGAGAAGCAGTTGAAAAAGCTCGAGATGACTACCAGAAAAATAAATCTCGGGTTCGTTCCGGTGACGATGTTCTCACGCGATTGCAGGTATAAATAAAATCTTAAGAAAAAGTTTGTGCATGCAGAATATGCAGATTTTTCTTAACTATTTGGCAAATAGTTCCGATGTTTTCGGGAAAATGAGATTTAATAGATTACAATTCTTCTCATAAACTTCAAACTATATATCATCACAGGACAAGAAATAACTGGAGTCTACTACAATATATGGAGAGAGAGAGAGAGAGAGTGGTTGAGGATTTCGCAAAGGCCAGTATGGAGGAGAAGAAGAAGAGGGCTGGATTCCGGTGATTAGAAATCACAGGGCTCAGAACAAGTTAAGGGCAGGGAACAAGGAGACTTTCACATTGTTTGTGGACATGTCCCTGAATTCAAGGACCATATTTGGCTGAAGAAGACTTTCAACAAATTTGGGGTAGTTAAAGATGCATTTATTCCCCATAAAAGGAGTAAACACACGGGCAAAAACTTTGGGTTTGTTAGATATGATTGTCCTACGGCAGCGGGTATGGCAGTCTCAAGAATAAATCGCTTTTGGGTGGATAATGAACGTTTGTTTGTAAAAGAAGCATGCTTTGGCCACAGTGGTGCTACTGGTAAAGATTTTATATCTGTGTTAATATGTACAAACCTCTTTTTGGTCCCTTTTTTAGTCTCAAAAAATGATCGGAACCACTAATTTTGTTTAAAATAATTTGTTTATGGCTCTTACAAAAAATAAGCTCAATCCGGTATTAGTTAAGGTATCTACAAAACATTCAACCTTGTTCCCGAATTCAAATTTGAATTCTAAAGCAAAATTGGATGTTTTGTAAATACTCTTACCAAGACCGGATTGAACTTATTTTTTGCAAGAACCATAAATAAAGTATTTTAAACAAAATGAGCGGATCTTATCATATTTTTGAAATCCAAAATGGACTGAAAAAAGGGTTTGTACACACTAATACAGATATAAAATCTGTACCTTTAGACTTTCTGCTTTGGCCACAATGAAGAGATGCTCAGAGTGCATCATACCAGAGTTCATTCAGAGCTTGCACAGAGGCAGCGGGTGCTTCCAAAACAGAGGCCGGGCAAAGGTGTGGTGCAGGAAAATGGGAAGACAGAGCCTCAAAGAAATTTTGTTGGACATGACAGATCTTTTGCTCAAGCTTTAAAAGGAGAGTCATCAAAAAGGGGAGATGATCAAAAGATCCTGTTACACGTCAAACCCAGTGCAAATGGGTGGCTTCATTGGAGTGCGGTGGCAATTCTGCACCAAGTTGTATCTCTGAAGTCGTTGGAAGTAAGCTTTAGTATGGAGACAAACGAAGTAGCTCAGTTTCGATCCATGGGAGGCAAGGCTGTACTATTAACGTTCCGAAGCCAAGAGATTAGGGATGAGTCGATTAAGGGACAGTGGGTGAAACTTTGGTTTGATAATGTCAAACCTTGGAGGGGGCCGGGGAACCGGGTAGCCTCGAGAGGTTTGCTTGGTTAAGCTGTAAAGGTGTATCATTAAACGTATGGAATGCAAAAACTTTTATTCAGATTGCTAAGATTTGGGGTTCTTTCATTATGCTAGATGAACAAACTCTCAATGATCGGTCATTTGCAGAAGGAAAAAGTTTTGATAGCTACGGAGGAGATTCAAAAAAATTGATAAAAGGATTGAAATTGAGATTGAGGGAGTGATGTATGCAGTATTGATCTCTGAGGTCTTGTCCTTTGTCAATCCTGATGAAGTGGAAGCCTGCTATCCTCTGGCCGTGAAGAAGGGATTTGGATCCATAATTCCGGCTAAACCTAGTTGGAAGATGGTAACCAATAGAGAGAGAGAAGATGATGATGACGTGGAGCTACTCAAAGAAAAAATAACCAATAGATTCTGTTAGGTTTTGCCCGATAATTCCATCCGCAACGCTTCCGTTGCGGGTGGGATTACCGGGCATAATTCCAACAGATGCTTGGTTGTTGGTAGAGGATGGGACAAGTTGGCTGGGAAAGTTGGACATGGGGAGTCTAGATCCCCTGTCCGACTTCTCCTGTCTGACCTGTCTGTCCCATTTTTCTAGGTCATTGATCTCACAAATCAACGGTTGAGATGAGCCGAACATGTTTTGCTAAAAAACAACGTCGTCTTGGAGCAAAAAATGCTCGGCTCATCTCAGCCATTGATTTACGAGATCAACGGCCGAGAGAGGTGAGCAAAAAGTGCTCGTCGTTGTGTCTACCCGGATGTGACTCGGACAGGGGATCTGGAGTGGGACATGGGTCGGCGAGATCAAGCATGAATTTGCAAGAGAGCATTTAATGCTTGGGGAAGCTGACACACGAGACAGCTGTGGGGATTTTGAATCTCAAGTTATGGATTCGGTAGAGGAGATCGAGGTGGATGTGGGCCACAAGGCCCACAATAAGTAATTAACTACTAAAGAGAATTGTCTGGCCCAAGAAGGAACAAAAGTTAGATCCATAGTTGAAGGTGAAGGGGTACATGGACCTGGCAATGGTGGGAATAGTTTGGGCTGTATAAATGATAAGCTCAATTCTATCAACCATATCTTTGTGACGGGTAAAGACAAGGACGGTCAAAAAGAGTTCCACACAAATTTGGGGGAAAATCAATCGGAAATTCTAGCCCTAACGGGTGGAAGAGAAGCAGCGATGGGTAACGGGGGAGATGAAATTGATGAAGACCCAACTCAATTAGTGAGATTATCTCAAATCCCAAGCATCAATTTGATGGTGGATCTCAACGAAGCGGGCTATAGGAGAAGACGAAGGCGTCAACTCACCAACCTGCTCCTCCACGAGGAGCAGGTTGGACTTAGGTTTGTTCGGCTAAATAAGTCAACTGGCTTATTAATTTTTTTGTTCCTATTCAATTTTTTTCGTATTTGTTAGTTTTTCGTCAATTTTTTGGGAATTATTACATTGTCATGATAAGAGGAATCTATTTAAAAAGTAAAAAATTATGATTAAAATCTAATTTTTTTGAATAATGACGAAAAAATTGGCTTATTGGCTTATTTTTGTCTTCATTCAAAAAAATTAGGTTTCGATTGTAATTTTTTACTTTTTAGATTTCTCTTGTCACGACAATATAATAATCCCCAAATAATTAACGAAAACCTAACAAATACGATTTTTTTTAATTAAGGACAAAAAATAAGCTAGTTAGTTTATTTAGCCGAACGGGACCTTAAAAATGGGACAACAATTAATCGAGAAAAAAATTCTCCAAACAATTTATTCTTCTTAAGTGATCCATCATTTGTTCAGGTTCAAATTCTCCATGCCCAATTTGTTTTGTGCATCTATTCTGGTGCATTTTTTGACCTTTTTTTTTTGTCAATCAATCGGCACCCAATTTATTGATCAAAACAATAATGAAAAGTCTAATAAGGCTTCTCGACAAGCCCAGTCCGAAAAATCTCCCTCCCATGTTGTTAGGACTAATCAACTAATAGGACATATTTGGCTATATCATGAGTCCCCATATTGCAATTACACGGAACAAATTAAAGTAAAAGAAACAAAAGAAACTACGCGAACATAATTAATAGCATCCTTAATAATCAAGGCCAGGCAGGCTTTGGCCACTTGACACCCTTGTACCATCAGAATAATACTTTTAGCATGTCCCTCAATAACATAATTTTCTCCTTCGAACTTGTTCGTCATATCCGTTGCCCATCTAAAACCCAGGGCTTCAACCATTTCTGCCAAGCTCACATTAGAAACCGGGATCGATGGCAAGTTGGCAACCATACGCCGAATAGTACTACCCGTACGTATGATTTCTAATTACCAGACCCACTCCCCCCCGCCGGCCAAGGGCGGAACTAGCACAAGGTTAGGTTGGGCTGTAGCCCATGTACAATTCCGATAAATAAAAAAAACAAATTATATGTCAATTTTCAGTCCAAATGAATTTAGTCCAAGCCAGCATCCTCCCATTCAACCCAACCAAACACATAATTCGTTTGAATCAGTGCGAAAATTTTATTTTCCTAATCATTTTATTCTAAAAGTCATAATTATTTTTTGTCTTTAAGGTTCTCATAATCACTGCTCTTTATTTGGGACCCTACAGAGCAAATACTTGATTATGAGAGCACTAGAGACAAATATTAATTATGACACTTTAAAATAATATGATTAAAAAAATAAGATATTCGCATCAGTTCAAACAGATTGAAAATTGGAGCACATAATTTTTTTGAGACTGTTTAATAATATAAGAGAAATTAGGAGAGAGAAGTGAAAAATAAAATAAAAGGAATTACTGATGATAGTCATTTGGTATACATACTAAAGTATTGTAGCGAAATGTATTTTACCTAAGCTTTGCAACTCTACTATACATGCTGTAATAGAACAACAAAACTATAAAAAGGGAGGAAAAATTATTTTGTTGTTCTTTAAACTTGTTTGTACTTTTCTTTTGTTTATTTTTGAAATTTATATATTTATGTACAAATTTGTCTCTTTTTGGTTCATATATATAAATTTTGGTTAGCCTAAGGCAGAATAAATTTCTAATTCCGTCCTCGCCGCCGGCCAACTCCTCCCCGCCCCAAGCTGCATCTACATTGGTCTTGAAACAGCCATGGAGTGGGGGAGACCAGGTGGTTGGTGTCGGACGCGGATCACTGATATCCCTCAATAATAATAGGGCGCAGAATTCGTTGAAATCATTCACCACAATCACTGATCATTCACTAACCCAGTTCCCTTGAAACACCCATTCATTCCGATCGAGCTTTCCAGATATTCCAACATATAGTCGCAAACAACCCAAGCACGTACATTCCATTTGTCTTATCCATGGACGACTAAAAGACTCCAGCATTCTTCCACATATCACTGAACTGGCCGGGTCGATGATGTAACCTCCGGTCTGAACCGTAAGGGAGACATGCATGCAATTATCCCCATCCCATCTGCTCCCGGTGCCTTAGTTGGGTCCATATCGAATAACGCCTTGCATGTAAGGGCGCGCAGTGTTCATGTTCTCAGTTATCCGTCCCGTAATGGATTTTTTTTTTGGCCGGCTACAAAAAGATCACGTGGAAATAAAAAAAATTAAGTAGGTCATAGGTGTATGTGTTCTTCTCTTGTTCCCGTAACTAATTTATGCCTTAATATTATTTAGATGAATCTAAATTTTTAAAAATAAAAACGAGCTATATTTAATTATAGATCGGGATGGGTACTACTCGTGTGTGTA
>BPLS01000377.1:83742-96873 GCA_019656275.1 Rhododendron kiyosumense | reverse complement strand
CTAAGGTGTAGCTTGGATAGTACATCTCACCCTCCATCTCTCTCTCTAAGGTGTAGCTTGGATAGTACATCTCACCCTCCATCTCTCTCTCTCTCTCTCTCTCTCTCTCTCTCTCTCTCTCTCTCTCTCCAAAGTTCAAACTCGAAGCGATATATATATGGGGAATTTACGCGATATATATACATACCAGTCATTGTGAAACATTTATCGCACGCGCCCTTTGTCCACACATGCACACATTGAGAAGAGATGGGTTTCATCACACAAACCATACAATTTCCATTTTAGGATTATTTTATTACAATCTCCTAATTTTATTGCTCCCTTCGTCCCATCTCCTAGGAATTTTCGTGCATTTTTAAACCCCAAAATATATTTCTATGCGTTATTTATTTGAATTTTTTATGATTTTTTTACACCAAAATTGAAGTATTCAATGAGTACTTTAATTTAGTGTACAAAAATCAAATAAATAATGCATAGAAATATTTCTTGGAAGGTTTGAAAATACACAAAATCTCATATGAGATATTTAAAGTGGGACGAAGAGAATATTAGTTCTTAACTTCTACATATACAATAAAGTATCTATTGTTTATTCGATTGTCTCATATCACATGTGTATCTAAATTAAAGCTTCTTGTTTTTATGGACAATGGACCATGGACCATATTAAACATAAAAAATTTGGAACTGAAATTATTGGCACACACCACATTTGAACAGATCAAACCACATTCTTCTCACAAACCGGAAAATCCACGACATTGGTCTCATATGTGATACCCATATGTATATAAGAGGAGTGTGATCGAATGTGTGCAATTGTAATGTGTATATAGCATTAGAAAACTGTAATTGTTCTAAAAATACGTTTCGATTTGAAGTATTTTAGCAAACATACTTTTTTTTATTGGCAATAAAAGTTTTATTAAGAAACTTGAGAAATGGTACATCAAGTTGGGAGAGGGGGAAAGGAATCCAACAAAAAATTAGATAAAAACAAAACACCTATTGCAACAAACCCAAAACACCCTAAAAATGGCAAGACCCGAATGGGCCAAGCCCAGTCCAAGAACCAAAACCAAACCCCAGCCCTGCTACCCTAATCACCGCCACCACAGTAGAAAACAGCCACCGCGAGCAACAAGCAACAACCGCCGCACCCAACGACAGGTCTGAGCACCGAACCACCACCAAACGATGAGATCGACGATCCACAAATGCCGCGAATCCCACGGATGCGTGATCCCTGAGGAAATCCGCCAAGAAATAATCAACACTTCGACCCTCACAAACGGCAAGGAACACGCACCCAAGCTTCCATATGACACCTTAAACCTCTGCCTCGATGCCACCCACTGCAGCCCACCAAGACCCCGATCTGCAACCACTCAAGCACAGCCTCGCCGACTGCTGATCGCATGGACTCCACTTACCGTTAGGCATGAAACTGAAAACCCCCAAGAGCAGCAGTCGGTCGGAGAACTCACGACCACGCAGGGCCGACTCTGAGATGGTCAACTATGAGATTCTCGTAGCCTAGGACGAACATATGAGGAAAAAAAATATTCATATGGAAAAAAAAAGAAGTTCCTAAGACTTAAACCATATACCTCTTGAAGAAAAGAACTAAACTTTTTCACTAGGCTAGCTAACTTATTTGATATATAAGTGTTATTAGATTAGATATATATTACATATCTGGCTATACCTATTTGAGACCCTAGTTTTGATTCAAAATTCGGGGACTTAAGTATGCCGCCTTGTTCGTCTCAACTCAGAGCCAACCCTGCAACCATGTCACCACATGCCGCCGTCCAGTGGCGGATTCAGAAATCTCATACAGATGGGTCATCTTTCAAGCATGTTCCGAGTAATGAGTAACTTTAAGAAAAAATTAATGGATTATTTGTGTTTTTGTATTTATATTTTATTATATCTTATATTTAGTTGTGTAATAGGTGCAAAGGTATTTGTGGTACTATTACTAAATAAGTCCTTGTTGGGCAGGATTCAACTCTTATAATTGAAAGTTTTGAAGAATTTTTTTGTGTTTAAAGCATTTAAGCACATTTAAAACATAAATAAATAAACAAACCTCAGACGACATGGAAGGATTTGAACCTACGCCACTTCCATTGAGGCACAAGCACTTACAACTAATACAGGAATACCACATTTGCTATATTTCGAGAAATTTAATATATGTTACTTAAAATTTTTTGTAAAAAAAATTACTATATTACGCCAACTTCAATCCTGTTCCTTTACTAGATCCGCCCCTGCCGCCGCCACACCCAGCCATTAGGACAAACTAGAAACACCAAAAATGTCTCAAAAAGTCTACGTTAAAAGTTTGGAACTTCCATTAATTATGGCTATTTTGACGAAGTGCATGGTTGAATAATTTGCAGTGCGACTTATCATGGATCATCCAACAGATCATGGAATGGCAAGACCCCACGCCAACCAAAATAGCCAATAGATAAGATGATGAAAGAAATATCCTACCTATCGGAAAAAAGAAATTAATTGGAGGTTTTGGGTGTAACTTGTGTTTTTATTTTCCCATTTTGTCCCTTCCAATTGCTTTTATTTGCTCCTTTTTTTCCCCTTCTAATGCTGCTTTTAGTGGTGGCCAATTGGGTCATTTCCATTTTTTTCCCTGGTGGCAACACTTTCGTCTCCCCCTTTCGACATCAAGGTGTACTCGGTGGAAGATTTTAGGATTTTTTTGGATGGAGTCAGATTGTTGAAGCTGTAAAATGGTCTGTTTATTTCAGGTGTTTGTCTTCCAATTTTTTGTTGGAAGGTCCTGATTAGCTGTTCTTTTTTCTTCTGTTTGCTTGAGTAAGTGTGTCTTCTTACCTTGCTCGAGCCTCCTCGATGTATCCTTTCGAGTTCTTATAAAAGTTTCGTTTGCCGAAAAAAAAAAAAAACTTGTGTTAGGGTTTTCCGCGGCCATTTCAAGGGGAGGTGCTTCTCCTCCCCGAGGCTTTTTGGTTCCCTTTTTCTTTCATTTAACCTTTCCCCTTTCTCCTAGAGTGGCTCGTTTCATTCCTGCCGCTTCTTCGATTGTCTCCTCGCGTTTTCTTCGCCGTATTCTATCCGTTGCTGTTCGCCCACCGGTTACAAGGGTAGCCAGTTTTCTAACGAGTAGGTGCGGTGGCGCCGGTGGATGGCAGAGATCTCCCCCGATCTTGGCTTTTGGGCGTTCATCGGTTGGCCTAACAGCATGGTTCTTCAGCTTTCCGACGACTGTCCATATTCCAGTCCGTCCATATGCTCTTTTTTTCCTAGTGGTGGGGCGCGAGCATCGCCTGGCGTAACCAGGAATTAATTCTACCCTGAGCTAACCCAAAAAAAATTTTGGTGGGTAAAACTGTGTATTATATACATATACGGGTAATCTCTATGAAATAAGGCTTGTACGTAATGTATTCATGCACCGTGCATATTTCTAGCGACATCATATCATTGACCTTATATATTGTGAATATCCAAATTGTAACGAGTGAGGACATCGGATATTTATTTTTAAGAGTTAGCGTAGTGGTATTTTTAACATGCGTAATATGAAAAAAAAAACGCTCCCATAAAAGCCCTTAGATATTAACAAATCTCAAAAAATGCTCTAGATTTTTTTTTATGTTCCATATAATTTAGTGTTTTGCATCAACTAAATTAATAAAAATCTAAGCACACCGGTCAGTTCTTTGCATTTAACAACATAATAGCAAATCTAAACACACAAATCAATTTTACTGGGTTTTAATGAAATTCCTTGAGTTGATTTAACTGGATTTTCAACTCTAAATAATCAACAAGAACCCAGACCTTGACGGTGGTAGAGAGGGAGAAAAAACAAGAAAAGAAAGAACATAGGTAAGAGGGAGAAAATGTCTGTTAACAAAGAGGTTGAGAAGGCAAGACCAAAATGGGTTGATGGGATGGATTGGGCTAAAAACAAACGGATTAGGCTAAAATTATTTGGGATAAAAATAAAAATATTAATTTATTTTATTTTTTTGGTTTTTCAGAAAACCTCCTGCGCTATAGCCCAGTGGAGAACCGAGGAGAACCGGAGTAAAAAACTTATATTTTTTTATCCGGATGTATATTTATTATATCATAAAATTTTTGTTTTTTTAATACATTGTATTTGAATATTGAAATGATTCTAGCCTAATGCAATTAAAATATACCGATCATTTTATTTTTTTTCTTTAGACAATCTCAACGGTCACGTGATTATTTTTTATTTATGAAAAAAATTGAGAAATAAGAATGTAAAATAACCGATTTTTTAATCAAATCAAACCAAAATTATTAAGATTATAAATTGCTATATACGAATAATTATTAATAATATTTAAAATTATGTATATACAAAATAAATTTTTTAAAATTCGGAAGCTCGGAGGGGTCGGGAAACCGGGGCCACCCTGGACCCCAAGGTAGCTCCGCGACTGGGAAAAGAGTTGGATGGTGAGCTCTTAACTCAAAAGCGTTGATTTACATTGGGGTGGGAAATCTACTCCAAAACTAATGTCATTTGACTGGTTTAAACTAATGCAATTAATAATTCTATCCATCTAGTATATAATTAATATCCCTCTCAAGTGGAATAATAGTCTAGAGACAGATGGGTGGAGAATCAATTAATTGGAACCCATCTCTTTCTCTCCGACCAAACGAAAGTACAAAGACTCCAAAAAGCATCCCCAAGAAATCTTAATGGTTAAGAGTAGATCACCGCAACACGTTTTTACCAAGACTAAAATGAATTGTCGAAGCGTGTAATTTTTTTCTTCTTGTTCAAGAAGCGTGTATTCAAATTCTGAAAAATGGTTCAACTTTGAAGGTTTGAAAATGGAAGAGTACTGCAACTGTGCCCGTTCCTGGAGGCAATAATTCAAAAGCATTGGTATGAAATAATGAAAAAACTTTCATGCACCCTAAACACGATGATTGCTTAATCTCAATAGAAGATATTACCCAAGGAATCAAAGCAAATGCAAAATTGCTAAAAAAAATTAGGGAGCTATTATTCAAGGTTACATAAAAAATAAAAATAAAAAAACCACTATTTTTTCCGTAAACTTGTCAATAAATTTGGCTTATTTACCTTTTTGGTCCCCGAAGTATTTCCGCCGTGCCCCTTTGGTCCCCAATATTTCAATTGCTAACATTGCATCCCCCAAGTATCAATTTTGTATTTAAAAGGTCCCTACGGCTCACGCCGTTCCTTCCCTCCGTCAAAACCAAGGGCAAAGTTGGTATTTCACCTCAAAACGGTGTCGTTTTGGTTGGAAGAAACGGCTTTTTGACTTTTTTGGTCCCCAAAGTATTTCTGTCTTGCCAATTTGGTCCCCAAAGTATTTCCGTCATGCCAATTTGGTCCCCAAACGACACCGTTTTGAGGTGAAATACCAACTTTGCCCTTGGTTTTGACGGAGGGAAGGAACGGCGTGAGCCGTAGGGACCTTTTAAATACAAAATTGATACTTGGGGGATGCAATGTTAGCAATTGAAATATTGGGGACCAAAGGGGCACGACGGAAATACTTCGGGGACCAAAAAGGTCAATAAGCCCAATAAATTTGTACATGCAAGGAAGCACCGTAAGGACACAGACAATGATCAAAGTAAACACCAACCGTATATTAATGAATTAATCTTCCTCCTTCATCTTCAAAGCACCAATGTAATCACTTCCGTAGACCATAAACTATTTTCCTTACAACCTGAAGCCAAAATAAAAATCCAATTGACTGAAATCAAAGATAAATTAAAAAGACGCAAAGCTACGTGTTCCAATAGATAGGGAGTAAGAGAATTTGGGCACAAACCTCACAAAAACATGCACTCCGCCGAAGGTAAATCAACATAGAGACAGGTCGTGAAACTTGCATGCTTCTAACATAGTGAGAGTTTGAAAAAAAAAAAATGCTTAACATTTTCATAAGAGTTATCAACCCTCTTTAATTGAACAACAAAATTTGAATTTAAACTTTTTAGGTAGTCATATAGGATAGGTAGGATATACTTGTACAATTAATACTGAATTAGGTATCGAAAAAGGGAAACAAAATTGAATCTAAATCAATTGTAAAATGAAGGGGATATGTTTATTGTTTAGTCTTCTCTTGGAAATTCTCTTTAATGCTAGCAACTGGTCGTACATATTTGGACGTTTGGAAAACGTTTACATTTATGTAGGTTTATACATTAGAAAATACTTATTTGATTCGATGACTACAAAGTTAACAAGAAGTACGATCGAACGGTTGTAAATGTTACTCTGTTTGTGACTCGTTTTATTGTTCAATGGGTTATTGTTATCATTATATTGTTTCATGCTGATTATATTGGCTCACTGTTCTTCCTTTGTTATTCCATGACAAAAAGGGAGAGTAGATTCTTATGGTTCTAATGCTTTGCTTTATTGAGTTGTGATTGCAGTGGTCACATTAGTTAGGGATACTGTTTCTTCTTCGATAGTGTGTTTTGTCATGAAAGTGCCAAAAAGAGAGATTGTAAGGTCCAAAAAGTTGAGCTCCCATTTGGTTGGCAATTCCATTGACAAATCACACATTTATTTGAATCCCGTATTTTTATTGAGTCTATATTTTTTTTTATTTAAGCTAGCGAGCTTGTATAAAATTAGAGTGAAAGGAATCCTGTTATGTAATTGAGAGTGAGAATATTTAGGGGCAAATTCATGAGATTGGCTTTCCAATTTATTGGCACATTTAGTGGTGGCAGCCTTCAATTTACGTGAATGCTGGTCTTTTTTTTAGTGGAAGAGCAAGAAAAAATGCTGGTCTTAAGATATACAAAAAGAAGGGTTTTTGCTCTTTACATGGGTGAAAATATTGAGCAAAAGCAAAACAGTAGGGTTGCCCCTTTTGTTGTATAGAAGACATGCAGCCGTGTGAAACATAAGATGGTGAAGAGTAACCATTGTTGAGCCGCCAATTTTGAGGGATATAGATTGGAAGTAGTTCGGTACTTTGAGTCCTGGAGTACAATGAGATCTTCGATCATTGATACACAATGACAACTCCAAGAAGTTTACACACAACATCGTTGATTCAATTATATCTAAATCATCTTCCAGTGGATTTCTGAAAGTATTTCGGAAGGCTTGTAAATTCAAGGCAGCGGCAGTCAAGCACTGAGTACGTGTGGTGAACGTGAATTTCTGAAAATTTACGTATCACATGTGGCTCAGCCTCTAGTTATCCTCAATATCAGACACCACTATTACAAAAAGTGTCAAGTTATATATGCATGGGCATGGATCTAATTTATCTAATTTTTCAATGACAATTTTTTAAGAACTTTAAGTTAATTCACCTCTTCCCACGGCAGAGTAGAGTCACATGCAGCATCTCCGGGTCCGGCCTTCGAAAAACCTCGATCGGCCCACCCACGGCAAAGTACCGTCACAGTGTCCCCAACCCTCCGAAAATATCCCAGGGTAAAAATCCAAATGATTATCATCTCATTTTTAAGGCTATATTGAAGTGTCTTTTGCTTCGGCATGTGCTTTGGCGTTAAATTTAACTTTGAAAACTACATCAATGAGCATAACCGTAACTTCAAGTTTGATCCTCACTATTCATAACTAGTGGCAAAGACACACACACATAACAAGTTCACAACTCAATCTCCCAAGCATGCACACAAATACTTCCGAATATTCACGCCCCACAAAAATTGAACACTTATAAATAACAGTTCACCGAAACATTTTGTATTCCTTGATTTTCAAAGCCACAAACTTCCACTAAACCACATAGAAAGTGTAGGTGGAGCACAATACTCACAAACAACTACTCATGCTCAACGTACGATTGGAGTATTAGCGTACTCACTATCACGAACTCCAGTTTAAACATACTCATGCTCAACGTACGATTCCCAAAATATCTTGGCAAAGCCTAAATATGTTAGTTGTGTTAAGGAAATCAATCCCACATTGCTTGGGAGTGGAATGGGTGATCACTTAATAACATCTGGGACCTCTCCACTCATTGCCAATTGGTTTTGAGAGACTTTATATCCATCTCAAAACCAATTGGCAATGAGTAGAGAGGTCCCAGATGTTATTAAGTGATCACCTATTCCACTCCCAAGCAATGTGGGATTGATTTCCTTAACATCCCCCCTCACGTGCAACCGCGTTTGAGGTCTGTCACGTGTGGCCACTTTTGGGTCCTATCATCGTGCAGCCTTTTTGCTGGTCTGTCATCGTGGGTTGTGGATTGCGAATTTTTATAAAATGTGGGAGTGGAACGGGCCCCGCATTGATACCATGTAGAAACTTTATATCCATCTCAAAACCAATTGGCAATGAGTGGAGAGGTCGCAGATGTTATTAAGTGATCACCCATTCCACTCCCAAGCAATATGGGATTGATTTCCTTAACAAGTTGATCCTCTTTATATTACAGTGAGAAGAACTTACATTGGGTTATGTGAGCAGCTGTTTATTAATGCCCTAAAAAGTAAAAGCTCATTCAAGCGGCTTTTTGCTATGGTCATCTTTGCAAACCATATACGAAGCACAATATGAAAATAACAAATCAAGTACTATTTTGACCCATCGGAAGTTCAAACAACATAACATGACCAAAGAAGAGAGAAAACCTTGATCAAAAGTAGGGTATGAAAACTTGCTCAAGTTGTAACCCCGAAAGTTGAAACTGTACAATAAAATGTAGCACTTCTGCTATTCCCTAACTCCATTTGTTCACAAATGTCTTTCCAACGCCTATACTCTCCTCAAATAACATATGTGATAAGCACACAATATGTATAGGGCAAATTACAGTTACCCCCCTCTAACTATGCCTTGGGAACACTTACCCCCCTCTAACTTTTTTTTGTGGCACTTAACCCCCTTAAACTAACGAAAATTCACATGGTCATAACTTCAAACGGTCATAACTTCTTCATCGGAAATCGAAAATATGCAAATTATATATCGATTTCGAGGTCTTGAAGTTAGCTTTCTAATGACACCAAAATCACATCATGATTCAAAGCACACAAAAAGTTATGATCAAAACGGTCTTTCTGTCTACCAACCCTTACTCTTTTGATCATAACTTTCTGTATTCTTTGAATTATGATGTGATTTTGGTGTCATTAGAAAGCTGACTTCAAGACCTCGAAATCGATATATAATTTGCATATTTTCGATTTCCGATGAAGAAGTTATGGCCGTTTGAAGTTATGGCCGTGTGAATTTTCGTTAGTTTGAGGGGGTTAAGTGCCACAAAAAAAAGTTAGAGGGGGGTAAGTGTTCCCAAGGCATAGTTAGAGGGGGGTAACTGTAATTTGCCCATATGTATATTATTGTGCTTAATATATCTCAGTTTCTATGTAATTATGTTTACTGTTGAATATATACTTTAGATGATATTTCGCGTAAGACATGTTTTTGTTGATTTTAGGTAATTTGTGAGCCCTTTTTGACATCCAATTCGGCTCAACCACTTGCAAGTTCAATTCCAACTCACATTGAACAATGCCAACTTGACTGTATTTATCTCTGGGTCAAAACAAGAATTTTGATTATATTCGGGGAGAAATTCTTTAATGCCAATCAGGCACGGTGCCACGTGGTGTTGAGCACATCTCGGCCGTCCAAACTTGTTTTGGATGGCTCAAATCTATTTAGGCTTGAAGGAGTGTTTTGGTAATTTTACACTTAAAAAATATTCAAACAGATTTTGGCAGTCCAAAACACGTTTGGACGGTTGAAATGGTACTTAGCACCACGTGGCACCGTACCCACCCGACACTGAAAAATTTCTCATATTCGGTCCTGACAACGTGTTTAAAAATGCAGTCGAGAGCATTACGGGCAAAACGCGCGTCGCGCGTGCTGGCCTCGGAGCCGTGCGCGAGGTGTATGTCTGGAAAGCAAAACAAAGAAAGGAAAAGGAATTGAAAAGAAAGAATAAAGAAAGGAAAGGAAGTGAGTGGAAGAATAAAAAAAGGGAAAAACATTTGCCAGGGAATTGAGAAATGAATAAAGAAAGGAAAGGAAGTGAGTGGAGGATTAAAGAAAGGATGAGTAGGAGTTTTTTTTGTCTCTCTCTCCCTTCTTTCAAGCCAAAAATTGCATGGGTCTTCTCACTCTAGCATCCCTTTTCCTTTGCCAGAACTTCTCTTCTTCCCTTAGTTTTCTCAGTATTCTTCGGAAGCCTTTAGGGCTCGGCCCTTGTATTTTGTATTGTAATATTTGTTGCCTGAAATAAGATTGTAGTTTTATAATTTCTCTTTCAATTTCTTTTAAAGTTCTTAGACTGTTTACTTCTTACTTCTTGGTTTAAGTTCTTAAAAAGTAAAGATTAAGGTTTGGTTGTGAATATTCGCAAATTATTCGACTATTTCTCACACTAAACTTAAATTTAAGGTTAATATTAGTGCGAATCCCTTAAAGGTTGAGAACGGAACACCTTTGGCTTACCTCTGTTGTAAACACCTTTTTGGCACTAGTACCAATCTTTTATAATTGCAGTAATAATAAGTAATTATGTTTATGGTTGTTTTTAACCTTTCATTGGCAAGTCCTTTTCAATTGAGGGGTAGTTGTATACGTATGATTGCGGAGTGATTAGCACATCGTGGTCAGGCCGGACACGTTCTGCCCCTGTTTTAGAATAATAATGAAAAGGCAATTTTTGGTTAGTGCAGAACTTTCGTTAGACGAACCCGGGCGTTGTCGGCGCTCATAAATGGCGGGGTACGGTGGATCAAAACTTGTTCTCCACCGTGCATGGGTGAACGGCGACCATAAAGGTTCACAACTTTTGAGGTAGCTTTTTCTCTCTAAAATCAAACGTTTTTAAAAACACCGAATGGAGCAGATAAGTCCAGGTCTGGTTGCAAGTGCTACGAACCTTATGTCCGTGCCTCACTAGAACAAGATTCGATTCTGGCAACGCACAATAGTATGTCGGCAAAGGCTTATTTGCGTTGGCAAAGGGTTTTGGCGACGCAAGTCCTTGCGTCGGCATGCCGTCGCCGTTGCTATGTCGGCAATAGTATTTGCCGACGCAAACACTTCTATCGCCAAAACGCAATAGATTTGGCGACGTGCTTTGCGTCGGCAAAAACATGGTTAATGTGGGAAACGGATTACATCTTTGCCGACGTGTTTTGCGTCGCCAAAAGGTAGCCTATTGGCAACACCAATTGTTGCGTCGCCGAAAGGTTACTTAATGAAAAATACAATTTTCTTGCACCTCCTAGGTTTCGAACCCAGGACATCCAACTACACAAACCTTTACACACAAAGCTCTGACCAACTGCACTAGACACATTTTTCATTATAAATTTGGAATATCTAATATGTATAGTATATATTTAACATTAAAATATCAATTAAAGTTGAATCAAACATGATTTTGAACCCTTAAACTATGGATGTGCACGGGTCGGATATGGCCCGCAACTCGACCCGACCACGTCGGGTACGAAAAATACAAGCCCGCAACCAAACCGACTGATGCTATAGACCCGTTTGCGAGCCTGATTTTTTTCGTCGGGTCGGGTCCGACCCCCGTGGGTAAAAAATGCACAGACCTGAAATCCGAACCGAAACTCATTTTTTTAACAGAACCCAACCCATACCCGACTGAAGCCTATGTTCGGAGCCGCTCGAGACCCTTTGGGTCGGGTCGTGTTGCGGATTTTTTGCACGTTCGTTGCCGCTCGAGACCCTTCGGGTCGGGTCGGTTTGGTCGGGTTGCGGGTTTTTTGCACACCCCTACTTTAAACATTAAAATTAGCAATTTTGATAAACATGAAAATTATAGCCCTTTATTATTGAATTACCCCCAATTAGAGTTAATTTATTTAGTATTTCGGGCATAACTTTTAACTCATAATTGTGATTGAAGTAATTCAAATAGGGTTTGAATAATAACACAAAGGGTTAACAACTTTCATGCTTATCAAAATTCAAATAGGGTGAAACAATTTAAGTATTTTGGACCAAAAAAAAAAGACTAGGTCTTCTCGAAATGACGTCGTTTTATATTATTGTATTTTAATAATTTTCTTTTTGCGATTGTTAATTTTTTCTACTCTCCGTCCCAATTTAAATGTCTACTACTGATTTTCGTTCATTTTCAAACCCAAAAAAAAAAATTTGATATATTATTTTTTTATTTTTTTACACCAAATTAAAGTGAAAATGCACAAAAATTCGTAGGGGACATTTGAATTGGGACGAAGGGAGTAGATACTTATATATCTATGTATTAATTTTACAGGTTCACTATATTTTTTTTAATTTCTTATCATTACATACTTGATCAGACGTAAAATATCATTCTAAAAGAGAATCTATGTCCCGATGAAGGGGATTTCAAAATCGAATAGACCCAAAAATTTATAAGAATTATTAGCACAAGACCTTTGTTCAGAAATAAATAAATTTAATGTATACCTTTTAAATGTAGTGGTTTGCTATTTTTTAAATGATCGATCTAAACCTTTAGCATTTAATGTCTATCAATTATATCTTTCTCACCAAAATTGATGATAATCAGATGTTAGCAACCATATGATCGTAACACATTCGGTTCCTGAGGCATTAAAGTCCTATAGTGTACAACTTGAGAGCCGGTTGAACTATTTTTTTAAAATTGGAATTGTCTATCTTATAAATAAGAAAGATTAAACCATTTCTGCTAAGAATGAAGTAAATTCCTATCATTACATACTTGATTGGATGTAAAATTTCATTCTAATAATAAATCTGGATCCCGATGAAGGGGTTTTCAAAATCCGATAGACCTAATAATTTACGAGAATGATTAAAACAGTACTAACCAAAACAAAATGAACGGTATCGATCGTCGTGATTATGTTGCGGTCATCTGGCTACGGTACATTGTACTATAGCATAAGACATTGGTTTAGAAACAAGTAAATTGAATGTATAGATTCTAATGGCATGTAGTTGCTGGCTCATTTTTTTGAATGGTCAATCTAAACCGTTAGGATTGAACGTCTTATCAATTATATCATCCTTGCCAAAATCGGTGATAATTTGATTCTAGCAACTACATGATCATAACATATTCGATAATTCCAGAG
>BPLS01000377.1:66780-83732 GCA_019656275.1 Rhododendron kiyosumense | reverse complement strand
ACATTAAAATCCTATAGTGCACAATTAGAGGGCCACTTGAGCTATTTTTTAAAATTAGAACTATCTATCTTTTACATGTACTTGCTGGCTCATTTTTTTGAATAGTCAATCTAAACCGTTAGGATTTAACGTCTTATCAATTATATCATCCTCACCAAAATCGGTGATAATTTGATCTCAGCAACTACATGATCATAACATATTCGATAGTTCCAGAAACATTAAAATCCTATAGTGCACAATTAGAGGGCCACTTGAGCTATTTTTTAAAATTAGAACTGTCTATCTTTTACATAAGAGGGACTAAATCATTCCTGCCAAAAATAAAGTAAATCTCTTATTGTTACATATTTGATCGAATGTGATATATCATTCTAATAATGAATTTTTGTACAGATGAAAAATTTCGTACCCAATGGCGACACGCTTCACGTCGCCAATTGCTTACGAACGTAAATTTGCCTTTTGGCAACGCGATTTGCGTCGCCGAATGTGAAGACTGTTGGCGACATCAAAGTATGTCGCCAATACGTACCCAATGGCGAAGGCACCTCACGTCGCCGAATGTGAAAACTTTTGGCGACATCAAAATGTGTCGCCAATACATATCCAACGGCGACACATTTTTGTTGTGTCGCCAATCCTTGTCGCTGAATGTGAAAATTATTGGCGACATCAAAGTTTGTCGCCAATACATACCCAACGGCGACGTATTTTTAGGTGTGTCGCCAAAAGTCAGATTTGTTGTAGTGCCTCCTTTTTAATTATTTAAAGAAAAACCAAACAATTTTCTAGGTTTAGTTAATCTCAACATCAAACACACAGGGTGGCCACCTAAAAGCCTGTTTAATTAGTAACAACCCAAGTTTTTAGTTAGCACACATCACCATCTCTGTGGATTTGACTTCGGACTTACCGGATATTGTGTTATGTCAATCTTAGTCCTACACTTGGGACAACCCAGTACTTTAGGACTAGGAAGCTGGCGAAGCAATATGCATCAAAATTTCTTTCCCAACCAAACCACAAAATGCACTAACCTAAATTTGCAACTTGCCTTTAATATGAGAGTCAATGATGTTATTATGTACCCATAATTGGACAATTGGATACTCTCCTCGATCAATAAGATTTCTCTACGTAGAGATACTGCAGAAGTGGTTGCACCTGATGAAACAAATTTCAATCATTTTTTCAGTTTCCTTGTTGCATGCAATGCATATAGAATAGTGAGATTTCAAACCTCTCTTTATTTTTTAGTAAACAAAATAAAGCCAACAACCTTACAGGCGAATCAAGCCCATCCAATAAAATCACAAACAATTAAGATGTCATGCGAACGACTAAAGTAATGTTTGCAAGAGTTCCAGAAACCACTTTATAAGAAGCAGTAGCTAAAAACAAGGGCTCTACAAAGAAAAGTAAGTCAAGAAGAAAAAAAAGTAACATAATCCATGACAAAGCCACTAGGACACTTAAACTTAAATTAGGAGGGCGGGGGTTATCTGCTAAATAAAGTGATATTGCACATTCCTACATATGCAAGAATTAAGAATATCCTAGAACCCAAAAAATTAAGAAGTCACCAAGGGAGTCATAAAGGACTAGCATCATGCTAACAAACCAAAAAACAAATGGACTTAACGCAACAAATGCGTGGTAAAATTATATCCGCGTGAGGAATCAAAAGTCAAAATGTTGACAACATGCTAAAATATCAAACTGTCAAATTTTTAAAAGTGGAAGTGACATAATCGGCACAAATTAACAAAATATTGAATACCATGCTAAAATATCAAGGCGAAAGTATATAAACACCCTCTCAACTATCACTTTGTTCGACAGAGGCCCTTTCATATTTAAAATCGCTCATACAGATCCCCTAAACCACTGAAAATGAAAAAAATGTTAACTCTATTAACAGAATTGAGGAAACGACTAAGATACCCTTTTTATATTAGACGAAAGTACATAAACACCCCTCAACTATCACTTTATCCCACGGAGACCCCATCACTTTTATATTGTTTTCGCTTGTCTGTTGCGCTGGTAAGGCGTTGATCTTTGGGCTTCTTTTTACTTCATTTCTAGATCTATTTTGCCAAATTTTTAGAAAACTGGGTTTGTGTTGTTTTTGCAATTGATCTATACATAAACTAGCGTGCATACTTGTCTGCAACCTTTTGAATTGCAAATTTTATTTTGAGGTTGGGTTTGTTTATAAGGCTACTGTGACTGATCTGTGGGATGTAATTCATAAGTGAGTGTCGAATATGTTCATAGTGTTTATAAATCTGTTAGATATGAACTAAAATTTCAGTATTAGATGAAATGGGTATCTTTGGTTGGGCGTATTGTTAAATAAAGCTCAAAAGTTTCAGACTTGTTTGTTGGTTTTGGGTTTGGGTTTTGATTGGAGGATATTTGTAGAGAGGAGAAAGAGAAGGGTTGGAGGGGGTGTATACATGTAATGCATGCATCTAATAAAATAAGGGTATTTTCGTCTGATTTATGGATGAGGCCGGGGTTCATCACAAACAATTCTGAGACGGAAGGGTGTTACTTGGGTAACAAAGAGTAGTTGAGGGGGTTTATATAGGCAATTTTAAATGTGAGGGGGTCTTTTTGGGACAAAGTAATCATTGGGGGGGAGGGGTGTTTATGTACTTTTGCCAACTATCAAAGTGGAAGTTAACAGCAACAGAGATGAGGTTTTTTTTTTTTTTTTTGACAAGACGGAGATGAGGTTAGCGAAGGAATTAAGAGATGACAGATGAAATCATGGAATGGAATTCCAAACCCTTGAATATATCATCGGTCTTTCATTTTTGGTGATGGAATTAAATTTGAGAGGTGAGCTTTTGGTTGGACAATTATTTTATACACAAAAAAATAATAATAATAATAATTTGGGGTCCTGGCCCCACCGGCCGAGGGTACCTCCGGGCAGCAAAATGTTTGTAACTTGTAATCCATAATTTTCCTAGAAAATTGGGGTGCATGTATCTTTAGTAAGATACATGATAATATTTTGTTTTATCACAATGGGATATGTAAAGTTCTCTTGGGACTTGTGATTCCTTCTCTCGATTCATCTTAATTTGTAGTCATATAGAAGGATATCCTGTGTTACAATAATTAACACATTCGGAAATACTATCAAATATTTAGAATTCTTATCAAGCTTCTTTGGTAAAGTTCTAGTTCAGTAGGAGCTCTATTAAGCCACAACAATATCTTTATTTCTTTCTTTTATTATTTGTTGCCACAACAACATCTTTATTTCTTTCTTTTATTATTTGCTTCAACTGCCCGCAGAAGTTCCAAACATGGTATCTTTCGTTCATCAACTGAGCATAACACGTGGTTTACACATTCTTGCCCTCTATTATTTTTGTGTTCAACACCAAATATTTTGTCCCAACAACTTGTTTTGAAAATGGTGAATTTCAAGAAAATTTGAAAAAAAAATGATCCCATAATCCAATGCAAAAAGTTTTTTAAATAAAAAAATTTATGGTAGCCAATTGCTATCAAAGTTTCTTAAACAAAACAAGAAAAAAAAATGCCAAAAGGCAAAGAACATGTGGTTGTGAAGCCTTTTTTGCAGGATCATATATGGAGAACGGAAATTCGACCAACGTTGTGAAAATATCATTCAAATTAAGAATCTCTTGAATGAGATGTGGACAAATTCCACATGGCATCACCAATTTGCGAATCCTACCAAATTGTAGGACTATGAAGGCAAGGAGCTTTATCATTTTCATCTCGAACATGCAGACTTCGCATTGGCTAAAGCACTGCAAGAGAACAAGGCTCTTAAAGATCAAATTGCAAAATCACATCAAAGGCAAAGGTTGCGAAAACTATGAACTACGGGGAGGTGTTGGAACTTGTAATCCATAACTTTTCTAGAAATTTGTGGTGCATGATAATATTTAGTTTTGTCACATTGGAGTATGTAAAGTCTTCTTGGAACTTGTGATTCATTCTCCAGATTCGTCTTTGTACTCCTACAAAAGGATATCCTATGTTACAATAATTAACACAATCGGAAATACTATAAAATATTGAGAATTCTTATCAAGTTTCTTTGGTAAAAGTTCCAGTTCAGTAGGAGCTCTGTGGGCTTTTTTTCTTTTATTATTTGCTTCCGCTGTCCCCAAAAATTCCAACATAAAAGATGTTTGGCAGGCATTTTGTTGACATTGAAGATGATCATCAGCTTGTCAGCCATATTTCTAGGAAGCCAATCGATGTACTTAGAGATTAATTATCAGGTGAGCATAATTAAACTTTCTTATGTGGACTGGATTTCTGTTGCACCAGGATCGATCACATTACATTGCTCACTTCAATTACGAATTTTACTGTCTTGTTCTGTTTATGCATTTGGTAATTTATGTTGGAAAATTTCCAGATTAGTGAATGGAAACTGGGGTACACGGAGGATCACTGAGGCAACCGAAGGGTCCCTCTTTCGGGTTTATTGTATCTGAACGAGTCCCTCAGATTTCCAGCACTTTTGCAGCAATTTATTGCCCATAATGTATGATTATTGGCAGAATTGAATCATGTATTGATTTTGGCAGTTTTTCCCCAATTCATTGTTGCGTATTCATGGCCCCCAAATTCAATTTCGGACTGTTACAAGGGCCACCTGAGGTGTATATATTCAGCATCCCGTTTTCAGAAGTGACTCACGAGTTCACGAATTCACAAATCCACTCTGATATTTTTGTTGTGTGAGAGAGAGGCCGACATAGCATTCAGTTTGCCAAGGCGGCTGTCCGGTTGTGTTCCGATAGCCGTGGTCTAACAGTTCTATCATGGGAGACTGTTTAGTTACAGAAATAGACGCCGGTTAACCTCCAACACTCAATGGTGGGGCGGTGAATCTGTTTTAAGGAGACTGATTTTGGGCTCGGTTTGGTGTTACAATTTTATGTACATTTCGTTTTCTGTTCATGTAACATATAATCTGTAATTTGTTTATATTGTTAATGGAATTGTACTCGGGAATTTCCAATCATATCGCAATTTTCATAACACCTTATTTATTTCTACTCGTTAAGCAATCATTAAGTTCCATCATTTGTTTCCTATGTTTTCCAGTCATTGTCTCTTTTTTGGCCTGGATGATGTTCAAAATGTGGTTTTCCAGGGTTCCTATACCCCATGTCTGCAGGAGAGAGAGAGAGAGAGAGAGAGAGAGAGAGAGAGAGAGAGAGAGAGATTACATAGAACTTTCACACAATTAATTAAGTCGGATACATTGCTTTTGACAAAAAAATACACCTTGAAACACATGCTTTATAAACTATATTTATTCTGCATTGCTCTGTTAACTACACCTTCAAAAACACAAGAAGGAAGATCATAGGTACATTCACATGGTATTTGACCCCTTTGTCAATGTACTGATCGCTCTACTGGCTATCTTGTTTCAAACGTACAGATGCGCGCACTGCGTATACTGCCTTCCAGGTTATGTTTTCGGGGAAGAAGAACATACGTGTTTGCGATACTCTCCCAGTGCCCATGTGGGAAACATGTTTCTGTATAGGGTATAATTTTGCATGCAATTCTTCATAAAGGCTCCGGTTAATTCCTGTAAGGGTACATTGCTTGAAGGTTATGAGAGGAATGGTATTATAGTAATTCTCATTTTCGCAAAAACATTGAAACTATTTGCCAAATAGATTCCTAAACATGTTATCAAGATTTTTTTTTGGAAAATGATATTGGCACTTTAAAAATTGATAGAAGCACTCCAAAAAACAAAGGAAAGTGCCTTTGGAATTGCACTGATTTTGGAGTGTCTGCATCAATTTCTGGAGTGACAATATCAATCTCCTTTTTTTTCTAAGAAAAAACCGAGTTTCAGAGAGTACACCAAAACATAAGTTTTATCTTCACGAGAACATTCTTCGACCAATAATGAACACGATAAGAAACTGGATTTTTCTTTTTGATTTTAGAAACTAATCATTTTGGAAAAGTGTTGCGTAGATCTATTATTGAAATGAGAACCTAATTTTGGTGCAATTTGGTCACATTTGCCCCTCAATTGGACAGCTTTATACATTGCTGCACCCTTTGCCCTTAATTGTAATTTCACACTTACAGATATTAACTATCAAAACCTAGAAACAACAGCACAAGTATATAGGTTTCTTTGAATAAAAGGGGAGTGTGTGTATATATATATATTGTTGGATTTCAGTTTTGTGCGCGCACTCCATTTTTTATGTCTTTGTCTTAGTACAAAACTGCCCTTCACACATTATTTTCTTCACACATGAAAGGGTAGTCTTGTAATTTCCATGAATGCAAACAAAAAAAGGGAGTGCTTTTAGATAAAAGAGGAGTGTGCATTGTTACCTGTTGCGGAAAATCGCCGTCTTCCATTTGTGCATTAATTAGCACTTTGGCAGCTTTATGCAATGGGGTAGGATCTCTGTTAGCCTAGTTAAAAGAGAAGTCAAGAAAAAAGGTAAATTTCTGAATTATATATATCGAACAAGATCTAATTATATGCATTGTTACGATCCAAATGTCTCGCATCGGTTAAGTATGGTCTTGGCCTTGTGTGTATAAGATCATGGACACTCTTCCCTTGCAAGATGCTCCCTTCATCCTAATTTATTGCGCCTATTTTGACGTTTACGTAATTTAAGGTGAGAAAATAATTACATTGATTTTGTGTCAATTTTACCATTTTATCCCTTTGTAATTTATGACCTTTTGTCAACTTTCTTTTCATGTCATTAATTTGCTCCACTTTTCTTTCAAATCAAATTCAAATTTTGAATTTGGGAGGGAGAAACGAGGGGTAATATATATGGTAATATGGACATCTAACATTGAAAAGTTTTGAAACAAACAAATCATTTTGGGACATTACAAAAAAGAATAAGGGCACAACAAAATGAGATAGAGTGGAGTAATTTTCAAGGATGAATTCTAGACAAGGGTATCAATTGATATTAGATTTAGGCCCCACATTGCGATATGAGTTGCAAAACGAGGCAACCTCTTAGCTGTAAGGTATTTAAATTATATATACTGATAGTTGAGTGGAGCCGCCAAAAGAGAAACAATTATCCTAGTGTCAATGTCAATAGAGTGGACTGATATAGACGTCAATTGTAGAGTGTGATGATCTTAATTAATGTTCCACATCAGCTGAATTGACGATCCAATGAGAGATGTCAAAGCTGAGGTGGACAAGTTAACGATCACTTGTGGCCTCAACTCTCAATTCAACCCATCTGCCTTCACTCATGCCAAAGCTAATGTGGCTTTGGCATGACCTACCCGCATGCCAATTTTTACAGCCCCTACCCCGTATGCCAATTTTCAAAATTTCAACGTTGGGAAGTTGAGAAACTTACTGTTTGAGTTCAAACAGTGTCCACATTTGAAAAAATAATTTCTTTTAAAGTTTATGAGCTCTATTTTTTTGGCAAAGGGTTGGAAAGAAGGTTTTGATGTCAAATTGGAGATGCCAAAATGCCACTTAGATATATATCCTTCTTTTTCAAAGCCAATTTTCAAGGGTAAGTTTTGCCCAAGTGTTTGTATCAAGCACCTTTCTAAATGAAAAAATTTTAGGGGCAAATTTTCGGTTCTCCACAAAACTAATGATATAGGCTCGATGTCGAAAACACTTTACAAAAGCAATCCCATTTACCACAAAACAAAATTTAATTCTTGAGAAGGCTATTTATGCACTATAAATCAATAAATAAATAAAATTGGAAAAGAAAAAGTTGTAATTCATCGAAAAAATAAAAAATAAAAAAATAAGTAACTCACCTGTCCAGCATGAATGAGACCCAACATAGCCCATGATGTCTGTACAAAATGCGTTCGATTTCCTTCCAGCGGTATGTATTTCTGTTGTTAACAATTACATAATTAAATAGAAACCAAGTCATTAGATATTGTATCTTTGAAATTCTGTGCTGTGATAGTAATTAAGTTTATTGCTTTACAAGCTTGGGTGGACAAACATTTCGATATATATACCATTTTAACATCACATTATGCCAGGGATGGTAATGGGACGGGCTGGACTCGAAGGGTACCTGTCCTTGCCCCATCTTAATTAACGAGGCAGAGTGGGAACGGAGACAATAGGGGTGGTCGCAAGGCCGGGAAAATCGGGTTCCCAGTCACCATCGCAATGTGCACTAATTTTGTTTTCTTCCGAGAGAGGATTTTGTCAATGAGTGATGAGAGTAAAAAAAAAATATAGGAAAATAAGAAAACAAAAGAAATGAATTTGATTTACTTTTTTGGCATTTTATTCTTATAATTGAGGATAGGTTAGGTAAAATGGGTCAGGAGAAGTAAATACTGTCTCCATCTCATTTGCTCATTGGATCAGTAAATACTTGCTCGGATCGGGGACGGAAGACGGGGACAGTATGTGCTAAATTATCCATTAGAGCCAACATTATGGAGAAAAAGATGTTAGAGGAGGTTTGTTACCATAGCTGGGCATGATTCATGGCTCTCTCCCCAGCCACCTTCCTCATTTTGTATGGAAAGCAAAAACTGAACACCTCTACGAATTGATTGACTATTTTTGTATGTACTCCCAGCAGTAGTCAACCCTCCTAGCGCGAAATATGTACCATAGATGAAACAAACTCCCCAGAAGCCATACCTGTTGATGTTTATAATGCTTTTGGTTAAGTCACAACTCTTATGCATTTTAGCATGTCTCTGAAAAAAACACCCAAATGATGTATCCATTTATGATATGCTCAAGTTAGTTCAAAAGAAAATGAACCCACCAAGAACCGTCGGGCTGCTGTCTCTTTTCGAGGAAACACACTGCTCTTTCCACAGAAGTATCTATTTCCTTCGCTCGATACATTGGGTATACGCGTTTGAACAATTGTAAACCTTCAATTACGGATGCAGTGTTCTCGACGTGCCTAGATTCCAAAATAAATGTTCAAGCTATGGAAATTTTTTCAGGGCTAATAGCCTAATACAATGAAAGAAGTACCACATGAGCATACTCTTTCTCTAGCACAATGTCTGCAAAAAGTTCGGAAGGATTCAACATCTGAACAAAAAGGGAAAGGTGAGAGACCAAATAAGCAATTAGGTTTCCAATTGTATCGATCCTAAATGGATTAACAAAAGCGCAACATTCCATTAGACTCCAAACAAGGTCTTGTTTGAGTAACCTATTGTAATTTGTAGTTACCGAGAGAAAAGAAAACAAAGTATTGTATAACTTCTTATTGTTTTACATGTATATACACTGCTCGATCTAGGAATCTAGAACAATAGAACAACTTACTTCAAAATATGGCTGTGGAACTGCTGGTTCCCAAAGAGCAAAACCACCACTTTCAGGACTCTGAATTGAATGACATAAAGAGTTACGGTTCTAGTCAAAACATCTAAAAACTATTGAGATACAATATTTTTCATACATGTAAGTATAAGAGGATGTCCACCGCCTCGTATAGTCGCTCAACATCCACTTTTTCTCCTGCAACATCCGGTGACATTTGCGAAAGTAGTAATAGACACTGTAGAATAGTCAGTTGATTAGAAAATCGCTCTTTTGAAATTCGAGTAATCTTTCTTGTTATAGTGTCGTGGAGCTAATAAGACTAAAATTACCTTCAATGCTTCAGATGTGCAATCTGAGACAGCCCAACCTTGATCTTGATCGGAGAAAGTCCATGCCCCTTTACTAAAGTGACGGTACATTTTTCTGAAATCCCCAGCAGGGTTTTCTTTGATCTTCATATTTTGTAACGGAAAATGCATAAGTTGAAGAAGTTGTACAAATTTTTAATTTTCTTCCAGTGAATTGAAAGATACCTGTGATTCTTTTATGAAAAAGTGCGCCCTTTTAAGAGTATCTCCATATTCATTAGGAAGATTACTTGCCATAATGGCTTGAGTCATAAGAGAACAATCCCATAACTGACTGCCAAAACTCTGCAATCGAAATCACAAGTGAGCAAATGAGTACATACTACCCAGTACTATGTTTGTGACAAATACAATTGACAATCAAACAAGCACATCCAACACTATAATTTTGTAATGTGGACCTGCATTTTCATTCCATCTTCCGCAAGCCACAAGTAATCAGGAACTCTGGCAAGATGATACTTGAACTCATCACCATTAGGGTCCTCTGCCCACCAAGACATCATTTGTAAACTCTGTGTTGCAATAAACACCCCATTAAATATGAATCATAATGCTTTGACACATGAGATCGCAAAGTGGAGTCCTTACAAATGTTATCGATTTTAGCAGTGCTAGAAAGTTGGTTCCATTATGAAAGTTCGACTTCCTACAGAAAATGCGGTAAGATTGTTGTATATCATCCAGGCCTAGAGACAACAGAGGACTACAACTAGACTTGGCATTTTTGCTTACTGAAATTAAAAAGATGAAGGCCTTCTTTTTCTTTTCGAGTTCATATCAACTTGGATAAGAAGGTGGCCCGAAAGTACACCCGTGTAAAGAGTGTATGCGTGTTACGGGAAGAACGCCTTCATTCACTTTTTATGTTCACTTCATTAACTTGTTTGCATTACTGAATACTCACCTTTTCTACGCATCCTATAGTAATGTATCTACTACTTTCTGCTCCATGCCGCATGTGTTTGATTGCTTTTCGAAGAGCTTTCTCTCTAATCTTGGAAAACGGCCACCGGTTTATGATTGGCTCCGTCACATAATGAAGACCATCCCAAAGCAGATCTTGAATGAATGTGTGAGGATAATACACATCCTCCTGCATTGAAATTTAGCACCAAATTGATTTCCAAGTTGCTGTACTTAAATGTTTCTTGAAATACCATGAGAATTCATGCACCAACCTTACAACAACAATGGCGTGCTTTATTCCAGTCTATCTCCTCATATGGCTGTGTGTGAATTTCTCGTCTCAATGATTTGACAAGTTCCGTGATCGGCCCCACGGACTTTCTTCCATATAAATACGACATTGGCATGTAAGTTGTGCGAGTATAACACCACATTTTTCCTGAATTACACAAAGGATGAAATTAAAGTCAGGCCAAACCACATAATGGCCTGAGTTAAAAGTGCCTTTGAAGTTACTACTAGTATAAGTCAATATTCAGTTCACCTGGATGGTAGGGGAAAAACGTGGGGAAAAGCCAAAACTCAGGGGTTAATGGGTTGCATCCTGACCATTCATACACTCCAAGAACCTGCAAAACAGAACTTATACACACTTTAATGTTTAAACAATTGATGTCCTTTCAAACAATACTGTCACAAAGACAAACAGATAATGGTGCCAACGCTCAGCCGTCCGATTCGCTCAATTGTTGTTTGATGTGCAGTTTTAAACTACTAGATTTTAAGATTTTAAAGCAACAAAATAAGATTACAACCGTAAGAGATAGATGTGTATCGATATCTATTCTAATATACAAAGGGAGAAACCATAACTGAAGAATTAAAAACTACCCATCCTAATCAATTGCAACCCACTTTCTCGTTTTATCCTCTTTGGTTTAAACTCTCTTCTAAGAAATCAATTTGATGGCAAGTGTCTGTTATTGATCCAGACACTAATCTGCCTGCCTCTTGGTTTTGATTTCCAGTTGTTTTACCTTGTGCACAAGCCATGGTATTCTGTTCGTTTGTTTTTACATTTTTCAATCAACAGAAAGTCAAAGACAAGGAGGACCAGTCCAAGCTCAGTCAGTTTTCTTGGGAACGACTTCGGTGTCCCCGGTCATTTTGGGGACACCGTAACTTTTGGCATAACAAAATCATTATGAGTATAACTAAAACCCATTATAAACATAACAGAACCATAGCAAGGTATAACTTAGGCATAACTTGTTTGTTATGCCTTGGTTGGATTTGGTTATGCTTTGGTTGGTTTTTTGAATATTCCTTAGTTATGTCTTGTATGGGTTTTGGTTATGCTTATAATGGTTTTGTTATGCCAAAAGTTACGGTGTCCCCAAAATAACCGGGACACCATAGCATCATCCTTCTTGTTTTTTGCATGTTGGGTTCTCTCCCCTGTTTGTGGATTTATTACTTGTTCTCACCCATATCTGTTCAATGGCTAATTAATTAAAATGTACTTGCAAAATCAATGGAATAAACTAAAAAAATTTATGTCAAACACTTAGAGACCAACCTTGTGGTTGGGCGGAGAGGGTTGTCTAACACATTTCCCTCACCGTATCCTTGGCTCCCTGAATTTAGAATATCAACCTTTGTCGTCTGTTGGTTCCTAAAATCAAGTGGCGACTCTAAATAGGATAAGTGAAAGTGAGCCGCATTGAGCTCTTCCAACCAAACAAGAGTACATGTCGTAACGGGTGTCTATGATAAGACCTTGAAAGAGGGGTATCCACATGCACTTTTTTGGTGCGGTGGTTACTTAACCTCTTGGATCAACCATAAAAAAATAAAAATAAAAAAGGGGCCAAAAAATTGACAGATCTTACAGGGTAAAATTCTGCCACAAATTGTTGAGAGAACCAGGTTTAGTAAGGTTTACCGAAAGATAGGTTTTGCCCCACGATGGTATCGCAGTTGCGCCACCATGATCAAGTATCCATTTCCGACCCCTTTCCATTTCCATGTTTTCTCCATCATAAGGCCCCTTTCCTAACAACCGCAACGCAATGTAGCTAAGTGCCGAGCCAATCATAGTACTATGACCTCCTACGTAGAATCCCCATCCTCCATCATCGTTCTGCATCAACAAATTTGATTGGTTAATAAGAGTTAAAGACATTAATTCATGAATTCAGACAACAGATCACAAACATGGATTTTCGAAATGAAAAATGCTATGGACATAATGAATGTGCACACGTCTAATACATATGCATGTGTTGGAATCCGTTCTATGTGTGTGGGCCTCAAACACATATGTCAGGATCTGTGTGTTTCCGTCTGTCGATAAAGTCCGCAGATGTGTCGAAAACTGTTCTATGTATGTGGGCCGCCATACAAATTAAATTGGCATTCTTTTTAGAGGATTTATTTAGGTACTCATCTTAGCTAGTTGGTTTGAATACTTATATTCACATCATTAGATTAGTTGAATGACTCATTGTGTCCTTTGTTATATATTATTCATATCTATATTTGAATGGTACTTATTCCTTAATTATATATATACTCTCCCCAAATTAAAAGGATTTGCTAACCTTTTTGAACACATTTTGGCCCTCTTTTCTCGGAACATTGAAGTGGGAGAAAAGGAAATGTAGGAACATTGTACACTCCAGAATGTTGAGTTCAAAAAAAAATCCTAAATGGACAAGACGACCTCATGACTTATTCTTATGGCCATCAACATCATCTCGTTGTTGTGCGGCAGGCCCGAAGGACCCAACCACAACCCAACGATCATTGTTGGTTGTGATATTTTGGTCTCTCTTATTCGTTTTTTTTTTTTTTTTTTTTTTGATTTGGTTTCTCCATTAATTTTTCAGATATGTTTGATTTGTTATTTTTCTAAAATATCACAACCATCAATGTGGGGAGGATGTCTATTTAAGTTCCCCTACTTACTTTAAATATGGAACTCACGTGCATCGGACAACGATTTCAAACATGTGTCAGAATTTGTGCATCCCTTGTACGTCTGTGGCATTGCTCTTTGAAATTACAGCCCGACTATGTGCAAAGATTTTGTGCACAGATCATAGTGCATATGGGACCCACTTCGAAACCCAAATAAGCGATTCAAGTGGTTTATTAAATTTACAATATCGTTTCGAGTGGCGACGCAAAAAATTAGCTAAACCAAATAACTATAAGTAGACCTGGGTAACAGATCGTGTCGGGTCGTATTCGTGTCATGTCAGTTGGGTTCGTGTCACAAACCACCCAACTCGAACTCGACCCATTTAGAATTTATGTTTCTCGAGTAGTGTCATTTTCGTGTTTCATGTCAAAAATACTCAATCCTAACCTATTAGCTTCGTGTCCAGTTCGTGTCGTATTATTGTGTCCGTTGCCCAACTCTATATATAATTATAGATATATCATATTTTATATATATATATATATATTCGTGTTAATGGGTGACACATATTAGTAACCGTATTGGTTGTGTCAATTTCGTGTCTCACATGTTCAACCAGAACCTGACCCATTTAGAATTCTTGTTTCTCGAGTCGTGTCATTTTCATGTAAAAAATGTTCAATCCCAACCCGCTAATTTCGTGTCCGGTTCGTGTCGTATTATAGTGTTTCGTGTTCATTGCCCACCTCTAACTGTAAGTGCTTGATTCAATTTTCTAACTTTTCATTTAAATTTTTGGATCTATAATTTGAATGTAGCAAACGGTTTGGATTGTTTATGTGGAACCCAGATTGACCCTTATGCCGTGATCTGTACAAAAAAATATCTACGTTCAAAGACTTTCTATTGACATAAAACTACGGTACGGGCATAGAGTTGCGCACACATGCCTGATCAACACAGTTACGTCCATAATGATCGACGTATGTGGGTTCTACCGTGCATGCATCGAATAATTCCTGACATGGATGTGTCAGGAATTGTTTGTATCCAACTGTGTCCGTAACATTGCTGTTTTGAATTTTCGCTCGCAATAATTTTTTTATCACTATATACCTGGTGATTGTAAAGGTATCGAATCATCTCCTTCTTGTGCTCTGCTGTTAAGACGGTGTTGATTGCTCCGCTAATGTATAGGACAATGAGCTGCAAATTCAAGTCGATAGTTGTCACGTTTATTGATGTGAGCTATGTTATTTTCTAATTATTAGGAAGAAAAATCTAGACTAATTTATGTGCAAATATTTTTTGAAAATCATAAATGAATTAATTATAGAATTTTGTGTACATCCTGGATCATACTGTCAACAAGAAAAAAGACGAATCGACAGATATCAATTATTGAAAGAAACTCAATAACTGATACGTTATTTCACTTTTTGGGTCCTTTGAAACAAATGGAATATCTGATACGTTATTTCACTTTCTTTTTTTCTTTTTTTTTTTTGTGCAAAGGGATTGGACCGTCTAGTCTACCCCCATTTTGGGCCCTTCTCGGATTTGCTTGAATGATCCGGACCATAAACCTTGTCACGTACATCACCCACCCCAACCATGTTCATCGGATTATCAATTGTCTTTTTCCCGAAACACATTTACGATAGTGAAAAATGGTAACTACAAAGTTTGAAATTCTGCATTGGAACCTTTTTTTTTGCAAACATAGATATGTTTCGAAAAATATTAACTGATCTCCAATAAATATAGTTCTCGGCGTGTTTGATGTTCTCAATAAAAGGATAAAAATGAATGATATCTGTCATTGCAAACCACAGGATCAGTAACTATACATATTACTCGTATTAGCAAAAGTACTACTTACCAGGGGAGGTGTGAAAAAATTCGGGCCACTATTTTCAGCTGGCCAGTGACCATCTTTCGATTGAATTGCACGATTCAATCGAATGGCTTTTCTCAGAGCAGTTGTAACGGCTTCGTAGTCCACTTGTTCCTTCTCCCCTAGTCTCACCGGAGGTATGCTTAGATCGACGTTGCTGTTTTCCTTCTTAATCTGCATCGTTGGTTTTTACATATCAAGACATGCAAACTGATGATAGAAAACGGTTTAGAATTTTTTTACATCTTCAATTTTCTTTTTTCAGACAGAATTCTCTAAACCAAACAGGAATATTTCACAGTACCCCTCGATATGGTCTTTATCAAGTGAACGGTGGAGTCGCTGGTGTTGGCATTGTCGCCCGTAACCATCTGGGCAGTGTATTGGGTATGGTCTCCAAGCCTTGTACAGGCGGCTAGAATCGTCGCTCGGGTACCATTATGGAAGGTGATTCAGCCCAAGTAGTCCAAGCTTTGAACCGGCACTGCAACAAAATTGGTCTATGGCGATGGAAAAAATTCATCGCCAATTAGCTCATTTTCGTCGCCATAAGCATTGCTGACAAAAAAAATCATCGTGCCCATTCGTCGTCTTATCCTTGTCACTAAAGACCCCTAGCGACGAAAAGAAAAATCGTCGCTGTTTCGTCGCCGGCCAATGCATTCTCATTGCGACGAATTTTTTTGTCGCTAAATGCCAAATGGTAAAAATAATCTGCATTTTGTAGTTGCCACCACTCGAACTCATGACCATAGAGATTTACCCCGTGGTGCACGCAAACTAACCAGAAGATATTATGCAATTATTTATTGGAGTATATTTTAGGAAGACGATTTACATCATTGGATTTTGTCTGGTCATTTTCTCTTACAACCTTCAATGTATCCATAATTGCCTATAAATTAATAATGCAATTCCTGCAATGGGTCACGTAAAGGTCACACATGTTAGGTTTAGACATTCGGTTACCTATTTCAGCGATAGATAACATTCATTTCTTTTTATTTTATAAAAATAAAATAATGGATTAATTAAGGAATCAAGATTTGATCAATGCCCCACGTGGGACCGTTACACAAATTATCAGAGCCGTTTAATATATTTATAAGAACATATTTCTAAGGGCTCCTTCAAAAAATTAACTCATTTGAATATCGGTAAGGGCTTGATCGGCTTATTTAGTTGATTTCTGCCAAATTTTGTAGGACAAAATTGGATGAGCCGATCAAGCTTTTACCGATATCAAAATGAATTGATTTTTTTTGGGAACCCTTAAAAACATATTTTAAACAAGTTGAACAGCTCCGATTGCGCGAGGCTCCAATATATATATTTATTTATTTATTTATTTTGTAGAGCTCACGTGCATCGCTCAGTTCCGCACAAATTTGTGTCCAAATCTACATACTCTGAGTACTTTGCATACTCAAAAAAAGGAAAAAATATCTGCATATTCTGCGTGCACAAACTTTTTCTTAAGATTTTATTTATACCTGCAATCGCATGAGAACATCGCCGCCGGCA
>BPLS01000377.1:0-66770 GCA_019656275.1 Rhododendron kiyosumense | reverse complement strand
CGAACCCGAGATTTATTTTTCTGGTAGTCATCTCGAGCTTTTTCAACTGCTTCTCTCTCCTCTGGTGTCCCAGCATCACGATCGAACTCCCAAATTTGTCTACCAACAAAGTTGTTGGTGCTATACAACCATGGCCCTCGGCCTTCTGCAACCTTTAGCTTCCACATGTATTCTTTTTCGAACTCAATTCAATGGCTCTCCCCCTTTCTCTTGGTAGCTGAAGTACTTGCATGAAACAAAATTAAATGCGATCATTTACATGGATATATTAGTCGGATCAGTAACGGACGCACAATTTATGTTAGCAAGATCCGAACCACATGCATTTCCACATAATAACAAATGTACAGTTTATAAGTAATATTACAAGTTTCTAGGTTTGGGAAGAGATCAAGTGGTGTATATATACGTTGCCGTTGTTCAATTTTCTTCTCAAAAATATTTGGAGTGGTGAAGGGCTGGGCACCCCTTGTGTCCTCTCTGGAGTGTTAAAAATCTGCAAATTGAGGTATATACATAATGCTGACTTCATTTATCATACTTGCATTTTATCTAATGAAAATGATGACTTAAGTCTAAACTATATTGGCAATTAATATTATACAGAGCCAGAACACAATTATGCATCGATGTCCAATTAAGTTGATTTTACAAAATTCTAGCACTACTTTTAATTTGACACGTTCGCGAAATGAATAGTTTGGATCAATGTCATTGGTCTCGGATGAGACTTAAAATCAAGTTTGAAATCAGTTATGGGTTGGGCTTAAAATTTTGGAATCAAGTTTGAAAAATGTACATGTATAGAGAGAGAGAGAGAGGGAGAGAGAGAGAGAGAGAGAGAGAGAGAGAGAGAGGCAAATATTGGAATAAAGTGGAAGCTGATGTGTAGTGTAGATACCTGGACGAGTGAGAGCTGAAAACAAGGAAGTACATATATAGAAACCCCAAGAGGTATTGCTATTTATAGACTTTGTTTTCCTTACCGGATGGTATATGAAAGTGGAGACACTTCAAGGAATGTGCCGGTGATTGACTTTTTTTTTTCGGTAAGTAAAAAAAAAAAAGACTTTGCCGGTGATTGATGAATAAACTTGAAGGCAACTTTACGTCTAAATCTCTAATAATCACTAGTGCCGAATTTTATTGTCGGTGTGGATAGAGTTTTGAGACTCGCTATTAGCATTTAGACATAAGTTCACCTCTTTATGTTTTTATGATATCGTTAGTGTTTTGGATTTCATTGGATAAAAATTTATGCAAGTGCCAGATGATTTTTGACAAATGCAATTTGTTCTTCTGTTAACAAATGCAATTTATACTTTTTTTTAAGAGGATATAATCTTGATTTCCGACTCAGTTAAGCAAAACTAGTCAACATAAGATATCATATTTTTAAATATGAAATTGAAGTACAAATAGGCTACTCCATAAATTAGTTATGGAGAACGAGAACGCGGCGTAAAAAAGAGAACGGGAGGAGCGCATGACTACTCATGACATTTTGAAGGATTAGATGACAAAGCTCTGTTCCACTTAGTTTTTTATTATATAAATACTTATTTCTAATTTTACGAGGCAGATAATTCTCTTACAATATATTACTTTTAATTCAAAACTTGCATAAGTATTTATTTGTATTTCTCTTAGCAGAACTGGACCTAATAGGGTCACCAATCTTACCCTTTTCTTTTCTTTTTCCTTTTTCAAATCTTGTACCAACCGTACTCGTCCAATGAAATGAATGAATGACAAGTTCATCCTTTTCTTGGAATGGGATTGGTCAAACACTCTAACTTATTCTAGAATTGTTATTATCATAATAATTATTATTATGAATCAATCTTGAAGATAATCCCAAAAAAATCTAAAAGTTCTATTTAGCTATTTTGAATTACTTTTGTCTTTATTGAACTTTTCTAAGTTGTTCATAACTTTTTAATTTCTGAATTTTATACATCAAGACCAATACGTAATCCAAAAAAATATGAAACAAAGCTAACAAAAGTTCATATTACTTTTTGGAATTTTTTTTTGGATATTTCCAGAAATTCTTGTGAAAAAATCATAATTTTTTACTTTTTTGATTGTTCTCATCGAGACGAACCAACAGTACATGATCATCAAAAAAAATTTTACAAAAGTTCACATGACCTTTTGGAAATTTTCTTGGATATTTCTAAAAATACTTGTGAAAATTAAAATCATACTCCCTCCATCCCATTTTTATTGTCTATTTTTGTTTTTCGTGTCATTCTTTCAATGCTTATATCTCCCAATCTATAATGTTTTTCATAATTTTGAAAACTTTGTATTATAGATCTAATCGAGAACTATCAAACAAAATCCATATTGCATATTTTTTGAGATTCATATTAGAAGATATAAGCGTTGAAAGAACGGCATAAAAAACAAAAATGGACTATAAAAATGGGACGGAGGGAGTAATTTTTTACTTTTCTGATTGCTCTCGTCGAGATGAACCAACAATATACAATCATTAATTTATTTTATTTTTGTCAATCAAAAGACCAAACCAATTCATTAATATATCTCATACAACACCTATAGATAATCCAATAACAGAGCACGTCATACAGCAACAACTAATAACTTAATAGAGTTGTGTGGACCACTATGTTCAGTTATTAGTTTAGTTTTAATTTTAATTTTGTTTCCAATCATTACCATATATCTTTCTCCAATCATTACCATATATCTCCAATTATTAATCTCTGCCTTGTTCTCTTTACAATTTAAAAAGAATTTTTTGAAAAATTCCCCTAGATTCCACCCACTTTCAACATTTCTCTTTTTATCTCTTTTCACTTATTACCACTACTATTTTTCAAAAAAAATTTCAAACATCAATCTAAACAAAGTATTAATTTCTCTCTCTATCTCTCTCTAATCATTACCCTTCTCTCTAATCATTATCATATTTCTCTTTTCACCTACTACCAAAACTAAACTGCAAATCAAACAAAGCCATCAATTTTTTATGCCCACGAGTCACGACATTAGATTTATGTCAGACCCGCAAGAGATCTCAATTTTTTTAGTCAAACCCGCAAGATATCTCAATTTTTAGTACTTAATTAATAGATTTATTTAGTCAAACCCGCAAGGGATCTCAATTCTTAGTACTTAATTAATTAATAGATTTATGTCAAACACGCATCTCAATTTTTAGTCAGTACTACTTAATAGAGTTATGTCAACACCACATGCGCAGGTCCGCAAGAGATCTCGATTTTTATCCGAATCGCACCATACGCACGATATTAGCAGTTCATTGTTTTTTGATAATCAGATGTTTGGACCAGTTTACGCTCACCTCGACCAATATTCCGGAGTCCTGAAGTTAACGAGCAAAAAAATCCTCTAGTAGCCCCAAGATTTGGAATATTTGGTCTCCGAAAAATTTGAACATGCGACCTCATAGAGGATAATTAACTTTCTCATGCACACGTGACCAAACCCCTTACGGCCAAGAAAACAACCTTTCGTATGGTATTACCATTTACCGTTCAACATAGTTGAGCAAAAACTCTCTGGACCGGCCGGTTAATATTATTACTTTCAAGACCGAAAAGTTATACATAAAAAAACACCCGAAGAGACAGTGGTGGCTCCAAATATTTGTAGTGGTGTGCTAAAAAATATCTTAGCTCTACTAGTTTATCTACAAACAATATGTTCACGAAGTATCATTATATCATCATGAGTAATGCGACCAAAAATATAAAACTGCATAATACATACAATTATCCTCATTTGTCGTTGGGAGAGGGGACAGGGCTCGATTAATATAGTCATACTTTAAATTAGATCGATCCTCATGTAGTTTAGAATAATCGTCATGTGGAGTGCCTGGCCAGCCTTTGTTGGTCATTATATTAGTCTTTGATTATAGATTTTTTTATAGGCAACAAAATTTTATTAGAACTCGACAAAGGATATATTGAGACGAGGCCAAATACAGACCATAGAGATTGAGGTACCGTAAGAGGCCAACAAAAAAAAAAAAGGAAAAAAGAGAGAAGAAAAAACATTCAATGAAAATTGAATGAGCCTGACGACAAGACGGCCCAAAATACCACAAAATCATTCCAGATGAAACATTGAATGCCAACATAAGGCAGGTAGATGGAAAGCATCCAGCTCTAGTAACTCTTTTTTTTTTTTTTTTGGTACTTCGGAATATTATAGATAGTCAACTAAAGAGTTTGTAGCATAGGTTCATACATGGATCAAAAATTACAATCCACAAAATGAAATACCAAACCCCTAATCGAGAATCTACCTTAAGTTAAGGCGATTGCGAATCCAAAATTCTCTAAGTGAGGGTGGTTGAACCAAAAAAACCACCAAAATTCTAGTAACTCAGCTCGCAAGATCTTTGATTATGGATTACTTGGGTTATTAAGTATTGACAGTGTAGCTGAAACCTCTTAGGTGCTATCAACAGTTTTGGGATTAGTTCTTACAGAATCTTGCTCTGACTTTAAATGAGGTCCGAACAAATATTGACAATTAACCAACTGGAGCTAGCTCAATTAGTCAAGACTTTTTAATCTCATTAGGAGGTCAGGAGTTCGAGTCTTTCCACTTGCGTGTGGGTATTCTTTGCTTTGTTATTTCTCTCCTTAATGGAGTTTGTAGTTAAGTTGGGCTTATAGTAATTGTTGTCCCTTTAATGGACTTATTTATCTTGCTGATTCAATTATTGGACTTGGTTATCTTGTGTTCTTTGCTTTGTTATTTCTCTCCTTAATGGAGCTTGTAGTTGAGTTGGATTTATAGTAATTGTTGTCCTTTAATGGACTTATTTATCTTGTTGATTCAATTATTGGATTTGGTTATCTCGTGAACTCTCATACAATGGAAGTAGTGTCACGTGATTTGTACTTTGTACCTCAAACATGATGTAATGATCTCTCATACCGATTGGCAAAAAAAAAAACAATAAATATTGACGATTGGATTGATTTTTCAAGATTAGTTGAGGTGTGTGAAAATTGGTTCGAACACCTATAATTATCGAAAAAATGTGACAATGTAGCAGATTGGGTGTACAAATGAAATCTCAAATAAAATTCAAAAATTGTTATGAACCATGAAAAGTTCCATGACACTTAACATGTATGAAACTGAAATGGATGACTGAGATTCGCTCGCCATCCATTTCAATTTCATGGAAACTTTTCATGTTTCCTATCGATCCCAATACAATTACTACTACTAAATATATAAAAATATGAACTGCCAAACATACCCATCTCTTAACTTGCAGCTACAGCCACTGCCAAGAGACTTTATTCTACGTTAATTTTGTTTTATGAAGAGTAAAAAATTCATTGACTAGAGAATATTACAAACTACAGATAACTGAAACAAGACATTGAGCACATTGAAGTCAAATAACATAGCCAAATAAATTGAAGGATACATCTAGTGATAAATTGATAAGGCGGTTAGATGTCAGAAAACTGCATACAAATTGTCAATAAGAAGCTGTACATGTCACAATAGTCCCACTCTTGACTAAGCTTCCTTGCAGAAACTGACCGATACATACCAAGTGACTAAAACCCCCAATCGAGAAAACTGTGTGCACGGTTAGACATCATGCACAGGGGCGGAGGCCACGGAGCTATGTTGGGGCCTGGGGGGCTCCGGCCCCCAAACCCCAACTCCCCGACCTTCCGAATTTTAAATTTTTTATTTTGTAGTATATATGTGATTTTGAATATTATTGTTGATAAAATTATTCATGTATAGCTACTTATAATCATAATAATTGGTGTTTGATTTGATAAAAATCGGTTATTTTATCTTCTCATTTCTCAATTTCTTCCACAAGTAAAAAATAAGCATGTAACAATTGAAGTAGCCTAAAGAAAAAAACAAAAAAATTGGTGTATTTTAACTGCATGAGGGTAGAATCATTTTAATGTACAAATGTAATGTATTAAAAAATAAAATTCTTATAATATAATAAGTATACCTTTCAATAAAAAAATATAGGTCTATTTAGCCTACCTCCGAAACCAAAATCATGGCTCCGTCACTAATCATGCAGCTACATTGCCGAAACCAATTGCGTGCATGCTCTACGTGATTGTTTATACCAAAAAAAACATTTTCACGGGAATCATGATAGTGGCAAGCCGAGCTCGCGAAAAACAAAAAGTACCATATAATCACCAAAAATTTAGAAATAATAATATATTGGGGAGAAAGCTAAGGCATGGATGTATGTAAACCTTGGATGTATTAATATTTTTCCAAAAAATTTTCGTTCAGTTGCACGGAAAAAATGGAAAAATCAATTTTTTTGTAACTTTTTATGTGTTCAGTTACCAGAAAAATTATAAAATCTACAACTTCAAATTGATAAACACTTTCCTGCAATATAGGTCTTACAAAAATGAAGGAATTTTAATTTTTCTGTAAGATTCTCTTCAAGCACAGAGAAAAAGGAAAAACAAAGAAATGGAATTGGAATAGCACATGGTTTTTCCCTCCCGTCACCGCACACAGATATAGAACCCAAGGAAGAGAAAGAAGAAGAGGAGTTGTGGTGACTAGGATTGAGAAAGAGAGGGGGCGGCGGCAGGTGGGGTTGTGAACTTTGTTGACTGCATGATCGTGTTTCTAATATCTTTGAGATAAACCAATTTGAAGAAGCAAAAGTAAGTACTCCGTCCCGATTTATTTGTTCCTTTTTAATTTATACATATCTTAAATTGATTGTCCAATTTCATAATCGATGGATCGAATTATATAAATTTCCAGATCAATGAATCAGATTGGTTTTCTTAATAAATAGAAAATCCAATATTGAACAAACAAATCGAGAGGGATGGATTATAAATTTCATATTGGAAAGATTTTACTGTATAAAATATTGCGTTCTTTACTGAGCAGCCCATGCACTTACCACGTGGCACCTTTTTTAATTTTTTATATTCTACGTGATAGTTGAATTGACCATGCACGGTTGAATTGACTATGCAGTTGAATTGACTATGCATGGTTGAATCCCTTAACTTACACTACATTTCAGATGAGGCCAATTTCGGATCACATAAAAATTTATAAAAAATATCTATAGATTTTAAAGTATTATTTTATAGTGTCTTATAAAAAATCAATTCCAACAAATATCGATAAGTATTAATTTTGGATTCGTAGGGGGCAAATTGTGCAGTTGAGCAATTTCATCACTACAGATTGAGAAATGATACTTACGGATATTTGCATATTGAGCTGATTTTTTTACAAGACTCCAAAAAATGAAATTGCGCAGTTGAGCAATTTCGCCACTATGAATTGAGAAATGATACTTACAGATATTTGCATGTTGAGCTGATTTTTTTACAAGGCTCCATAAATTAATATTTTAAAATTTATGAGTGTTTTTTCTAAATTTCGCGAGAGAGTGAGCCCCACATAAATACGCATTTTTTATCTAGTTGCTTGGGTACGAGTTATATCCAGTAGTCAAGGGATATTGCGTGGGTGTTAAAAAAACAATCGTTAAACGCGTTCTCCTTGAATCTTGGGTTTGCTAATTGACTGCGAGAATGTGATGTGCTCTTTGAATCCTGGAGTTGCTAATAATTAATTGGTGGAACGTGAAAGCATCAACAAATTTAGAGTCATTCTTCCGTGAATTTCTGAAGGTTCGTGGAAGGCTTGAGGAGTTAAGGTGCTAGATTGGTTTCCTGGGGGGTCCTGTCCCCCAGTCTCTCACTGATCTTTTTCTGTATGATGTCAGGTCTTCTGACCATCCATCTTTTTGATTAATAATAATCCATCTATTTTTCCGAGGGAAAAAAAAAAGTAACGGCAATCAAATGTTAGGTGTGGTGAACGAGGAGTCAGCAAGTAGTTCTTAGGGTAATTTGTGGAGATTCAGAATCGCAGGGTAAGATTACTTATAACCGCACATGTTAATTATAGTATTTGATTCATTTCCGTGATTTTTACCCGTTTTTGGGAATTTCCACATATAAAACCAGTGTTCATCATTCATTCTTCATTCCTATTATGCTTGATTATTGGCTTGGTAGCAAAACAAGAATTTCAAGTAGTAGTAGTTTTATTTGAGATTTCATTAATTTGCATGTACACTCAATCTGCTACATTGTCAACATTTTTTTTTGATAATTATAGGTGTCCGGACCAACTTTCATGCACCTTGACTAATTAATTTTGGAAAACCAATCTAATTGTCAATATTTATTGGGACCTCATTTAAAAGAACTAATACCGAAAGTGTTGATACCACCTAAGGGTATCCACAATGCTATAATCAAAAATTGATAATCAAAAATTGCCACATCAGCTTTTGATTATTCATTTAAGATATTGCTAAGATTAACAATGTAGATGTCTACAATGGCATAATCAAAATTGGATAACCAAAACTTGTTATAACATCATTTTTTTAAACTACAAAAAACTAAAAATTGTGAAAAGTAGAAAATAGTTTTTCAAAAAATAGTTTTGAAACTAATAATAACTATTTACTAGAAATTGAAAATAATTTTCAAAAAAAATATTTTTAAAAATTTGTTTTCTAAAAAAAATTAGTAAAATATTTTTTCGAAAGAAAGAGAGGAAAAAGGAAGAGAGACAGAATAGGTGTATTTGATTGAGAATATGTGGGTCTATTAAATTTGGTTATTGTCAAAATGTTGCTAGTTTTGATTATCCAAAGCCCAAAATTTGATTATTTCTAAAGAGGTTGTTAAGTTTGATTATAGCATTGTGAGTCATATTTTACACCAACATTGTTAACTTTAAAAACCTTTTACATTTGATTATAGCATTATGGATACTCTAAGAGGTTTATTATTCTAAACAAAAGGACGAGGAGGATCTAATTAATTTAATGTATGAGTATATATATGGAGCCCTGTCCTCTCTCCCAACGAGAAATGAGGAGAATTGTAAGTATTATGCAGTTTTATAATTTTTGTTGCGCTATTCATAGTGATATAATGATACTTCGTGAACATATATGTTTAAAAAAAAAACAAATAAAAGAATAATAGATCTTGATCCTCTTAGTTAATCATATTTGCTAGTAATGAAATCAAAAAATACTAAAAATAAATATTGAACATATATGTCATGTATTAGATATTCCCAACATATTTTGAAAAGTATGTCTAGTGCAATTGGGCAAATGATCATGCGCTAGGGTGTGATTAGTTGAAAGGCCCAGGTTTGAAACAAAGGATGCGCAAGAAGTGAAAATTTTTACCATACGAAAATGGAATTAGCGACGAAATTTATTTTTGGCGACAAAATAATTCATCACCAATTTCGTCGCCAAATTGCTACATTTGGTTGCCAATGGTCAACTTTTGGTGATGGATTTTTTTGTCGCCAAAATGAATAATCGGTGATGAATTTATTTTTTCGTCGCTAAGCTCTTTCGCAACCAACCTTCACCGACGAATTTTTTCGTCACCAATTTATTTTTGTCGATGAAATCTAACCCTTTGACGACAAAAAATTTTCGTCACCAATTACATGTTTTCTTGTAGTGATTGTTTGTAAATAAACCGGTAGAGCTTAGACAATTTTTAGCACACTGCTACAAATTTCTGGAGTCACCACCGTCTCTTCGGGTGGTTTTTATGTATAATTTTTTGGTCTTCCAAGTTACATAACCGGCCAGTCCATAGAGTTTTTGCTTTAACTATGTTGACCGCGGTAAATGGTAATACCAGACGAAAGATTGTTTTTCTTGAAAATGTTCATCAACAGAATTGCTAATTAATATCAACCCTAAGGGGTTTGGCCAACTGTTCATGAGAAAGTTAATTTCCTCAATAAGGTTGTATGTTGTAATTTTATAGAGATCAAACATTCAAAATCTTGAGACCACTAAAGGATTTTTTTTTATTGTTAACTTCAGAACTCCAGAATTGATCGGGATGAGCACAAGCTAACCCGAACGTCAAGTTTTCAAAAAAGAATGAACTGTATGGTATGATTCGGAAAAAAATTGAGGACTCTTGCGTGTTTGCCATAACTCAATTACTATTTTTTTAAGTACTAAAAATTGAGATTTCTTGCGGGTTTGACATAAAAATTGAGATGTCTTGCGGGTTTTACATAACTCTAATTAATTTGTCTCATTAATGAAAATTGAGATCTCTTGCGGGTTTGAGTATAAATATTTTTTTTGGAAAAAAATTATTAAGAAAACTTGACAAGGACACATGAAGTTGGGGGAGAGGGAGGGGAATCCAACTAAAGGTTGGATGGAAAAAAAACAGCCAATGGAACCAAGCCCAATACACCCAAATGGCAAAGCACAAAGACACCTTTTTTTTTTGAACGGCGAAAAAAGGAATATTATTGATAGATATAATGGAGTAAAACATATCGAGGGCAAGAAAAGATAGAATCACAACGTGAGATTAACCTCCAAATCATTTTGGCACCCAACCCTACGACAATCATAAGTTATTCAAGCACAAAGACACCTAAAGGGCAAAGCCCAACCCAAAGAGCCAAAACCTAACCCTAAACAAAATAGCAAACTAGTCACCGCCGCACACCTAAAGCCCAGCCACTGCCACCTCAACCACTAGTGGCAACCAGCCACTGCCCAAGACGTTTGTCGTGACTGTGTACATGCCCCACAAGACGACGACATTAGCGGGTTGTGCTACCGCAATTTCCGGGAGATGACGGACCCCAAGTCAAGCCCACCAAGAAACCACCAAACCGGCCTTCACAAATCTTGAACATCAAATTGAAACCTAACCAGTAAACAAGAAACCTATTCTCTATTGTGGTTGTCATGAATCTTGAACATCAAATTGCTAATGTAGGCACGCCTTCGACTGATCTAGCTCTTTACAACTTTTCTTGGATTTCATAAGTTTGTCTTTCCAAGTAGATCACTTTCAGGACGCATAAAGGGAGTGACAATTTCACTCAAAACTGACTTGTACTTTGCGATTTGACCGGATGATTATTTTTTAAGTCCTTCCTATTCGCTGGTTGATTTTGGGTTTAAAATTAAAATACCAGGGCAATTTCGATTAGGATTTGGCATGCAGAATTACCCAAATCTAATCGAACCAAAATGAATAATGTCCTAGGACTTCGTAATTACCATTTATAAACTGATGGTATATATATACCTTTTTTTTTTATATACCCAATATTGTAATTTTCTTTTTCCAATTTGTATAGTGTAAACTGAAGGTTATGTTTGATGTTGATCAGCTTAGGCATGCATTGTTGATACTAACTGATTTTGATTCATATTTTTCTTTTATTCTCTTGAAGAGACAAATAAATAATTTAAACCAATTTAAAAATGAAAAATTAACAAAAATACTTGTAACTTCAAAACTAATGAAAAACGATTCTAGAATATATATATAAGTTAGACCAATCCCATTCCAAAAAAAATGATGAACTTTTTTTTTTGCCACAACGATAACAGATGATATTATAGATCTAAGAAACAGTACATCAAGAGGAAACTCTATCCCTAACCAAGGGATCAAGAAACCAAATAGGAGGTGATTCAGTTCAAAAGATATACCCAATTTCAACTAAACCAATCACTCCAAATAGATGGAGCACTGCAGAAAACAACTAAAAACACCCACATAGAGGTGATAGAAGCTCCACAAATAGGGAGAAATCCCACACAGGGGATACCAAAGAAAAGAACCAGAAAAAAGTGAAAAACTAGTAACGGAACCGGACAGAGTCCGGCGTACCGGAGTAGACTTCATCTACCCACCTAGATCTCCTACTCCGGCGGGAGGAGGACGCCTCCGGCAACCACGATTTGCAAGCTCCTACATCCAAAAGTTGTCGGACTGCACGACGGAAAAGGCGGAGGAGGGCCGGCGGATGGTGGTTTGGAGAGGAGGAGGATGGGGGTGAAGAGGGAAAACCTTTGAGATCTATAATCGAGAGATTGAAAAATCCCACGAGGGAAAGAAATCCCCCCCTCCCGTCACCCATTGGGGCATAAACCCTGGGGGGGAGGGGAAGAAGAGAGATGGGGGCGGCGATTTGTTTAGGGTTAGAGAGAGAGAGAGAGAGAGCGCGCGCGCGCGCGTCAATCCTTTAAAATGTCATGCGCTCCTCCCATTTTAATTTTTCATAGTGCGCTCTCGTTCTTCTCGACTAATATATGGAGTAGCCTATTTATACTTCAATTTCATATTTTAAAAAATATGATATTTTATATTCTGTTGAATAAATGGACCAATTAATTTTGCTTAACTGAATTCTATTTGTTTGTTTCCTTTGTTAACATCTTTGCCAATTTCAGATACTTGTACGTCTGCTTTACTTCCCTATCGTATTACACGAAAACGTGTGGTAAAAAACTACTTGCCTACCAACCACACCAATTTTAACTTCGGTTAAATCATTTGGCTTACATCACAACCACCACAATTACTTTTGATCTAAACAAAAGATTCTCCAAAAGTAACAACAAATTGCCCCTCTATACCAATCCGTCCCTCGGTCCAATCATGTGTGGATTTAAAAAAAAAATTTAAAAGAATTTTCACTCATCTAACAGTCGAAAAATGCACCGGACCATATGCGCAAAACAAATTGGGCATGGAGAATTTGAACTTGAACAAATGATGGATCACTTAAAAAGGAATACATTACTTGGAGATTTTTTTTTCTGGATTAATTAATTGTCGTCCCATTTTTAAGTCCATCTTGACTGAGGAATCAAATATTTAAGTACTCCACCAACCATCAACTACTAGCAGAGCTAGGATCTTTATTTTAAAGGCGAACAGACAAATAGAATTTATTAATTATCGATAATTATACACTCTCATTATGTAAGTATGTTTTTCCATGTGCATATGGTACATTAATTATGTAAATTCTCAGGGATTAAAGTATCAAGTAGGCAATTAATGAGAAGGTTGAGCATGATATTTAATTTTATTGCTTACTAATAATATTTTTTTTGGGGGTAATATAAGGTATTCCGGGCCAGCTTGTGTGCACCTCGAACAAATCCCTGCAGCCCCTCTCACATCAATTTCACATGCTTACGCGTGGGGTGAGGTGGCCCAAGATCGAGTTGTTGGCAAGGAAAATCGAACCTGAGACCTCATGATTCTGCAAACAACTAAGTCCAAGCCAAGACCCCACTTGGCCAACCGCTTGGGATTGTTGTGTACTAATTTGATTACTACGTGAATTCATAAGCATCGTTTTATCTAGACTAGAAGCTCTTCTAGATACTCCATCCGTCCCGATTTGTTTATCCTCTTTTGACTGTTTAAGAGCATTTGACCTTTAAAAAAATTATCTATAATTTTTAATTTGTAATATTTTTAATATACAATATGGATCTTGTTTGGTAAATCTCAATTAGTTTTACTATACAAAATCTTCAAAATCATAAAAAAAAAATATTATAAAATGTAAGATATAAGTATACTTTTGAAAGACACGAATTTCGACAATTGGACAAACAAATTGGGATGAAAGGAGTAGTTGGGTGGTAAAAAAACTACTTGTCTACCAACCACCATAATTTTAACTTAGGTTAAATCACTTGGCTTACATCACAACCACCACAATTACTTTAGATCTAAATAAAAGATTCTCCAAAAGTAACAACAAATTGCCCCATAGTCTATTCCAATATGTCCCTCGGTCCGTCTTTGTACGTACACTCGAATCATGTGTGGATTTAAAAAAAAAATTAAAAGAATTTTCACTCGTCTAACAATCAAAAAATGCACCAGACCAGATGCGCAAAACAAATTGGGCATGGAGAATTTGAACTTGAACAACTGATGGATCACTTAAAAAGGAATACATTACTTGGAGATTTTTTTTTCTGGATTAATTAATTGTCGTCCCATTTTTAAGTCCATCTTGACTGAGGAATCAAATATTTAAGTTCTCCACCAACCATCAAATACTAGCAGAGCTAGGATCTTTATTTTAAAGGCGAACAGACAAATAGAATTTATTAATTATCGATAATTATACATTCTCATTATGTAAGTATGTTTTTCCATGTGCATATAGTACATTCATTATGTAAATTCTCAGGGATTAAAGTATCAAGTACGCAATTAACGAGAAGGTTGAGCATGATATTTAATTTTATTGCTTACTAATATTTTTTTTTTTTTGGGTAATATAGGGCATTCCGGGCCAGCTTGTGTGCGCCTCGGACAAATCCCTACAGCCCCTCCCACATCAATTTCCCATGCTTACGCATGGGGTGAGATGGCCCAAGATCGAGTTGTTGGCAAAGAGAATCGAACATGAGACCTCATGATTCTGCAAACAACTAAGTCCAAGCCAAGACCACTTGGCCGACCGCTTGGGATTATTGTGTACCAATTTGATTACTACGTGAATTCATAAGCATCGTTTTATCTAGACTAGAAGCTCTTCTAGATACTCCCTCCATCCCGATTTGTTTATCCTCTTTTGACTGTTTGAGAGCATTTGACCTCTAAAAAAATTATCTATAATTTTTAATTTGTAATGTTTTTAATATGCAATATGAATCTTGTTTGGTAAATCTCAATTAGTTTTACTATACAAAATCTTCAAAATCATAAAAAAACATTATAAATGTAAGATATAAGTATATTTTTGAAAGACACGAATTTTGACAATTTGACAAACAAATTGCGATGAAGGGAGTAGTTGGGTGGAATTGGGAAATCCTGTAGTGCAAGGTCCTGCAAAGCACCCTATAGAGCGCACATATATAGGCCATCGATCTTGACAATGATTGGTTGAGATATGATTTTTAATTATGACTGGTAAGAATCATTTATTGCTGATCATAATTGATTTTTATTGTAGACCGTTGATTGATGAGATCGACAGCTATATGCCGCCCTATACGTGCACTAAACAAGGGTGCACTACAGCACCCCTGGATCTAGTTGCGTGGGGTTTTTTTTTCATATATTTATTTTGCCCATAGGGTTAAATGAGTAGTTTTTAATTTAATTTGATCATATTTTCTAGTTTTTTGATAAACAGGCCAATATTGTGGAAAACGGACCAAATTTTTTTATTAAGAATTTTCTAGTTTTTCAAATAAATACTTGTTTTTTAAATTAAAGGTTATATATTATGAGAGAATGACCAATCCCAAAAGCAGAAAGTAAATATTTAAAAAATAAGATATTTAGATGAGTGGAGCCTTTAAACTATCAATTCTACCTATTTCGTCCTCAAACTATCACATTGCAATTTATATTGTCCAATTCTTTTTGCCATCCACCAATTTGGACGGCAAAATGATAACATGACATCTTCCCGGCCCACCAATGTGAGGGCAAAATCGGAATTACACCACTCACGAGCCATCTGGTGCCAAAGCAAATGGGTTTTCATCCAATTTGTGCTATATATACAAACATAGGGCTCCAAATGAATTGAGTAGCTCATGAACTCGGCTTGTTAACGCTTGGCTCAGCTCGGCTCGTTTATTAGCCGAGCTCGAGCTTGAGTTTTTGGCTCATTTAGTAAACAAGCCGAGGCTCGGCTTGCTCAACAAAAGCTCAACTAGTTAAGGCTCAACTCGATTAAAGAGGCTTATTTAGTAAATGATTAAGCTTAGCTCGTTAAGGGCTCGGCTCATTAAGGCTCGAGCCAAGTTTTTAAGCTCAAGTTTTTGTCTCGTTTAATAAACGAGCTGAGTTCGAGCTCGACAAAGCTCGGCTCGTCGTTTACAGCCCTATGCACACACATAAATCTAAAAACAGAGTATTCTTCTCCTCTTCCTCCTACCCTCATATTGCATCTCTCTTCCTCTTCGACTTCAACCCTCGCCAGCCTTGGCCATGCCCTACTCTTCATCTTCCTCTTCAAGCACCAAGAATGAATGATTGAAAAGTGTGGAACCACAAATGTTAAACATATGGTCAAAACACAGCTCATATAAAATGATTGAAGTGTGGAACCACACATTACACCCACTGCAATAACCCATTTACTAAAATAGACCTGGTACCACTATTCATATAAAAATTCAAAAATGGTGCATTAGGCCCCGTTTCAGAATAGAAAATAAGTCCTTATTTTTTAAGAAGGCAATTTTAAGCTAAAAAATAATGGGTTTACTGAAATATAAAAATATGCGATATGGATCTTGTTTGAAAGATCTCAATGAGATCTTTTATACGGTGCATAAAAAATCAAAACATTATTTTTTATTTATATTATTTTTGAGTTTGAAATTATGAAATAAGTACTTATTTTTTTAAGAAAGTATTATGAAACGGGGTAATCATGAAGTGATGATGATATTGCATCAAATATATCAAAAATAAATAGGACCTAATCTCATAAGTTAAAACAAACGAGTTTTCAACCCCAGATTGAGGCTGACACCTCCTGTGGAGTGACTCCACTATCATCAACAGGAATTTTGGTTAGTGGGGTCAAAAATATTTTTTCTATCTAGCTGTTAATCTAAAATACATCTATATTAACAAGTTAATTAGAAGGTACATACATATACACTGATAAATCTAAGTTTGCTTTATAACTGGTACCATCCGCCATCCTAAGGGGCCTAGTGTTTGGATACTAGCTCTACATTTGTCATTCAAGATTACGGTGTGAATGGGTAATGGCTCCTAGTTAGGAGTTCGACAATAGTTTTGTCTCTTTTAGGGTCTGGCTGTTTTTTTGTATCGCTGTTTTCGGTTGGTTATTAGTTATTAGTAGCTGCTATATGGCTTGATCTGTATTTAGGTGGTTATTTGTAGATGCCGTACGATTTGTTTGAATGAATTAAATCAATATGTTTACAAACTATCAAATGCCCTTGTGAGAAATCAAAGCTCACTATTCCGTTTGACAAAAAAAAGAAAGAGAGAAATCAAAGCTCATGTGAGCCCATTGGTCATCTACCATCCGGTAAGGAAAACAAAGTCTATAAATAGCTACCTCTTGGGTTTCTTTTTGCTTCCTTAATTTCAGCTCTCACTCGTCCAGATTTCTACAGTACAAAACAGGTTCCACTTTATTCCCCTCTCCCTCTCTCTCTCTCAACCCAGAATTCTTTCTAAATTTTTTCTAATTTTTCAAAAATTGGGAAGATTGGATCGAGCACCTACATATATTGGATTGAATTAATTTTTTACGAGGCCCACTGAGTTTTGTTTTTAAAATTATAAAATGGCTCGAATCATCCGTGTAAGGCCTGGAGTGGGCCCCACACGGCGTGCAGTGGCCTTCTCATTTCTGCAAATTATATCCTGTACCAAAACAAACGCCGGATATATACATATCCGGCATCTTCTTATATATCTCCTCCCTTTAACGTCTACCAAGCATTGTGTTAGAAGCATACCTACTGGCTACTGCATTTTGGAAAACGATTTATGTAGCTCAAGATCTTTCTTTAATTTCTTTTTTTTTTTTATTCCTAAGCTGGGTCAGCTTGCGCGCATACCGACTAATTACAGGACTGAAATTAATGACCGGACAAACCCTCCAATGACACTATTAATGTTTGGAATGTTTGGCTTTCATGAAATTTGAGCATATATAGGACCTACAGCAAACACTTATTTGTTTTATCATGCTCATTCCCATTTAGCGAAACCCAAGGTTATATAGCTCAAGATCTCTTCCGTACGAAGAATATATTGCTAGGTATGTACACTTATTTGTTTTACAACTTCTCGTAAAACAGTATCATTATGGCACCAGGATGATCTGACGCAATCCTTGAGCAGTCGCCGGAGTTTTGCAGGAAGCATGGCGAGGGCAGCCGGACGTGTTCGGCCGCATGACGAGCCAAAGGGAGCAAGAAGACGACGAGGAGAAGCTCCGGTGGGCAGCAATCAAGCGGCTCCCGACGTATGACAGGTTGAGGAAGGGGATGCTAAATGGAGTGCTGGACAACGGGGAAATCGTGCAAGGTGAGGTGGATGTAACTAAGCTAGGAAATCAGGAGAAGAAGCTGTTGAGGGATAGTGTACTCAAGTCTACGGAACCGGACTGATAGGTAACGAGAGGTTTCTTCAACGGTTGAGGAACCGGACTGATAGGTAAACACACACACACACTCTCTCTCTCTCTCTTGCCATGCATGCTGGAACCTAAAATCAAGACACATTTATGTGGTTGGGATTGAAAAATGTAAATTTCGCTACTGCATGGTAGAAGAAAATTAGTTTCTCGTTACTAATTTTGACGTATTAGGCTCTGTTTGTTTGGGAATAAAATATTTTTCGATAAAATGATTTGCCTATTTTCTAATGTTTGGTTATACGATAAGTCAGAGAACACTTTGGGAGATCAGAGTTACTGTTTTCATTTCTTTGTCTTTCGTTGGTTCTATGCTATCGAAACGAAAGAAAAATAATGAGTTCAAAGCACCTATACCTTTCATGTCGGTTGTTTCAGCGAAAAAAACCGTTAAAAAACAATACCGAAATATCTAGCATTACATAGTTTGCGTAGTGCCTTCTTCCTCCTCTCTTTTTTAGTGCCTTAAAAATCCGTTGAACCGTGAAACCGATCCCAAACCGATCCGTAGGTTTTGAATTGGAACCGTGGATTAATGGTCCAGAAACAAATACAAAAAATTAAAATTAAAAAACCGTGACTCACAATCCGGACGTGAATTTTTATTTTGAAACCGTGAACTAACCGAACTGGACTATGAGATAATTAGGCCCCATTCGGCTAAATTAGTCAACTGGCTTATTTTTTTTGTCCTTATCCAAAAAAATTTCGTATTTGTTAATTTTTCGTCAATTTTTTGGTGATTATTGCATCGTATAATAAGAGGAATCTAAAATGTAAAAAATTATTAACGAAACCTAATTTTTTGAATAAAGACAAAAAATAAGCCAATAAGCTAATTTTTTCGTCTTTATTCAAAAAAAAATTGGAGTTCGATCATTGTAAATCCCGATCTGGTGGAGGTGGTACTACTGGGCTTCTCGGATGGCATGAACACTCTATGGACTAGTGACTTCTCAGATTGGTCATAAGGACGCTTTACTTGAGGTCCCTAGAGAGCTGGGTGATGCGACTTCTTGCAGTGGCCCATGTTTGTTGGGTCATAAGCTTCTTCTTTGTCTTTGCCCATGGCATTAAGCGTTTCAACTTCCAAAAAAGATAACAATTTAGGTGAGTCTAGCTTCTCTCCAAGCTGAATAGTATCATTGGGCTCATTTTGTTCCACTACTTGAGACTAGCTAGTATTCATCATTATTTGTTGTTTTCTATTGCGTTTCGATCACCTACGGAAAAAGTTGGAAATGATGCAATGACCGTAGCCACGTGGCTGTCACATTTATGAGTAAGAAATGGTTGGCCAATGTTATTCTGAAGACCAATATACGAAATCATGCAGCTACCTACACATATCGCATTGATCCAAGTTTTTTTTGTCAAGCGGAAAGTTGCATTGATTCAAGTTGATTATGGGATATGGAGGGTCTCAAAGGATCCTCCTCTCTTTTTGTTCCTTAGTTTTGCCTAATCTTGTAGTAATAATATTGTCCTCATAATATAATATTACTGTAATATATATTATTATTACCCCAGTGGATTACATTTTTGTACCAAGCAGCTGCTTTTGTAATGCACCAAAAATGGAAAATTGATGAGCACCATGCACACGCCGTGTACTTGACTGTCCTTGCCAAGTAATGCCTGTATATGCATCAGCATGACCTCTCAGATAGGGGAAAATTATACTCCCTCCGTCCCTAAATAAGTGTCCAACACGCAAAACTAAGCCTTCAAAAAGATACATTTGTTTCGTTAAAAAATTCAATTTTTTTTTACAAATCAATAGATAACAATGAATTCTATTAGATTGTGAAAAAAAATTAAATTTTTTAATAAAAAATATACATGTTTTGAAAAGCCTAGTTTTGCACGCCGGACATTTATTTAGGGATAGAGAGAGTAGGAAACATGAACATTTTCCATGAAAGTGAACAAGAAACTGGAATGAACGCCGTTCATTCCTATTTCTTGTTGAATCTCAGCCGTTCATTCTAGTTTCTTGTTCACTTTCATGGAAAATGTTCATGTTTTCTACCATGAACATAAAACTAATAAAAAAAAACCTAAATGTTCATGTTTCTGAGAAAAAAAACTAATCGAAAAACCCTAAATACCTGAAAAATAGTGGATGGAAGATCGCCCTAGCCTGATATTGCAGGACAAAAGGGGCTCACTCATGAATCACAAAATTGGGCGCCACTTCAAATGCAAACGGGATCCTTCCCTCCCAAAAAGAAGCTCCGTTTCTTTACATTGCATGCCTCACAACCTCGAAGGACCTCATTACATCTAGAAAGATTAAGTGCTCCCGCCGATATGTCAAAGTTCTAAAGTTATTATTGTATCTTAAAGAGGATTTTCAGTTTCTTAACAAACTTCCACTCCACCAACGACAGGTCGCCCTGTAAAATTCACAGTTGAAGTGAGCAATGTAATGTAAATCCTGGTGCAACAGAAATCCAATCAACATATAGAGTTTAATTATGCTTACCCGATAATTATCTCTAAGTACATCAATTGACTTCCTAGAAATACGGCTGACAAGCTCATCTTCAATGTCAAAATGCCTGCCAAACATCTTTTGCTGCTCCTCCGAATTGCTACCAACTATCTACAGGTGCAACAATAGACTGACAATGAGACTTATTCGGACTTATTCCATGATTGACTGTAATCGGCTAAGAGAACAAACTGATATTTGCTAAGAGGAAAAACCTACTCAATATGATTTTAACAGCTAGAACAAAAGAACCGACAATGAGAACCATAAAAAGGAGCTATGTGGCGTGGACATGGACATGACATGCCCGGTCCAACCTCTAGGAGGGTGTAATGGCGCCTAATGCCTAACTTTTTTTAGAGGCCTCCGAACCAAAAAAATAAAATTCCCGTGTCCTCACACTGTCAAAGACAGGGCTATTATTTAGTCCAGCTTAATCGCAATTCAAGTCTGAAAGGGCTACAGCCCCTGATCCAACTGAAGTCCTATAGAGCACTATCTTATCAAAAATCTCAAAATTAAATCTTCATTGCCCCAATATCTATGCAAAAAATGAACTACAATGTTCCAAAAGCCCAGAAAAAAAGTTCTTGCCCAAGTGCCTCAATGGTGCCATAAAAAAAATGTAAATGTGACAATCTCGTGAAAAAACAAAAGAAGACCTCAATTTGCAATTTCGCTTTAGGCCTAGAATAGGTTTGAGCCATCCGTGGGACATGATAACACAAACTACAAAGAAAGTAGAAAACAAACCTGGGAGAACACATCAAGTATATTAAATCTTTGCATGTAATGTAACATCATTAATTATTTAATTTCTCTTCCAAATATTGCTAGGAGTACTGAGGAGTACCCATGTCTGATAGAAACACTTTCTAAGAAAGTAGAATACCAGTATCGAAAGGACAGATCAAGTATACAACTTTATTGCTTTCATGTATCTTTCAATATTTCCAGGAGTTCTGATACGCATCCATGTTTGACATGGATACTGCTCCTACCTAAGAGGTCATGCATAAACAGGCATTACTTGGCAAGGACAGTCAAGTACACAGCGTGTACAGAAGAAACAGAAAAACAATGTCTCCAAATGCAGTACTCGATCATGATATCCAATGGCACATTATGACACAAATTGATCACAAGGTAAGCATCAACAAATTTGTTGACGGCTGCTAAATCAATATCCAAGAAATTTTCGTCACTATCATAACAATCCCAATCAAAAGCAGCAAAGCTTGATGGTTATGATTTCTATTAAGAGCACGCAATCAACTTTATCAAAACTCCAAGTCTCCAATCATACATAGAATGCAGCAGTTTACAATGCAATTGCTTAAGATTACACAAGCGTAAACTATTTATTTAACCTAAAACCCCAAGACAAGGGCAGAGGAACAAGTAATCTCTGCAAGTGAGGAACAAACTTTCCTAATATAAGCCCCAAATCTCGAGCGTCAGCCTAAGTCACTAGAGTATTTAGGGTGGTAGGCCTCCCGATGAACTCAATTGTAGGGTATTAAGGCTGAAATCAAAAGGTGTCTCTTCCAGTTACCGGTTGTGAATGGTGATGAACAGTTATAATAAATGACATCAGAAAGTGACTCTAGCAAACAAAAAGAATCAGTTATGATACAGTGACATCAATGAGCAAATTTATTAATTTATCATAATTGAAAAGACAGAACTATAACTGAAAGGTAACAATTAAACTTGACATGGAGGTAATTGACACTAATAAAAGACAACAGAAAGTGATTTCAGAAAAGTGAAAGTAATGCTATACACAAGCGAAATCATACAAAAGATCACTGGTAATCCTAGAATCGTAATGTGAGTGGCGCGATGAAAATTTTCATTTGAGAATAGAGATGACTAATGGTAAGAAACAGCATTAGAAGTAATTTCGGCAAAAAAAAACAAACCATAATATAAGCGACTAATATAACCAATGCAAAAGAATACAAGAGATCAATAGTCATGATCAAATGCAAAGGTGATTGACCATGTTACAGGGTCTTAGGTAGAACTCAACCCCTTTTGAGGTGAGAGCACTCCCTCGCTAATGTAACTCCTTATCACTTTAGTACCCAGGGAATGTGACACTTCAGTTCACAGATATAACAGATTATTCGATTTCTTTTAATGTACATACAAAAATCCAAAAATCAATAACAAAGAAGTCGAAGAATGTGTTGGACTCATACCTTAATGGACACCTTCTGGCCTTTTTTTGCATAATCAACTGGCTTGTGGTTATTCTCAATGGATACAATTCGACCAATATCAATGAACTCCCTCTGTGGTATACAAATTGGAGTTCCAACCTGTGTCATCCAGTTTAAATGGTATTAGATACCATAGACACAAGAGAATTTCATTTTCCTCTTGTTTAATGTGGCAGGAAGAAGGGGAAGGCGGGGACGGGGATAAAAGAGGTGCTAAGATATCATATGCATAATATCTAATTGCTCTACGATCTACATAAACAGTAAAGGATCCTGTTGTGCAATATAGGATGTCCTAAGTCAAGGCCCAAACACCATAACATCATAGTTTAGAGAATGAAATTTATCCCATGTACATCGGCATCTCTCCAGGACATCTGTTTCAATTCTACGCTGATGCAAAGTGTGAACTGTCTATGCAAGCAAACATATAGAATCTTGTAAAGTTCTTATTTTTTTAATTGGCAAGTTATAAGGAAAATAGGTCGTTAATTCGGAGGCCTTTAGACTCTTTATGCAGAAAGTTGAAGGCAAGAATTCAGCAATTCCAGCAAGTGGAATAATGAAACACATTGGAGACAAAACAAATAAACAAGTAACAATAAAGACTATGACCACAACTTGATACCTTAGCAATGCCTTTGAGAATCTCAACCTCCAAAATAATGGGGTCCTTCTTGTTATAAATGCAGTTCGGCATAATCTTGAGAAGACATGGGAAAACTGCCTCTTCAGCAGCTTCTTTCTTATTTTCCTCCTTCAGATTGTCAATGTAGGCCTTAAACTGATCAAACAGGTGATAAATGATATCAGCAATGAAAATCTTGACACCAGCTTCATCCGCAAGTTCCCGAGCCTTCGGCGTCACTTTAACATCAAAGGCCAAGATTGTAGCAAACTCCCTTTTCTTCTCAAGCATAACACTAGCTTTCATGACATCCTTCTTATGCACCGGGCCTATGCTGATAACACTGACAGGTATGCTTACAGCTGGGGACTTCAAAAACTCCAGCAATGCTTCCAATGATCCTAGACTAGAGGCCTGAACGCACACTCCCTCACCACTTTTATCAATCCTGCTCAATAATGACTGCACATCTTCCATGGCTGATTCCTTGATGTCTTCTAAATCATCATGAGGCCCCACCACATACAGACCAGTGCCAGCAATCGCATGCTCAAGGCCCTATTTTGTAATTTAAAAAAAACAATGTATTCTGTCAACAGCTATTCACAAACCACCATGAAAATGCCTAAAAAAAATGAGAGAACAAATGTAGGTTAATAATCCTTGTTCTCCCGATTGTAAAAAGCATGCAACATCAGTTGGGGCTGTCTACCTATGTTTTACACTATAAAGATGGGCTTATTTGAGGAGCATGCAAAGTGTCAGAAGCCATAGATGTGTGGTTACTGGCCAAACCTCCACAACTTGGGGTTTTTACTCCTATGGCTTCTCAAATCATAGGAAGACAGCCGAGTGTTGAACAGATGAAGATAACATATAGGCAGAATGTTAGATCATAAAGAAGCTATCATATCCAGTTTAAGTTGGGCCAACCTCGTTCTCGTTTTCCTTTCCCCAACAAAATAAATTGAGCCTTTGCAAGAAGCAAGCAAGGGGAAAAAAGGTGACTTAAGCTAACACAACTTCTTTTTGGATATTAACATCACCTTTGCAGTAATCTTGATGCCCTGAGCAGCCTTGATTTCTTTGTGATGCAGATAGGTTCCCTGAAAGAAAACCACCACAGGTCATATACTTTATTGGAGAAAGCAACAAGAAGAAGCTACCTCAAACTAAGTGGATAAAACCAAAAGCACGGATAACATCTACCTAATATTGATCTCCATCGTGTCATAATATGAGGATAAAATAAATCACCACATTGCTCTCCTTCTCGTCCTTTCTAAGATCAACCTAATGGAAACATATTCCCTACCCTAGTATGCCGAAAAATTTAGTTACAAGTTTTGCAAAACACCAATTACACTCGCGGATCTTTGACTTTGGACTCCAAAAAGTTGGCAGAAGAAAACGGCAAAATATCTTTAACACTGTGTTCCTCTTCACCTTATTGCCACCCCTTACTACTTTATACTTCATCGATAATAACCTCACTACTAGAAAAAACAGTCAGCTCTAAAATATTTAATCAAGTAAGAACATATACATGTCAAATAAGGAAGGAGAAGTTGCATCATAACATAGTTATTTAGAGTAGGGTCATAACTCTCTTCCACAGATATAGTTTCTCATATGAGATGAGGTTGCATTCCATACCGACTTCTCCAATTCCATGTCCGTGCAGAGTGAGCTACCAGTTTTCCAATTAGATGCTAGAAATATTATTTACCCACTTCTTCCAGCATTTGTAACATGGACTACCCAAACACTTATTTGTAAAACTCAAACAACTACAACATAACAAGAACTCAACTTGCCAAACTGGGAAACCATCTGAACTGCTGACCATTAGACAGTGCTTGCTTACAGTACAGGTTCATATTGTAATTATTCAGCATGAAACAATAGCCAATGGACATTCCCTCTCAGTAATCGAATCTAATTTGCACTAGCTGTACTAGTCATAGCAGGAGTAGTGGATTTCCCTCTAACATCTTTCAACAAGCAAGCGAAGGGACTAACTAGTCGTTAGGCACGAGAGTAGCGGAAACAAAGTCGTATTGAAAGGAGTGAGTGAATGGACTCACTAGCGATGGCACCATAGCACATAAAGCGGAGGTAACATAGCATACAAGGCAGTGAGGGAACAACACAAAAATGAGAAATAGGGAGTGCACCGCTCGGGGAGTGGTGTGCTCTCGTCTTCGTTACTGTCCTTTACTTGCTCCAAGTGAACTAAGGAAGTCAGTAGGTAACCAAGCTAGTAGTTCAAACCAAGTAAGCAAGGGTAGCTCAACAAAAGCAGTCTTTCCATTCGTCCATTCCTGACCTGAGTAAGTACTGGAGTACGGAATGAAGGCTCTAACTCCTAAGGAATGAGTTACGAACGAAGGAGTTAACCAAAAGGAGATAAAGGAATCAAGTCAACCAAGAAAGTAGTAAGAACCAGTACATTCTAGGAGTGTAATTGTTTTCTATGACCATTTCTGTGTACTAAAACCTTGAGTTAATACTGGTTCATGTGTGATTCTGTGGTCTTTTAACGTACCAACCTATGAAGCACCGACACCTCTAGAAGTGGAAGAATCGCAGTGTCAGGACACGGAGACACCACGGGACACCGCGGAGATACGTACGGGACACGCCACGTGTCGTGTCCCATATTTTAATATTAAATTTTGAGGGGGACACCGCTGGGGACATGGCGGGGACACCGATGGGGACACCGTAGGGGCCAAACTGCAATTTTTTTAAAAATTTTGGGGGCCAAACTGTAATTTTTGAAAAAATTGGGGGTCAAACTGTAACTTTTTTTAAAAAAATTGGGGCCAAATTATAAATTTTTTTTTAAATTTCTGGGTGTTAAACTATAATTATTTATTTAGTTATATATATAATAAATAAATAAATATACACGTGGCGTGTCCCCCGCTGTATCCGAATCCCCATTTTTTTAGAATTTCCGTGTCCCGGTGTCGGTTTTGGTGTCCGTGTCGGTGCATCACAGGTACCAACAAAGGAGATTATTTGAAGCATCATCCTGCTAGCGAGAAGACTAAATAGATTTCGGGGTTGTCTTACAAGTCCAATTCATTGAAGCCTTGCGAGAAGTATAATAGATTCTAGCGCACAAACAAAATCTTTGGACACAAACATTCATCACAAGATTCACAACAAAACGATGAAGAAGATAGATGGAAAGCAATATGCAATTATCACAGGTAAGTGACTCCCATGGCTATAGCAATTTCCCTGATTACTATGCTTCACAAGCTCTTTTCAAAACAAAACCATAGCCTCATATGTCATTCTTAATTCCTTTATCAGAAAGAGAGTAACAGACTTGAAGTCCAAGTAAAATGTCAAAATCTTTCTAAGGAAAATTTTCCTTCAAAAAATCTGCAAAAGTCTTGCCTTAACTCGGAGTTCCCTCATTGGATGGGGAGTCAGTAATGCTCGAATTGTGGTGACAATGGATCCCTGTCAATACAAAACATAACTGAGTTTTTGACAAAACCAATTGTTAGATCTTAGGAGTATAGAGTTATTAATCTTGCCTGCATGCCACAAACAACAATTTGATCTCCTTCATGAAGCACACCATTAACCAACACCACATCAATTGTTGTCCCATGGCCTTCAACAACCTTAACCTCCAAAACCGTACACTGGCAAAGAGTTCCACACAGTCAGTTATTCACACATTCCATACATCTTCGCATCCAATAAACCAAAAAGAAAGCAGCTGTGCTCTACAGAGGAAGGTGGCTGTACCTGCACTTCATTACTGTACATTAGTTTGTCGACCATTGTCTTCTGAGTCCATTGAACTAACAATAATAGTAAATCAGGAATGCCTTCGCCACTGTTGCATCCAAAAACTCAAAGAATCAGTACACTGTTGAGCAAATATCAGTTTTTCCCCCTTAATAGAGGGCAGAAGAACTTTGAACCAACCATTACCAGAACAGATCAAGAGTTTACCTGATTGCACTTGTGGGAACTATACTGAAAGTTTCCCCCATGTCCTTGTTTTTGTAATACAACTCAGTGTTCAATCCTTGTTCCTTGAACTGAGTAATAATCTGAAATAAATAGAAAACAATCTTAGCAAGGTCTACAATACATAGAGCTGAAACCGAAAGAAAGGGTGAGCGTATGTGACGTCAGTGAGCCTCCTATTAAATTCAAGTTGGACATCTTTGGATTGTTGCTTCATTGTCTTAACAATTGGTGCATTCCGACAAGCTTTCCACCCATATAGTCGGTCCACCTGCAAGTTGTGGAATCGAAGAAGCAAATAAACATAATGGGTAATAAAGTCCAAGGCATTATTAACTCCAAGGAAACAAAGTGTAATCTCCACCTTATTCAATGCGACAATAAATTTCGTATTCCTCATTTTCAGAAGATTGAGTGATTCAATAGTCTGTGGTTTCAGGCCATGCATTATGTCGATGACCAAAATTGCAATGTCACATAAACCTGAACCCCTAGACCTTAAATTAGTGAACGATTCGTGTCCAGGGGTATCAATAACTAAAAGACCTGGGACCTTCAGCTTTGCATCAGCTTTCAGTTCCTTTGTTCTCTCCCGTATGTTCTCAGCTGGAAAATAAGTTGCACCGATTTGTTGAGTAATCCCTCCAGCTTCTCCTTCCTGAACATTAGTGCCTCTAATACAATCAAGGAGCTTGGTTTTTCCAGTATCAACATGGCCCATTATGCAGCAAATTGGGGATCGGAGGTTAGCTTCACCCTGGTTAGGCCAAGCATATGAATTTTGTGCTTCCTTCTTGCCTTTTGGTTCTTTCCTCTTATTCTTATCTGCCAACTCTGTGTCAGGTCGGCTTTTCTTACATTCACCATCCAGAGATTTAACTGGTAAGGTTGAGTTAGGTGGTTTTTTCTTGGTTTGATACTTTGGCCGTTGTTTGGAAGCACCACCCATATCACCAGTAGCAGGCAACCCTCCACCATTAGCAAGTATTTGGTTCCTCATTGCCTCCAGTCGCCGAGCTTCTTCTTTCTGTTTCCCAGTTAATGGCTTTCCTTCCTGTTTCTTCTTCTGAAGTTTCTCCTTTTCCTTTTCCTTTCTCAGGCGCTTCTTTTCTTCTGCTAACCTTTCGAGTTCTTCCTGCCTCCTTTGCTCTTCCTCTTCCTTCCTTAACTTCTCCTCTTCTTCCCTCCTCTTCTTTTCCTCCAATTCCTTAAGCGTAGCCAGCCTCTCCAGCTTCTCCCTTACATGCATTGGGACTTTCTTATCTGTTGATTTACCCTTTGTTCCATTTTTTGCTGCTTCTGGTTTTTCTTGCGTTAATTTCTCTCTCTCTTTTACCTTCTTTTTCTTCTTCTTTGCAGCAGCCGAAACCATGCCTCCTTCGCCTTCACCTTCCTTTTCAAATGAATCATCTGACAAACCAACTGATTCAGGTTGAGTCTGAGCTTTAATCTCTCGTGGAGAAGGAGCCTGAGCTGGTTTTGCTGTAGTAGACCTCTCACCGAGTTCTGCCATAAGTTTATCTAAGTCATCCTCTTCTTGAGCTGTCCTTCCACACTTCTTCTTCTTTTTGTTCTTTGAAGTTTCTGACACATCTTCAATCACCTGTTCGTAACTTTTGGGATCATCAGCTTCTTTGCTACTAACAACCTCAATAGGCTCTTCCGGTTCCACATTTGAATTATCTCCAAGATTAGATTCAAGCGCACTGAAAATGCTATTACTCTTCTTTCTGGATGACTTCTTTTTACCAGAAAACATAATTGCTAATGGATCTTCATCAAGGGTAGCAAAATCATCATTAGCAACAGATGTGCCCTCCTCATTTTCTTCATCAATTAAAGCATCACTATCCATGTTTTTACTCTTCTTTGAAAACCATGAAGACTCCTTTTTACCAGAGAAACTTACTGCAGCAACATCATCCCCTTTAACTTTGTCCTTGGTGCCCCAATGGTCAAACTTATCAAAACCAGAACCAGTGGACACATGGGCACTGTTCTTCTTATTGGGTTTAGCTGGTTTCTTCTTCCCCAGAAAAGAAATACACTCATCGTCATCGTTACTATATTGATGTTCCTTTGCTGAGTTCTCAATAGTATTCGTATCATCATCCTCATCATCCACAATTGCACCAAAAGCAGACACCCTCACCAGATTACTATTCTTTTTTTCCAACTGAGATGGTTTTTTCTTGCCCGTAAAAGATACTACAGACTCCTCATCATCATCACTGGCAACACCATCATCCTTATTACGAGTAACTCCAGACCTGTCATCATCATCATCCTCCACCTCTCCAAGTAAGCCAAAACTCGAAGAGCTAAACCTAGTGCTGCTCGCACCCTTTTTGGATCTAGACTTCTTCTTCCCTAGAATCCCTACAAATGCTATAGCTGGTACATTGTCCTCTTCTTTTTCTTCTTCTTCTGCACCCTCATGTTTCTCCTGTGAATACTTAGAAGCTCCCTTCTTCCCCTTCTTCTTAGCAATAACTGGCCTAACTTTCTCATCTTGAACCTGCTGCTCCTCCAATAATTCTGTCCCTATCAAGTATTCATCGTCATCAACTACCACCGACTTCTTCCTTGATTTTACCCCACGACCCTGATCGTCGTCCTCACGTGCACTAGGCTTCTTTCGCGCCATTGAGATTTTGTGATTTCAACAGATAAATTACACTTTGAAGAATACCAGAAAATGAGCTCCAAAACCCTAATATCAGCATGAAACAAGAAAGTCACTATAAAAACAACTAAACCAACACTTTCAAATATGGAAATATGTACGAACCTATATGTTGTTCATAGAAGACAGTAAATTCATCTCTCCCATGTAATAACCCAATCAAATCAAACCACGTCAAAATTTAAATACAAAGAGAGAGAGCTAAGTGTAACAATACATACATCAAAACAAATTCAAAGAAAGAGCTCACCTAGAGAAGATCAGGAGATTAGGTGATTGGACTTGTGCAGTGGCAATAATACTATGCATGTACATAGACAGCTAGTCATGTATATAGCTATAAGTGTAAGCAAGGCCGGGCCCAAATTTTTAGGGGCCTACGTGAATTCGCGAGCTAGGGCCCTCCAATTTTCAAGAACTAAAATTCAAAAAGATACAAATCAATCAACAAACACAAGAACCTTAGTTGCAGAAACCTTCAACTATGCCCACGTTTCTTCAACGGAAACGCGCTCCAGCGTTTCTGTCCAAGGAAACTCCAAGAAACTCGTCCCAATAATGACGGGAACTCGTTCTTTACCTATATGGGAACTTACACCCAAAAAACGGTTGAGAGACTTACAATTCAAGCTGCAATTGGTACCTTTAAAGTTGTTTTGTTCTTGTTGGTGGATCTTAACCTTCTAGAGTCATACTAATGCCTTCAACTTTTATGCCTACTTAATATGCACAAGAGCTTTGTTGTGTAATCATGTGCTACAATAATAAAAATGTTGAAATATAACTAGAAACTTATAATTTTAAAAGTAATATTTTATGTTGTAGAATAATATTTTTATATTGACATTTAACAATATAAAATTCCAAAATATATTTATAATTTTAATAATTTTTCCTAACCACTCCCAATGGCACTCCCATACTTCTATGATCATCCGCTCCCCTGTCCCCGCCCCTACTTTCACTCCCGTCCCCGGTCCCGCTTCGTGTAACTAAGACAAGAACTCAAAACTGACTTGTCAGCTGAAACAAAGATAATACTAGAACAATTTCTATCAATAGGACAACAATATCTGGGACCTCTTTTTTCTTAAAAATTGTAGTAGACATCGCAGTTTTGACTTATGGATATGACTAGAAAATGCTCGTCTCTAAAGGCGGCTTTTAACGTAATTAAGACTAAAGGCGCGTCCCAAAGACTTCAGTATCTATTGCAACTTCAAGTGTCCTTAGCAAGGTGTTAACACAAAACAATATTAAAATTTGAAGTCGTATGACCTATAAATTCAACAGAAGTGTTCCAATACCTATGGAAGCATTATAACAAACTTCGTAGAATCCAAACTTAACTGTCAGACGTTAGGAGTTCCCCCCGACAAATTCCCGCCGAAAGCTAGATTGACAAATCAGTTTGTTCCACCAAAAGCTAGATAAAAAACTCAATCCCTCAATGCAGAACGCTGATAACAGTCAGAGGTAACATTCATGGCTTCATATTTGGCATCAGTTATACAGACAAGAGACAGTTCACAGGGTGACAGAGATAAACTATGATCATGAAACACAGTGCACTTTAATTCTGATCACATAAGCTAAACATCAACATGCCCTGTCCAAAGCAAACATGTTATGCATCACTCCCAGACCTAAACGCGACAACAACATATTCATGCTAAGGTAATCACCATCAAACAAACCAAATTCTAGCATAATCGATTTTAGAATTCTGTAACTGGCTTTCAAACCTGCCTTTACTACCCAAATTATCATACTTCAGCAAGGAATTTTATCATAAACGTGAAATCCAGTGAATTTATCAGACAGGTATATGTATAGGCAAGGCCAGCCCGAGTTTTTGGGACCTAAGAGAATTCGTAAGCTAGGGCCCTTCAATTTTCAAGAATTGAAAACAACCTCTTTTCACTTCTCAGCTGAACTAAAGAAAATACTAAAAAAATTCCCTCATTAGGACATACAATTTCTGGGACCTCTTCATTCTTAAAAACTATGTTAAGATAAAGGAAAATGTAAAACTCTACATAACTAATCAAGTAGGAAAAGCAGAAAAATTAAAAAAGATAAATCACTGCCCAAAACGTTAACACGAAGAAAATAGTAACCTTCATGCCTTAGTGCCAGGGAAATCTGGAACACATGTAACTCTAAAATACAAAATTAGAGGTACCGGAGCTTCAACGCTAATTAACTGTGTGTCCCAATTCATAAAAACTTACAAACAAGGCAAAGGAATTACAATCAAAAGGGGGAGTACAACGAACTATTTTTACAACATAAATTTTAACCAATTTAACTGTCAACTTTAACCAATTAAATAAGAAGATATAAACTCAATAGAGAAACAATAAGCTTAGCCTGGGCTACTGTTCAAGCAATGCAATGGATTCAATAGTCAAGACAATGCCATATTGTCTTTATAAAACGACTGAGCCCTCCTGTCATATCGAAGTCCACCACCAAACAAATAAAACTTAATATGATAGTGGATTGGGATTTGAAGAACTATGAAACCTACCCAGATCCCAATGAACAACTGAAATAACAATTGCAGTCAAATAAGGCATATATGTATACTCCCACCTAGGTCTCAGGAAACCTCCGAGGTCTTGTGGGGCGTCGGTCTTTCTCCCGGCTTTAATTGGACACCCGACACCCCACTAGAGGAAGGTGGTATTGGTCTCAGTAATTAGTCGAAGTGTGCGTAAGCTAGCAAGAACACTTTAGTTGTCAAAAAGAGATCATAGTAATAAGGCACATACGGTAGTGAAAGGATGGTCTGACATCAGTTTTCTAAGTTTGTGATTCATGAAGAAAGTGGTTTCAAGTGGGAAAAGATTCTGCTGACTAATGTGACTGGCAAATTTTATGTAACATTTGGAAGGCAACTAAGCTTAGCATAAGTGTGACACACACACACAACTTAGTAGGTCTCAGACTTATTTTATACTTATGGACAAACAATCATACGTATCCAAAAAATTTCACAATGAAAAGATACCAACAGCTGTTCAAAAAACAAAAGATACCAACAGGGCCAGCCCAGGCCAAGGCCCAAGAGGCGCCTTGGGCATCCAAAAAAATTCAAATTTTAGGGGCACTCCAATATTATTTGTAAATTAGTATATATATTATTTGTTCGTTTTATAACAAAAATGTCTTTATTAGCTCAGTGGTAAGTTAATTTTAGTCCATATGGAGTGTCTGAGTTCGAGTGTTTTGGGCAGCTTTATTTTTGAAATATTTTTTTCTCAAAAATAATACTATTGTAACTGTCAGATTTTGAAACCAAGTCAAGTAAAATTTAAGCCAACCACCCCACAATTTAGAAATATTTCTATCATTGTTGTTTAACTCTAAAAATACGTAAGGCACCACCCCACAATTTAGCTTGGACATTCAAATCCCTTGGGCCGGCCCTGGATACCAATTCAAAACATAAATGGCTTGAATCATAAAAAGAATTTTTCAATGGCTTCCATTTAAAAACCACGGAAGAATTGAATCAAGAATTTTTTCGATTTGAATAAAAATCAAAGGCCATTATTGCACTCACTTTACACTTAACTTTCTCTTCATATTTTCTCAAAAAATATTTAACAATACAAGTGGGCTCCCATAAACAAGTGCGCTACCCCCAATCGAAATCCAGGCTCGCCTCAATCCCACCGTCCACCGTCCACTAGCAATCAATCCCACCGTCCGATTAAAGCAGAGTAAAGACCGCGTGGCCTGACATTAATGGAGTCGATAACTCCTGGGAGGTTTTGGTTAATGGAGTCGATAATACTTAGGAGGTTTTGGTTAGGTTTTGAACAGAAGAACTTAAAAGAAAAAAAAGCAAATATACACACGACTCCAAAATCAAGAAATTAGTAACAAACATTCTTTATATCTTTACCATAGGATGAAAACACTGTCCGTGGCTTACCCTGTAAATTCAGACAAAGTTCAGGGAAAGTGGGTTTTCGCTTTTCAACGTTGGAAGCCGACTTTGACAGAAGAGGAGAGAGAATCAGAACTTGACGAACGGAGAGAGAGAGAGAGAGAGAGAAACCGACTTGAAGAAGCAAAGCAACTTTAGATTTTATACAGGAGTACTATAAAAGAATACGAAAATTAGTTATGGAAATAGAAAACAATACTCCCTCTATCCCTAAATAAGTGTACGACGTACAACCCTAGACCTTCAGAAAGATGCATTTATTTTGTTAAAAAAATAAATTTTTTTTCACAAATCATTAGATAACAATGAGTTCTATTAGATTGTGAAAAAAAATTAAATTTTTAAATGAAAACATGTATCTTTTGTAAGTCCTAGTTTTGCGCGTCGAACACTTATTTAGGGACCGAGGGAGTAATACGTAAAAAAAGTTTTTTTATTTTATTTTAAACACATCATAAGAAGAACAAGTAAGAACAAACATATTTTCCTTTCTCTTTTTTTTTTTAGATTGAATATTCGTTTTAGTTGTTAACTGTAAGTTCCACGCAGATGCTAATGCATTCATTTGAAGTGAGAGGTTATTTTTAGTTTTTTTTTTTTTAAATATGACTTTCCTTTGTCTCTGGTAATTTTTCAAATATTTTTTCTTTCCTAATATTCTCTTTCTTCAATCTTCTCTCACTTAAAATTACTTTTTTTATCAGAAAAATAAAATTTTCGTAACAATCCAAGTATATTGAAAATTGAAACACTTAATTTTTTAATCATATTTCTTAATACATAAACTGTCTAAAAAGGTTAAGTGCTCCAATTTTCAATCCATTTTGAACCGGTACGAAAAATTTATTTTTCTGATCATTTTATCCTAAAGAGTTATAATTATTTTTTAACTCTAGAGCTTTCATATGAGAGCCTTACGAGAAACAAATGTGAATGCAGTCTTTAGGGCTCTCATATGAGAACCTTAGAGTCAAAAATTAATTATGACAATTATTAAAAAAATAAAATTTTCGCATCGATTCAAACAAATTCAAAATTGAAACACTTAATTTTTTTTCGACTATTGTGACTCAAACAGACCTTTGAAATAAAAATATTAAAATAATAGTTTAAAGGCATCCACATCTCCCTCTCTACTCGTCTCCTTCCACTAAAGTAGAGAGCAATATAGTGAAAATGGAGATCCATCATTCTCGTGGCCTTCATCTCCACTTTACAAAAATGTAGATTTGCTACAGTTCGATCTCTTTTATAAGAGGCGAGGAACTATTCACCCATTTGTGAATATTTTATTGTTTTATTTGTAAACTCTTCCCAATTTTCTTTACCAATAGTCTAGATATCCTATCGATCACCTCCGACCACTTCTCTCTCACATATGTGTGGGACGCCCCCGACTGCTTCTCTCTCACATATGTGTGGGATGCATCTCACAATATCCCACAATTAAATGTGTGGAGTGTGAAAGATGAGTGATCGATGGGAGTATTGTACATAGCAATGCTCTTCTTTTACTACTATTCTTTTCAATAGAAATATCTCAAGTATCTGCTCTTTATCTGGAACCCTGGAGAGCCGTAGAGACAAATTAATTATGACCCTTTAGAATAAATTGATCAGAAAAATAAGATCTCCGCATTTGTTCAAACGGATTAAAAATTGGAGTACTTAATTTTTTTAGACTATTTATATATTAAAAAGTATAGTTAAAAAATTAAGTGCTCTAATTTTTTTTCTTTTTAATTTGGTGCGAATATCTTATTTTTCTGATAATTTTATTCTAAAGAGTCATAATTAATTTTTGTCTCTAGGACTCTCATAATTAATTTTCTGCTCTCCAGGGTTCCAAATAGATAACAAATACTTAATTTTGAGAGCTCTAGAGACAAAAATTAATTATAACTCTTTAAAATAATATGGTCCAAAAAATAAAATTTTCGCACTGGTTCGAACAAATTTAAAATTGGTGTATGTAATTTTTTTAATAGACTGCTATAGAGTATACAATTGAGAAAAAATAAAAAAATATCATTTCAATATTATTTTGGAAGAAGAAGAAAATAATATATTAATAGACCACAAGTTAGAGTAGAGAGGCTGATGCAGTTTGCATTTTAAAAGTGACTAGCTAAAGTAATAAAGTGACATTTTAAGGTATAATTTGGTCTAAAATTTAAAGAGGTTAATGCGAATGCTCTAAAAAGAGTGATCGGTAACTCTTTTGTTTACAAGAGTCACTATAGCAAAGCTACTCATTTTACAAAGTGGAGAGAAAGGAAGAGAGGCTCGTGCAAGGCACTTTTTGCCCATTTCCTTCTTTTTGCTTGTTACTTTAGTTTAGAGAGGTGTTATAAAGAGTCACATTCGGATGCTTAGTTGTTCTAAGGATCAGACTCCATTCCATTAACATTTTTTTCACTTTTTCTATTTTTTTTATTTTATCCTTATTCAATTTTTTTTATATTTATCAATTTTATGCCCATTTTTTTATTTTTCCGATTCAACTCAACAAAGTCTAAAAGTTCCTATTGGAACAAGGTTCCAGTGCGCACTAAAAGTGAAAGATACTACTAGTAAAGCAAGTCCGTCGGATATGTCACGCAATGGCTGATTTTTAAAAGGGGCGACTATTCGCAGCTCCGTATTTTCTCCCTTAATCCGCTATATTTCGGTAAATAATTGTTGAAAATCATACATAACATTTCGGTAAACAGCTGTTAAAAAAAATATTATATTTCTGTAACTACATGTCGAAAATATATTCAATTTTCGATAAACAATTGCCGAACATACATTTTCAGTAAATAGCTGTTGAAAAAAATATTATATTTCGGTAATTGTATGTTAAAAATGTATCTCAATTTCGATAACTAACTATCAAATATAATTGGAAATTTTTAACGGGTTAAAGAAGAAAATACAGGGCTGCGAGTAGCCGCCCCTTGTTAAACCCTTTTTATCGTAAATTTATTCTGTATTTGATCGAGCTATATTCCCCGTGCCCCCATGGGTTTTCAAATAGTGCAATTATACCACAATGAATTTGGAGTATATTTTTGGCTTTTATATATCTCCTAAAAAAAGTTATGCTAGTGCTTTTTAGTATTTAGTTTAAAATTGTTATCAGCAACCTCTTCGAGCTTTGATGACGAAGAACGATCAGCTCTCGCTGTAGAATCCACCATTCGTTATGTTGCTGAGTTGAAGGCGATTGACTTGGAAATACTATTTTCGTGATAAATATTTTATTTCTTGCACCCTCAATCAATTGGTTTTTCTTGATCTTGGTATCCACCATTCCTCGGTGAATGGTGAACCTTGTGGATTTATAAGCTTTCAGACACCGATCAAAAATATTAAGCAACTCATGGATTAGGTCGCATCGAAAAAGACTTCTCAGATTTTATACCATGGAGATTGTGTGGGGGATTTTGCGTATATGAGTGCATAATACCTTTTGTGGGCTTGAAACAAAATATATGCTCTTTAATATTAGGAAGAAAAATAAGGTTGACGAATAATAACGTTGGTGAAAAATTGACAATTATTATAAAATTAAAAATAAAGAACAACGAAACACAAGGTATGCACTGAAAATAGTTTCTTCAGAAACTATTGGGAAATGAGTTAGTCTTCCAGACTAACAAAATGCTATTGAAGTATTTCTCACAACCTTTCCTTCACTTTTTTACAGTAGTATTCCTTTGATTTCTTGAATGAATATATATAAACTGAGGTCCCTATTTAAGTATTTATGGATTAAGTCGCAGGGGCTAAACTTGTAATACACGAAACATGAGAGACTAAACTGCAATTATGCAAAAAATGGCATTGCAGTTTAGTCCCGCGTAAGACTTCCAGTCAGAGTCTTCCACTGGTGGTAAACACACCCCCCCCCCCCCCCCCCTCCCTCTCTCTCATTCTTCTTCCCGACGCACTTCACACTGGCAATATTATTCTCATTCTTCTTCCCGACGCACTTCACACTGGCAATATTATTTGTAAATTAGTATATATATTATTTGTTCATTTTATAACACAAATGTCTTTATTAGTTAAGTGGTAAGCTGATTTTAGTCAATAGTGGTAAGTTGATTTTAGTTAATATGGAGTGTCCGAGTTCGAGTTTTTTTGGGCAGCTTTATTTTTGAAATATTTTTTTCCCAAAAATAACGTTATTGTAACTGCTAGGTTTTGAAAACAAGTCAAGTAAAATTCAAGCCAACCACTTTGGCCACTAGTGGCAAAGTAATTAACATGCATTATGAAATCTAAAGTAGTAATATAAAAAAACATTTCTATCATTGTTGTTTAACTCTAAAAATACTACATAAGGCACCACTCCACAATTTAGCCCTACAATTTAGCCTTGGGCATCCAAATCTCTTGGGCTGGCCTTGGATACCAATTCAAAACATAAATGGCTTGAATGATAAAAAGAATTTTTCAATGGCTTCCATTTAAAAACCACGGAAGAATTGAATCAAGAATTTTTTTGGCTTTGAATAAAAATCAAAGACCATTATTGCACTCACTTTACACATAACTTTCTCTTCATATTTTCTCAAAAAATATTTAAGTGGGCTCCCATAAACAAGTGCGCTACCCCCAATCAAAATCTAGGCTCCGCCTCAATCTCACCGTCCACTAGCGATTAAAGCAGAGTAAAGGCCGCGTGGCCCAACGCTATTAGAGTTGATAACTCCTCGAAGGTTTTAGTTAATGGGGTCGATAATACTTAAGAGGTTTTGATTAGGTTTTAAACAAAAGAACTTAAGAGAAAGCAAACCCTAAATCTCAAAGCCCCTTTAAACTGTACACACGACTCCAAAATCAAGAAATTAGTAACAAAATTTTTTATCTTTACCATAGGTTGAAAACTCTGTCCGTGGCTTACCCTGTAAATTCAGACAAAGTTCAGGGAAAGTGGTTTTCGCTTTTCAACGTTGGAAGCGGACTTGGACAGAAGAGGAGAGAGAATCAGAACTTGACGAATGGAGAGAGAGAGAGAGAGAGAGAGAGAGAGAGAGAGAAACCGACTTGAAGAAGCAAAGCAACTATAGATTTTATATAGGAGTACTATAAAAGAATACGAAAATTATTTATGGAAATAGAAAAAAATACTAATACGTAAAAAAAGTTTTTTTATTTTATTTTAAATACAGCATAAGAAGAATAAGTAAGAACAAACATATTTTCCTTTCTCTTTTTTTTTTAGATTGAATATTCTTTTTAATTGTTAACTGTAAGTTCCACGCAGATGCTAATGCATTAATTTGAAGTGAGAGGTTATTTTTAGTTTTTTTTTAAAATATGACTTTCCTTTGTCTCTGGTAATTTTTCAAATATTTTTTCTTTCCTAATATTCTCTTTCTTCAATCTTCTCTCACTTAAAATTACTTTTTTTATCAGAAAAATAAAATTTTCGTAACAGTCCAAGTATATTGAAAATTGAAACACTTAATTTTTTAATCATATTTCTTAATACATAAACTGTCTAAAAAGATTAGTGTTCTAATTTTCAATCCATTTTGAACCGGTACAAATTTATTTTTCTAATCATTTTATCCTAAAGGGATATAATTATTTTTTAACTCTAGAGCTTTCATATGAGAGCCTTATGAAAGACAAATGTGAACGCAGTCTTTAGGGCTCTCATATGATAACCTTAGAGTCAAAAATAAAATTTTCGCATCGATTCAAACAAATTCAAAATTGGAACACTTAATTTTTTTCCGAGTGTTGTGACTCAAACAGACCTTTGAAATAAAAATATTAAAATCATAGTTTAAAAGGTGATCAATGACTCTTTTGTTTACAAGAGTCACTATAGCAAAGCTACTCATTTTACAAAGTGGAGAGGAAGGAAGAGAGGCTCGTGCATGGCACTTTTTGTCCATTTCCTTCTTTTTGCTCGTTACTTTAGTTTAGAGAGGTGTTATAAAGAGTCACGTGCAGATGCTTAGTCGTTCTAAGGATCAGACTCCATTCCATCAACACTTTTTTCACTTTTTCTATTTTTTTTATTTTGTCCTTATTCAACTTTTTTTTTGGTATTTATTAGTTTTATGCCTTATTTTTTAATTTTTTCAATTCAACTCGACAAAGTCCTAAAAATTCCTTTTGGAACAAGGTTCCAGTGCGCACTAAAAGATACTACTAGTAAAGCAAGTCCGTCGGATAGGTCACGCAACGGCTGATTGTTAAACCCTTTTAATCGTAAATTTATTCTGTATTTGATCGAGCTATATTCCCCGTGCCGTCCTGGGTTTTCAAATAGTGCAATTATACCACAATGAATTTGTAGTATATTTTTGGCTTTTATATACTCCCTCCGTTCCATATGGAGAGTTCCACTTTCTCTCTTTTACTATTTTTCAAATAAAAAAATCAACTCTTTCGGTACATTATTTTTCAAAATTTTTTGCATCGTATTAAAGATCTAGATTAGTACTTTAATTTGGTGCGAAAAATTTCAAAAAATTATACACGGAAATAGTTGATTTTTTTATTTGAAAAACGACATGACTTTTTATGGTGGACCGTCAATTTAGAACGGAGGGAATATATATCTCCTAAAAAGTTATGCTAGTGCTTTTTAGTACGTAGTTTAAAATTGTTATCGGCAACCTCTTCGAGCTTCGATGGACGAAGAAAGATCAGTTCTCGTTGTAGAATCCGCCATTCGTTATGTTGCTGAGTTGAAGGCGATCGACTTGGAAATACTATTTTCAGCAGGATGGGGGAAAAGAAAGTAAAACTGATTGCATAGATGAATCTAGTGGATTGAGGATTTAATTTTGTATTATGCATGTACCATTACTCTTGGAAAAAGGGTATATAAACTATAAAGAGGAAAGGTAAATGGGTGGCTAAAAGTGGCAAGGGAGCTGCTTTTATTCTCCATGATGACATCTTAGCAACCGACGTGCATGTTGTTTGCAAACACACCCGCTTGGCACCCGGGGTGCTTGGCAGCATCCCCGCCTCCCCAGGTCCTTGGTAAATACAAGGTCTCGAAACTTTTTCTACTCTTACTTGGGAAAAAAAGAGTTTTCTAACTTGAAGTTGGTGCCTTTGATTGTTGACACAATTAACGATGTCGCGTTTGTTCAAATTCCAAATCATGTTGCATCTAGAGTCCTAATTATTGAACTTTGCTTTGATTGTAAGGCCGGGGACTCGATCTTTGGGATCGACCACTTGGCCTCCAAGCGTTACACTGTGCGCTTCTCTATTGTTTCATGTGCTAACCAAAAAAGCTCGTGATAAAGATTTTACTTCTTGCACTCCTCGATCAATTGGTTTTTCCGGATCTTGGTATCCACCATTCCTCAGTGAATGGTGAACCTTGTGGATTTATAAGCTTTCAGACACCGATCAAAAATATTAAGCAACTCATGGATTAGGTCGCATCGAAAAAGACTTCTCAGATTTTATACCATGGAGATGGTGTGGGGGATTTTGCGTATATGAGTGCATAATACCTTTTGTGTGCTTGAAAAAAAATATATGCTCTTTAATATTAGGAAGAAAAATAAGCTTGACGAATAATAATGTCGTTGAAAAATTGACAATTATTATAAAATTAAAAATAAAGAACAACGAAACACACAAGTTATGCACTGAAAATAGTTTCTTCAGAAACTATCGGGAAATGAGTTAGTCTTCCAGACTAACAAAATGCTATTGAAGTATTTCTCACAACCTTTGCTTCACTCTTTTACAGTAGTATTCCTTTGATTTCCTGAATGAATATATCTAAACTGAGGTCCCTATTTAAGTATTTATAGATGTCGCAGGGGCCAAACTTGTAATACACGAAACATGAGAGACTAAACTGCAATTGTGCAAAAAATGGCATTAAAGTTTAGTCCCGCGTAAGACTTCCAGTCAGAGTCTTCCACTGCTGGTAAACCCCTCTCTCTCTCTCTCTCTCTCTCTCTCTCTCTCTCTCTTCTTCTTCTTCTTCCCGACGCACTTCACACTCTGCAATAAACCATTCGCCTAGCTCTGTTATTGGCTTCTTCATCGTTGCCTTGTAACATGGTAGTACTCTCTCTCTCTCTCTCTCGCAAGCGGAAAGTACAAATTTTTTTTTTTTTTGGGCAAGTACAAACTTTATCCATATCTCTGATAATACTGGCTTAGTGTTTGATAATTGTATTCGATATATAGAAACACTGCGTACGAGGGTTTGGCGGCGATTAGGCATGAAATTAACAGTGAATGAAAGGTTTCATAGGCCCCTACGTCTTTTAGGGTTTTAATTTTCCGTGTTGAATTAGAGATGGCAAATGGGTGGGTGGGGCCGAAATTGGGTGGTTTAATATGGGTCACGGGTTGGAATGGGCGGGGTGGATATGGGCCAAGATTGAATTGGTTGGATGTAGGTGGGTTGGGTACGGTTCAATCAATACCCATTAACCCACTTTTGACCCAAATTTTTTGCCTTGATGTGTTTGACTGGAGCCGAACTCGGTTGATTCTCAGCGGGATAGTGCCTATGGTGCTGCCTAACTCGTCTTTTGTTTCTTCAAAGCGAGAGTTGACTCAGTAGGCTCCAAAACCACCACTATGGCTTATAGTTGCATTTATTAGCGGAAGCAACCTCCACCACTACCATCCTCGAATATAGTATTGCCGCTCTCGGCTCTCCCCTCTTCATGAACTGCGTACAAAATATATTACCCCATTTAGAAACCATCTACAACCCATGTAAACCATTTATAAACGGGATGGACTAACATATCCCAATTACAATTATCTAGCACTAGCCCAGCTGGTTGGGTTTTTGCTGCCTTGTTGTACCTTTATGTTATCACTTGCTTGTTGTACTTATATGTGTAAAAAATGCAGCAATATTCCCTTTTTCTTCAAAGGTACAGAATGTAGATGCAAATAGGTGATAAACGATTGGAGTTAACTATTTTAAGTTAATATGCAGACATAGTCTCCCAAACAATTACAAGTTGGTGTAATGTGTCAGTGCCCAATGGAAATGGACAGAGGACAAGATATATGACGCTCACTAGCTTTCAACATGATCTAGTCTGAGCGTAGTGGACAACTAGACATGAATGGCAATAGGAACTTATGAATTCAAAAAGTTATGATGAGGAGATGACTCCTTTGCACCTGCCTCTTTTATAAAAATCTTCTAGGTCTCAGGAAGTTAACTAATATGGAAGAAAGTTTTTGTTCTTAAATCTTGTCGTCTGAAGCCTCTCAATGTGATGTTTAGGCAAACACTTGTTTAGACTCCTTCGGTTCCTTTTTAAGTGTCCACTACAGTTTTGCATACCATTTTCAATTGCTTATATACATCAATGTATATTGTTAAAAATATGTAATATGGATCTTGTTCGATAGATCTCAATTTTTTCTATAATACAATGATTTTAAAAACAAAAAAAAAATTCATCGAGAGATATGAGCCATTGAAAATGATACACAAAACTGTAGTGGACATTTAAAAAGGGACAAAGGGAGTAATTCTTTTAGTCCTCCCTTCGTTTTTAGTGCGTGTGGGTTTTTTCTTCGTTTTTGTGACTCTTTTTTCTACTGTAGTTACCTAGAACATAGAATTTGGTCATATGTAGCTAAAGGTGGGAGGTGGTGGCATCTTAGTTATCATTAACAATGTTGTGGGGTTTTTTTTTAAATTTATTTTCGAAGTTACAATGTATGCTTGATTCTCGAGTTCCTTCTGTCATGCTAAGTTGTTGCCCCCTTTTGAATCTAGGTGACCATAAAATATAAATCATGGGAATCTTAGTTTTTAGGACATGTTTTTGAATTGCTCCTTCATCCTTAATTAGATTTTACCTTTCTTATTTGTTGTCTTCCGACTCTTCCCTTGTTGCAGGCCAATAGGCACACCATTATCCTGATGCAGACTTCTCAAAACAGAGCAACTAGAACATTTATGGATTATGATTCAATAAGTCAGGCAATGGACGGTATTTGTGCTTACCCTTTTCTATAACCATCATCAGTTTTGATATCACACGTACTGATTTTGCCTTCTTCAAAACTTAAATCGTTTGCTAAATTAATTATGAGATCTATTGATATAGATTGCTTTAGCGCTACCATTAAGATTGTCTAGTGGCTTGTGAGTTGTGATGAACATTTTAGTCCACAGTACTCTAGAGTGCATACGTAATGACCACATTTGCATTTTATTCATGTGTTGGTGCTTCCTAACCTGACAAGGGAACAATGACTTCGTTATTTTCTTTTTTGGCCCCTTATGTTTTTCTCACTTACTCTTTTTTGTTCAGAGGCTTTAATCTTCTTGGGTTTTGTTTTTGTATTCCAATATATGTACTTTGTTATGATACGATTTTGATTTTCAAGGGGTTTGTGCCTTGTTCGGATCACAATTTGAAAATTTTTGGGTTTGGTTTTTGGGGTATGGAGTGGAGAGAGAAAATTAGGGTAATAATTGGAGATAGAGGTAATGAGTGGAGAGAGATAGAGAGAGTAATGATTGGAGATAGGGGTAATGAGTGGAGAGAGAAATGAGAGTAATGATTGGAAGTAGAGGTAATGAGTGTTTTTAGAGTTGGAGTTTTTTTTCCAAATTGTGATCCGAACAAGGCATTAGTGTGTCGTTTTGCCGAGTCATTAATTTGTTGCTGATGCAAAATTATGTGTTGCTTTTGGTGAATGTAATGTTGTTTTTGGAGTTTTGACAGGAACACAATAAAATACATTTTAAGAAGATAAGTAGAAGGTTAATGTCAAAATACACTAGACCCTTGGGCTTTGGCCAATGTTATCCACTTTAAATCGTTCTCTCTTGTGAGAACACCTAGAACATAAGTTGCTCTATACTGAGCTCCGTAACGTACATTGAATGTTAAGAGAAGTTTGGATTTATGAACAAACTCGTGGCTAGTAAAAACAAGAAACATGTGAAGAAAACTTATTCTAGGCATAACAATCTGCATAAGCATTATTCTATCTATGAAGTATGATACAAAGATGTCCACAAAAGCTCAAGAATGGTGAGGAATGAGTTTAATTTCAAGTTTTAAGTGCTTATGTTTAGGAATTAGCTAGTGGCTTAGGAGCCTTAATTTCAACTTTTCAATACGTTTCAATACATCACAAAAGTTTCCAATACTATGTCAAACTCTTTATTGGATGGCCCCAACTTTTGGTGTTCTCTCATTGCCCTTTTTGCACTTCTAATATCTAAAAATTTTATTTCTGCATGAAGCATTCTAATGTTCTCTCATTAATCTGAATTTGTATGAAGCATGGATGCAGATATTGGTACATGTATAATGCTACGAGGATATGCCAATTTTAAAATTTTTGCAAGTGGATGATACTAGTTTACCCCAAAGGCCCAACTGTTTTCTTCATCTCTAAGAAGTACGGAAAGTACCAAGAAACTACGACTCTATTTTATCATATAAACTGTACCTTAATGTTATGCAAGAATCCTACTAGTAATTTCATTTCCTTCATACTTTGGACGTGTGATGTAGAGCATTTGATACTTACACAGTAATGAATCTAGAATTTCCAATTGTGGATCAGAAACATATCTGCAAGTATCTGAAGAGTGTGTGATGGGGAACATGACAAATTATTTGTACTTGATCCAGGAGCATATAATATGGGTGGCGAAAATGCCACGACCACATTTGTTGCTGCCACGACCATTGAACTGATGTCACATATTTACCCTTTAAGTTGATGCCGTGTATTGAGTTATAAGTACTCCACGTGCCTTCCCACTCTAAAACATTTTATCATCTGCAAGCAGTGAGCATTGCCGTCAACCAACGCTGGGCAAATGCCCCAAAACATAGCCATTAATAAACCACCAAATCTATGCATAAAGTTGGCCAAAACCTCTGCAAGTTAAAACCAACAGGCATAAAATCCATACATGGAATCCTTAGAAAGAATCGCCCACCTCCACCTTCCAAACTGACCGCAATAGATAAACGACGGAGAAAATATGTATCAGATTAGATAGAGAAACCAAGAGATTAATTTCCATCACCATAACCAACACCCCATACATGCTACCCACGACCATCCATCTATATGGTTGATCTGGGTTTATAGTTGGAAAAGGAAAGATTGATGGAAAAACATGTGGCAATAGTGAATTTATAGTGATCACCTGATTGAAATTTGAATGGTGGATGGCTAATCTTGTCTATATTAGAAGTTCAGTGGAGAGAAGGTGCATGTGGAGATGAGTGGGCAGTGGTTCAGTTGGGGAGAAGAAAAAGAGGGATAATTGAAGTCATAGTGACGTGAGGCTGTTCGAGATGGTCAACTCAAAGGGAAAATATGTGATTTCAGTAGAATGGTTGTGGCCTAAATCTAGATGATTTGTTAGGCATCCCTTTACATTGTCTTTTTATTATTTTCTAGGAAAAACGGAAGAGAATTTGGACAGGAAGGTTATACCTTGACATTTTTGACTACCTATAAATGTCCACTTTTTGATGGATCAATTGAAATTTGATGTAGCTAATACATTGCTCTCTGTATCCTGAATCCATTCATTGGTTTCTGTATATTTCTGATGCAATATTATATGCTTCATGAGAGGTGATTTACTGCTGTGCATCCCCAGGTATTTGTGGACTTTATGAAAGGAAACTTAAGGAGCTAAACCCAGCCATGAGAAACATTACTTATGATATTGCAGATCTCTACAATTTCATGGATGGCCTTCCAGACTTGAGTGCACTAATGTAAATCTCTCTCTCTCTCTCTCTCTCACACACACACACACACACACACACACACACCCACCCACCCACACACACGCAGAGCGCACTAACAGACACACACGCTCACTCACATTCACTCACATTTAGAGCAGTCAATGCCATGTAGCCATTTTGGGGCCAGTTGCATGGATAAGGACGCTATGCTTAAGGGTTTTTTCCCCCAAAAAAAAGACAAGGAAAATTCTGAGTGATGTTTCTGTTATACTTTGAATGTTTTGAGAGCGCAGGATATTTGGTCACTTTAGAGTCCCTGACTGGGGTAGGGGATCACAAAACAACATTTGCGAATGTAGACCTCTATTTCTTTTATTGTTTTTTATACGTTCCTAAAGGGTCTCTTTCTTTGCACAAAAACTAGCAAACCAATGACGAGAAACATTTGTGATCTCTTGACTTAGATACTGTGACGGAGGTTACGGATATTGGCCTGTTGCCAATTTATGCATGCTTAGAGAGATCTTATGCTCCCTTTGGTACCTAACTAATACAATCTTGCATTCGGGATTATGGGTATTTCATTCATTCTGGCTTTGCAGTTACGACCACTCGATTCAAGCTTACCTACCCTACGACCGTCAGTGGATTAAGCAGCGGACATTCCGACACCTAGAGAAATTGGCACATTGATATGTTACAAACCCTTGATGTATCTAACTATTTCTACAAGAATCTTTCGATGGCTATTACAGGAGAGGAATGGTATGAACTGCAATGTTGGCGTCATGTATGGCATCCATCTGCTGCTCCGTAGGCTGTCTATTATTAGTGCAAAATTGTTTCGCTCCTATGCATATGTATACTGCAATAGTGGTGTGTTGGTGGAAGAAGTCAAGCTATTGTTGCTAAATCAGTGTATTGTATAATTTCACACTTGTATTGGAATCCTGGCCTTATTGTTTACTTAGGATGATTGTATGTACCCCTTATGAAACCGAGTTTGGATGGTTATTATCTGAAGAAGGCTTCTGCGTCAAATTTTGAACCTTTCATTGCTGATTGTCCCTTCCTCACGTCATTCTGTTTTGCCAAATTTTTTCGTATCATGTCTGGGGATGATGAAAATAGCCAACTCCACCTATATATTTAGTTTTTATTTCTTTGTTTCCTGTATATTATTAGTAATATTAGTGATCACATATTCTGAAAATTTGGAGGTATGATTTATTTTTCGCCTTCCTCTTCATTGTTTAGTTGCTTGTTTTGATATTTTCCGTTTGGGAAAATTTGGAGATATTTGTGAATTGTGCAATTTTTTTGAACTCCAGCAGAAAATGTTCTGTTTTTTTGTCAAAATTGGCAACCTTAGGTCTATTAGAATGGTCCTCCTTACATTTTAGTTGTTTGTTTTTGGTCTAGTCAAAAGTAATGAAAAGTTAAAGAGCACGTCATTTTATTATGTGAACTAGGAAAGAAGATGATAAATTTTTTTTGCCAGGTGACAAGATATTAGTATATGTTCAATTACTACGAAAGTTAACCTCATGTTCATAGGAATTGAACCCTAAATCTCACACTCTAAAGGAGCCCTTCATAACCATCGTATTAGTGGTTTTCGCTTAGCTTGTGTTTTTTTAATAGATGGAAGCATAGACACCTCACTTTTAAGTTAAAAACATGGGTTTACCGGGGCTCAAAATATTTGTATTTGTTCCCCTAGACTTGGCTTTGATGACTTCCTTATATCAAAATTGGAAAGTTACAAATGCTAATGTCGCTTTATTTCGTTCACATTACAATTTTCCAAAGACGATTTTATAATAAGAAAATTGCTTCACAATACGGAATTTTGCAAATTTTAGGAAGAACGGGGCCTTTAATGTAAACAACCATTTCCCATATCAACCTGGCTTTGGACTGGATTTTGGTCCAAATAAATCTCTCTTCGGCTTAATAACAGTAGTAGAGAAATCTATGTATTTGGCTGGAAATTAGGACATGACGATGAAGACAACAACAAAAAAAACACCTAGGAATAATGAAAGAGCTCCTCAAAAACCCTAATTTTGACCGTTGGACAGAGAGATATCCCCTTCACTTTAATATCCCAACCGAAATCGAATTTGCTTTCTGTTTCACGAAAACTTGAACTGCAATAATTTCCTAATTGAGATACTTCATAACCAAGGAATCCAAATCCAAATCACACCCAGTTTAGAATTTCACTCCCAAGTCTTACACAAACCCCACTTCTATTCAACTTAGGTTTCCAGAGAGAGAGAGATGCAATCATATTAAGATATACCGTATCCTATAATTCTCATAACCAAATAAAAAACTTCTCCGCTCCTCTGTTTCCATCATTCTCATTCACAAAAATTTCACTCTGTTCTTTGCTGTCGAGTGTTGAACAACTAGTAGAAGGAAAGAATGGACAACGACTTCGGGTACGATTACTCTAAACTCGATAGGCTTTCGAAGGAAACTAAAGAGCGGATTCTCCAACTGGATAGCAAGAAAAGGTTGAATGTCGTTCGAGAGATTCTCAAGAACCCTCATTACGATGAGTCTGATGTATACATCCTCTGTCTCAACGAGTATCAAACACTGTCTGATCATAAACCACCTGAGCCTAGAAACCCTTTCAAGATTCGGTCCGTGATGAGAGGAAGGCAACCCACCAAACCCGTTTGGGAGGAAGAAAACGCGGGCAAGAAAACTGAAAAACCAGGTCGAAAAAGGCCACGGGGCTGTAGTGATTGTGAGTTTGGTGATGAAGAACAAAAGGACAGAGCGATCAAGAAGAGGGCGAACATGAAGAAGGTGAATAACTTGGTTCGAAGAAGGAAGGTTGTTTTACCGGAAATCACCCCAGACCTGCCTGATGAATTCAAGGAAAGAATCCGAAATCTTGGGGGAGCCAAAGCTACTTTGGTAATTCAAAAGGTACTCGAAGGCACGGATGTGAGCTCTCGCCATGGGCGCCTCTCTCTCCCGCAAGGTAAACTCAAAGACAAGGAGTTTCCAAGTGGGGAAGGGATCAATGGGAAGGATGTTGCGAAGATAGAAGCGCGGCTTATTGCGGAAAACGGAAAGGAACACGAGATCAATATAAGGCGGTGGAACATGAAGAAAGGAATATATAATGTGGTGAAAGGGTGGAATGAGGTTGTGAAAGAACACGAACTGTGCAAGGATTTGCTAGTGCAACTTTGGTCATTTATAGTAGAGGGAAACCTCTGGTTTGCACTTGTTAAACTCTGGAAGGTAAAGGAACAAGATTGATGAGTTCTCTTGCTGTGCGTATTGGGAGAATCATAGGGAAAATCTTCAGCCTTAGGATTTTTGTCCAGTTCTTATTTACAGCACAAGGGGGTGTGTCCCCTTTCAGTGTTTTGGTAAATACTGCACATCCTTTAATGAACTTATGATCATTTGCGAGACATTAACTTGTCATTTTGGAAATTGCAGTGGTTGGTTCATTCGAATTAATCGCTACGTACTTTTCTTGCAAAATAACTATTCATTCATCTTTCAATGTGCTTGGTTGTGTTTTCCTCTTATTGTCTATTTCTGTTTATCTTCTCTTCCCTTTTGAAACTGTGTTTTCATTTGGATGTTGGGAAAACGAAAAAGAATAGCATATATAAAATACCATCTGTCAATATTGGGTGTTGTTCTTCTGACATACCTTTTGTGCTTGCCAATATTGGGTGTTGTTCTTCTGATATTCTTGTTGCTAAATCCATTATCCTGCCAATGGTACTTCAACACTCTTTGGCGCCATTTTTGTAGTTAGTTGAAAGTTCGAGAAGCACATGAATTACGCCCAAATCTGATAAAACTTAAGTCTGCCCAAATCTGATAAAACTTAAGTCTTTACTCACAGTCACAGAGTTGTTGTGTGTAAGACATGTTGCCCATAATTGAGGAATAATGGAACGTGTCATATCAACAGTCCCCTTGGCCCTTAAGAATAGTGATCCACAAAGTATATGGTCTAACCATAGTTACCGGTGAAATATGACAAACACTACCCCAAAAGATTCAGTAAGCTACTGAAGCTATCAGTAGTGTTGATCAAACAAGTATCAAGAGCGTTTGGCAGGCTTCTTACGTTTCCCAAACAGTGGTTCATAGGGTTGAGAGAATTTTGAAATGATAGTGGTTTTCGGACATTTTACTGGTTTTCGGACATTGAGCATGGCAAAATGTATCCCCTTTCTTAACTGGCATTTTCAGTAGAATTTCAATGTTAGTTAGCTGCAAGCAAGGTGAAATCATAAATTAATGATGCAAGTGAGTGATCACATGTGAACTTTTTTTGCTAGAATCTAGCACTGATCATACTCATTTCAAAGGAGACCAGCATGTAAATGTTATTCATTTCATCTATCTGAGAGGCAAAAGGAAAAGACCATAATATAAGCAGGAAAGACTGCTTATTAGAAGTACTGGCCCCGGCAAATGGAACCATGATTTTTTTTCATGCGTTGTATTATTCTTTTTGTAGATTATAGCTGTTTGACTGCTATTGTAAGTGTAGTTACTCAAGCAAGATACACATATTGCTGAAGTAGATTACCTTTTGTTCAACACATGCCTATCTCTAATGTCGAGACAAATCAACATGAAATTCATAAGGGAGGAAGGAAGAGTTTCTTGTCCACGCGGCAAAATGGGAATCAAGTTTCGCGGATAGAATCGAGGATCATTGAAGATGGAGGATTGGAATATGGGATACGCGGAAGTCAGTCAGATATGCCTTAGAGATCGTCAACGAACGTTAGTGTTGTATACAATCTTCTTTTGGGGTGAAAGGAACTTTTAGAGACTCAAACTCTGCAAAGATATGTTAGTGCAGTTGTGGTTTGCTCTTGTTAAAGTTGGATCTGGGAAAAATCAAGACCTCGGAGAGGTGGTTGAAGAGAACTAGCACTAATCCATCTGAGAGTGGTAAATTGGTTCTTTGTATGATTATTATGCTTAAGATCTCTTCACATAGAGTGGCTATTATTGTAGAGTTGTTTTTCATTTCGTTTTTCATTCTGAGCAGTTTTGGATATGTCATTCATAATTTGTGAATGAGAAGAAAACATTTGATGCACTATGCCTTGAATTGAAATAAACTTCCATTTTATGGCTAATGCTGCATATTATTATAGCAGCAGAACTGTATGGCAGATTATGTTCGCTAAATGATCACTTGTTGGTCTAAGGGCAACCTGTATAGGAATCTGAATAGAAGTTTCGTACTACAGAAAAACATGGAAAACTGGGATTCCGAACAGATAGAATTTACCTTAAACCGATGGAATGTGGCTGAACAATATTGAGGCATGTGGCGCTAGTGATCAGTTCTCCTGTCTAGCTGATCTGTTTCCACATTTTTATGCAAATATTTTACGGGAAAAAAAAAAAAAAAAGATTGCAGACTGGTGTCGAAATTTTTGCACATTGTAACTTGGAACAGTTTACTATGTACGTACACGTACACTTACTTGAGTTGTAGCTGCTTTGACCGTTGGATACTTGGATTCTGGTACGTTTGGTAAACTAGAGTTTGTGGCCGCTGACTAGCAGCGGTTATTGTTCCGTCGATAAACTGCTGAGACAGAAGCAAGAATTGCTACGGACCTTTTTGTGAGGTCACTAGATCAAAGGGAATACAGGGAAGAGGTTGCAAGTAATGCAAGGCCTATTGCTCTAGCCCATTTCATCATCCTTAAAAAAGATCACAATGGATCAACAATTTTCAAGATGTTTACTGGAATCCAACTTCAAAGACAAGAAAATATTTGATAACATTGATAGATTAAGACTGATCAAGAACAAGATTTTTTAAAAGTTTGAATGAACTATTAGAGGCATGTGAATTCTGCCCAAACTCACAACTCGGTCCTTATTCACGGATAGGACATCTTACCAATAAATGAGAAACATCATATCAGTAGATTCTCACCCCTGCAATACACTTTTTGGTAAGCATGACATCACTTTGTGGTGAGGTCCATACTATTTCAACCAATAAGAAAGAGGGTTATGTTCACCCTTTTAAGTGGAGGGTGAAAAAAACTCAACTCCAACTTACATGATTGAACATGCTGTTCATAGAGCAGAGAAGAATGTTAGATACTCCTTCAGTTATTTTCTGTCATTGAGCATATCAAAACATTAATGCTTCAGACACATGTCTAGACGGTAAACACAGATCTAGATGCAGATGAATCCGGAATCGTTCCATGAGTGGAACCCACGTACATCCTGTGGAACATATGCATTGGACAATTCCAGACACATCTGTGAGCGGAGCACTATTCGTGTCAAAAAGAACCTCATTTCTTCTTAACTGGGATTTTCCATTGGATCTTAATACCAGCTGGAAGCAAGATGATATTGTAAATGATGTGTGTGATCTCCACTGGTAAATTTGTCAACAGAATCTAGTGCTGAACATATATTGGTCGTAAGTAAGATCTATGTGGAAAGGGATTTTCATAAGTACTCAATATCAGCTGGAAAATCCTGATCAAGCAACTAGCATGTCCGTAGTGACGCCAGCAATGGTGTGATGGTGGTGATGGTGGGTTAGAACTACGAATGCGAGTACCGAATGGAACTCATAATGAGTGGAAGGCCGCGAAAACATGTTTTAGCTTTAGTGGCTCCGCTGATCTTTGAATTGGTCTACTTTCGACCAACTTTTCGTAAATCAAAATCTATTATTTTTATGGTTTGATTCCACCATCTTTTACTACGTTTAATACCCTCTCTATCGATATAAAATACGTTTCGATCCGATTTAAAATTAGTGTGGTTCAAGGATTTTCCGAAAATAATTTAATTTTTTGACCTGTTGAGAGTAAAATTGTCATATCTTTTAATGTATAAATAAATTTGCAACCAAACTAATTTGGTTAGAAATTAGTCTAGACAAGCTTTTCAATGGTTCAAATCACGTGCAAATTGGAGTTCGGAAATGTCTGTGGCAAATTTGCAAAGTTTGGTTATTTTTAAAATTTCGAGAATGCGCCCGGGGTGCATGTAGATGTGCCTGAGGCACATTAAAGCTCCACAAGTGGTCAAACTTTACCGGTTTGTCTCGGATACTTCTGAACTCCGATTGTCGCAAGATTTGAATCGTTAGAAAGCTTGTTGAATCTAGTTTCTAACCCAAGAAGTTTGGATCTAAAATTATTTTTATACATCAAAAGATATGACCAATTTATCCTCTAAGTTGAAAAGTAAATCATTTCGGTAAAACGGTTCGATCTTTCTCATTTTAAATTTGATTAAGACCTATTATATATAGATAAGGATTTTCAAAGAACTAGAGGATGGAATCCAATTATTAAAATAAGTTCAGTTTATGAAAAGTAGGTAGTAAGCAGACTACTACAAAGATCATCGGAGTACTATCACTCCTTCACCACCAACACTGTCGCCGCAACACAACTTCTCGATCACCATCACTTCACCCCCACTACCACCACACTTCCAGTCTACTACCACCATTGGCATCGCACCTCAACCCTACCACCTCCGCTTTCATCTAACCACTACTCCCAATACCACCACTCCAACGCCATGACCATCACACCTATACATGCAACTCCACCGTACTCCATCACCACTATCACCATCATTTTAGCACCACATAACCACCATCCCACCCCTCCGCTCCACTACCATAACCTCTGTTACTTCACCATCACTACCAATACGACAAAAAATTCATAATAAGCATTAAGAATATTCTAGATGTTTCAATCTACCACCACCACATTTGAAGTGCGACTTCCGGTGCCACCACAACGACTCGAGAATATCCTCTATTCAAGAAATTCTCAGGGGTAAAATTAATCACCACTTCCACCACCACCACAAAAATCACGTTGACACGATTCCCAAGGTTTAATATTCAAGTTTAAGAGCTAATGTTATGGCAATCACGAAGCCAGAGGGTCTGCGACTAAAAGATAGGGTTTCTGCCGCCGGGGGGGGGGGGATGCTTCGCCTCTTCCCTCCTCCTCTCGGGCGATCCTTCTTCTCCCTCCTTTGTTTCATTTTCCCTTCTTTTCCACTTCTCCAATTTCCTTTTCGTTTTGTTTTTCTTATCTAGAAAATGATCGGCAACGGCAACGGCAATGCGTGGTTGGTGGCAGCAGGTCTGGTGAGTGATACTAGGCGTTCTGAATCTCATCATTTCGTCTTTTCCCCTGGGCGTTTTTGGGAGCCGACATACTGGTCTTCACGATGGCCATTTCTGGGGGAGCGAACGTCCGACAAGGTTGCGATCTGGTATGGTTTCATCTTCTCCTCTATCCTTTTCCTCTCCCCTCTTTTTTTTCCGAACCCGCTTCCTTCCTCTTCTATGTTTCTTCCTTCCCGGCCATTTCCTCTATTCTGCCTTGTTCTCGATCTCCTCTCTCCCGTTTCTGTTTTCCTCCTACCAAACTTTTGCTTGGTTGGCCGGAGTTTGGCCTAACAGCTTGGTGGTTTAAACGGTGTTGGGCGGTTGATTGGCGTGGTCTCCCGCCGTGTCCGTTGTTGGGCGGTGAGGTTGTTGCCTAACGGCTTCGGTGAGCATTCGCGGCAGTGGGGGTCGGTTGGTGCTCCATGGGTTTGCCGGTGGTGGCTCGATGGTGTGTGGTTGAGCATCTTTGGTGGTTGGTTGTTTCTGCCTAATCGGTGGTAGGCGGTGGCTTGTGGCGGCGTTTTGGAGGCTCATAGAAGTGTAGGGATAGGTATAGGGTTTTCTTGATTGGGCTTGTATTTTTATATTTGGGTTTTTAGACCCTCAGGTATTGTTGGGCTTGTATTACTATATTTGGACATTTTAGGCCCACTGATTTGCAGTGCTATGCCCGTTAGGTGCTTGGGCTTGACCTAATTGGCTATATTGTCCAACTTTTTGTTGGATTCCCCTTACATGTTTCCCCTTAATAAAATGTTATTTTTACCAATAAAAAAAAATTTCAAGTTTAAGAAATTCTCCTTCGTTTCAGTGGCCGGTGTGCGTTTGGGACATGGTGGAGGTGGTTCTGAGGGAGTGAAAATCCTTTTCAGAATTACATGTAGCACTCCTCTTACGAAAGATTACTTTTTCATTTACCTAACCCATGATTGATGTCATGGATTCCTATTGCAAGGAGTAATGATTTTGAAATGCCCACACTATTATCCTAATAAGTGGACTTCGGGTTGTGCAGCACCATGCTATGCACTTCTGAATTGTTGAATCGTGTCGGGTCTTATCTCGGCAACCATCGATAGAAAACCGTTCATTGCCGAGATAAGATCCGACGGCTCGGAGGTGCATAGCACAGTACTGCGCACACCACTGTACAGCACAGCACCATCCCCAATTCTAAGTACTAACCACACAACGGGTTGCCACCCTACCCATAACCATAGCACACAGTTTTTTACTCTTCATTACCCGAATGGCTTGTGTAAAATAGATAGATGGTCGGACGATAAATAAAACAAGAAAAAGACTGGGTTGTTTGGCCTAAATAAGTCAAATGGCTTATTTTTTGTCCTTAAATTTTTTTGCGCATTTACAAGTTTTTGTCAATTTTTGTGGACTATTGCTTCGTCATGACGAGAAGAATCTAAAAAGTGAAAAATTACGATCGAAACCCAATTTGTTTGAACAAAGACAAAAATAAACAAATGCACAAAAAATTTAAATAAAGACACAAAAAATAAGTCGTTTAGCTTATTTAGGCCAAACATGAAACAACCCTTTGTCACAATTAAGGATTGAACGAGAATAAACAGCAAATAAAAGAAAATGGTTCTACAGTATGCTAATGTTGCCAGAAATCATCCCAAAGCATGATAGTTGAAGAGCAAAACCTCTGTTTTCTAGAACCAAACAAGCGTTGAATAAAGCTGTTGGATTATATGAATCAATTTATTGAGAGCAAAACCTCTGTTTTTTTTTTCTTTTTTCCCACAGTTCTCTAAGATCAGTCAAACTTAACTGTATGATCGGCAAACGAGTGACTATGTAACTTGCTCCTCTCGCAACATGTATACGAGATCTCTCTATGACGTCCTGTCGTTCTGGATTCCCTGTCCGTTCGGCAATTTGTCACATAAGACCAACTTTCCAAGTCTAGAGAGTACTCGGATCGAAGTTATGAATCACTAGGCCTGGCCATTGCATGTTGTCGGCCCATTCGAACCACATGCGTGGGCTAGTCCTGCCATCCAACTAGTTCCTGTGTCCATGACCCAAAAAAAAAAACTAGTAAGAGAATTTAAATTCCAGGGCAAGGAAGATGAAAGGATGAAGCACAAGAAGAAGAGGTTCAAGCTCGAGATTTTGAATTCAAAGAGAATTTAAAATTAGCCAGGGATCTTTTACCTTTGATCCACACTCGAGTCAAGTTATTCAGCTTTTGCGCATGAACTGTTTGTGCGTATCTTGTGGTGCTGATCCTAAGTCTATGGCTCATGGCTATGATTAATGATGCATGCTCTAAATTGCAGAAAAGTATTTCTCAATGGAGGAAAATGATTCATGTAGCTGACCCCAAGTGATTAGGACATAAGACTCGATTTGGTTTGGTTTTGGCTGGGTTATTACAGGTTTGTAATTTCATGTTACAAGAACTAACGGCTGCCTTATCTACAAAATGTTTTGAAGTGCCACAATCGTTTCCTTAAACTTGGCGTATATAGTGACAATAGATCAAAATCTTTTCTTTGCCGTTCAAAAAAAATAACAGATCATGAGGTCTAAGTAGATAGTAGCAGCAACACTCTTTTTTAAGTTTTGTTTAGATTTGAAAAAATTGAGATGTCTGCAACAAGAAAATGCATAATAAAGTCTACGGCTTCTTCCCTCCTTACAACAAAAGATGAAAAATTGTACTAATTTGCGACTTTGTGAGGTAGATGATGCGCACCAATTCTCGGTTGCATAAAATTTGTATATGTACTCACCCTTCTGGAAAATTGCAGAATAATCCATTATATGCTAGACTTATATGGACTATGGAGAGCTTTAGAATTATGTTGTGAAAATATTAAGAATGAAATTTTTTTTTTCAAAAAATTCTAAAAGGAGAATGTTGGCCGTTGATGAAAATAATTATGACAATTCATTAAGGAGGTGAGTGGCTATAAAAAGGCAAAAAAAGACCCCATTTGGGAGATTTACACTTGGAGTCCGTTGTCATTGAGTGAGAAAGGTGTAGAAAATGTTTGTAATTAATGACGAGTGCATTTTTTCAAGGTATTCTGCTATGTAGTAGTAGTGAAAAGGTTGAATCTATTATGTGAAACGACAAGAAATCGGGCAAGTTGTGGTATACTTGGTCCAACAAGAGGGGTGGTGATGGAAGTAATAAGAGTAGGTTGCTGTTCCTCCACAAAAAGTGTCGAAACTGGATTGGCTTGGAAGTGCGAGGGCGTGCCAGGACACGTTTGTCCAAACTGCCTTAAGGCTTTCGTGCCTCAAAGTCTGACTTCTTTCGGGCAGATGCGTTAGGCCTAAAGGGTAAGGCCTTATGATGGTTCGTTAGCTGCCTTGTCGGGCTAAGGACTTAAAATATTTTCTACTCGTTGTTGGAACAAAGGAAAGAAAGATAAACGGCTAAAACAAGATCAAGTGAACTCCATTAACGATTCAATGAAGTTTGGGTACAAGAAAAGAGGTAAAACTTGAAATATTATGAAATGAATACAAGGAATGCTTGAAGGAAATGGAAATGAGAGTGCATAAGCTGTAAGCTCTTGAAGTCGTGGACCTTTGCCAAGGCCTCCACAACTAGAAATTATAGGAGCCACAGGCCTTGAGCTGCTTTAAAATACTCCAATGCATGGCTGCCATGTGTCCTTTCAGCAGAGGTTTAGGCTTTGAGCAGCTTCAAAATGGACCAATGAGGATCTGCTTCCTGAACAAAACGTGCCTTTTACTCCAAGAGACAGGTAAAGGCCTGAGAAACCTCTTTTCTCTCTGCAAAAAGAATGTCGGCCCCTGAAATATCCAGGCCTTTGAGTTGCTTCAACACTCAAGCTGTTGCTTGAATGTACTTCCTTCGGGCCCACCACTGCTGAAGACCAATATTCCCCTTATTTCATTGAACCTCCCATCTCTTGTGGGCCCTTAAACTCCTTGGACTTGATTCCTTTCAGAAGAAGGATCGAAACTCACAATTCAGGCAAGTTTGGGTGAGCTGCTTGTGAGCAGCTTGCTGAGGTCTGAAAGAGTCCATTCATGGGTTGCATGCGTACCAGCTGTTGCTAACCTTGCATCACACTAAAAAGCAGGGTCCCACCAGCTCAGACCTTGAGCTGCTTGTGAGTAGCTTACCCAGACTTGTTTTCAGCAAGAATATTCCAGACCTTTGAGCTGCTTGTGAGCAGCTTCAAGGCCTTTGAGCTGCTTGTGAGCAACTTTAAGCCCTTTAACTTGCTTTCCCTAGGCCCTAAATGGAGCTGATTAAAACGGTGGGCCTTATCACCCATTGGGCCCGCGCTTCACGGGCCTTTGAGCCATTGTAAGCCTTCTGAGCCTTTTAACTCAGTGAGAAAACCATGGCCTTTACTTACTTTGGGCCTACTTCCAAGGCCTTGTTATGTATAAGCCCAGCTTTGGGCTTTTAACTGATTTGCGCCTACTTTGTAGGCCTTTATTCCTTATGAACCGGCCCTAATTCGTGGGGAATTGGCCGTACGGATTTTCGAGGCTAAGGCCTCGCATTTGAGGCCACCGCTTGGCCCGTAAATTCATTTCTTGATTTTTGGCCAAAAATGGGTGTAAACAGTTGCATAGAGTGCTTATTAATGATGTTGGCTTGATTTGTTCAGGGATTCTGAGGTATATCTAATCATTGTGCTTTGGTGCTAACTGTGTTACCTAACAAGTTTAGAGATTGCCCTTTCAAATTCTATAATTTCTGGATGAAGGATAGCAGGTTTAATAGTCATCTCTTGGAATCTTGGTCCTTGAAAGCTAATGGTAATTCTTTGCAAGTGCTGAAAGTTAATCTTAGTCGACTGAAATCTGAAGTGGATTTTCATTTTGTTAGAGAGAAAATTCATCACAAACAGTTGCAAGTGCCAAGTGCAACATGTTCCCTCTAGGTTTCAAGTACTTACCATTGATCGTTTCTTTCTTCTTCATGCCAAACTGATACTTGCACAAGTGCCCATGTTAGTTTGCAGGGGCTGACAAATATCTTAGCTCAAGCTGAGCTTCCTCAATCAGAGAAGTCTGCAGCTGAGCCAAGCTCTAAGCCAAGCTCAGCTCAATTAAGCCAAGCCCACAACTGATCTTCCACTAAACTTGCACGTTCTTTGAAGGATTTTCATAGACAGAATTTCAGTAATTTGAGTGGTATTGCATGGGTGGCTCAGGCTAGGTTTAATCTGTCAAAAATTCAGGAGCTGCGTTTTAGATTTCCCCTAGATCAATACTTGAGCGATCTTGAGAAAGACCTGGTCTTTCAGTTCTATGAGTTAAGCTCTGCGGAGGAACCTTATAAAATACAAAAATCTAGAGTGAGTTGGTTAGCTTTGGGGGATAAGAATACCAGATTTTTTGAATGCTCATAGAGTCAGGAATACCATTCTTAGTTTGGTGATTGATCAAGGTGAGAGATTGGAGGATGATGTGATTATTGAGGCTGAAATTCTAGGCTATTATCGAAGAATCTTGGAACTGATTTTGTTGAGAAGAGAGATGCTTCTGACGTTTTCTCTGGGGCTATTACAAAAAAGGTGCCTCCACATATGAAGGAATGGCTTATTTGTAAAGTGGCTAACTCTAAAATTTGGAAGGCTTTGCAATCAATTAAGAGAGATAAGGCCCATAGGCCTGATGACTATAACTCAACTTTCTTCCTAGATAATTGGGATGTGGTGAAGAAGGATTTCGTGGCAGGTGTTTGTTATTTTTTTGAATATGGTTTTCTTCCGAAGGGTTGGAATGCTACTGCAATCACTTTGGTGCCTAAAAAAGATGCTCCTAGCTCTGTTAAAGACTACAGACCTATTGCTTACTATAATACTATCTATAAATGTATCACCAAGATTCTTGCTAACAGATTGCAAACTACTCTTCCTTGTCTCATAAGCCCTTCTCAATCAGCTTCTTTCAAAGGGAGGTCTATCGTTGAAAATGTGACAGTGTGGATTGGGAGTTTTTGCTGGATGTCATGAGGTACATGGACTTCTCTGATCAATATATTCAGTGGATTAAACTTTGCATTACTTCCCCTTTCTTTTCTATTTTATTAATGGGGAACTAAAAGGGTTTTTCCCTGGGAAAAGAGGCTTAGAATTAGTCAAGGTGGTTTCTGTTATCATCCTAAATGTGCTTCCAATGGCTTATCCCACTTTTCTTTTACTACTGATATGTTTGTCCTCTGTAGGGTTGAGGTGCAATCGTTTGAGATTATTAAAAAGGTTTTGACGGTTTTTTTTTTTTTCCATTTCTTTGGTTTGCAACCTAATTTAGGGAAGAGTGCTTACATCTTTGCAACTGTGAGCTCTGATAGAAGGCTAGCTCTACGAAAAATTCTGGATATTCTTGAGTCTAAACTTTCTGTGAGGTACCTGGGGGTGCCCTTGATCTCTACTAAGTTGACTTATGCTGACTGTGTTGTTCTCAAGGATATGATGCTTAGAAGGATTCAATCCTGATCTAATAAGTTGTTATCTTTTGGGGGTAGGGCTCAACTGATAAGCTCTGTTTTATTCAGCATCCAAGTTTATTCGGCCTCTGTCTTTATTCTGCCTAGTAAGATTATGACAGAGATTGAAAGCATGCTTACTGCTTTTTTGTGGAATGGTGCTGGTTTGCAATCAACTCGAGTGAAAGTCTCTTGGAGCTATGTTTGTGTGCCTAAAAAAGAGGGGGGGCTTGGTTTCAAAAGGCTCAAGGAATGGAATAGGGCTTCTATGCTCAGGCACTTATGTTATTAAACACCAATGTATCTGGTACATGCACTTTAATACCTCATCAATGAAGCCTCATGTTGGCCATGCCCAAATCATTGCAACTAATGGTGAATAGATGAAAATAATGTCCTCTAATAATCTTTCTTTGCCAGTTTCTCCTCCTGCATCATTTGATCTTTCTAGTGTCCTTTTAATTTCTAAACTTAAAACCAACCTTTCCCTCATGATGGTTGTGTTATATAGGATCAATGCGCTCGAGTGGTGAAAGGTAGGGAGCCTAGGATTGGACACCTAATTAGGGGGTGTTTGGCTCCTTCCTTTTCCCATTTTCATATTCTTTTCTTCTCATTTTGAGTGTTTGGGGAGCTACTTTTGGAATAGCTTTTTTGAAAACTCATTCACCGTTTTTGGAGTTAGAGGCCAAAAGTGAGAAGTTGGTCCAGAGGTACTTTTCCCATTTTAACATTTTCTCCTTTTTGGTTCAATAACCAAATTGCCCTACCTAAATGAATGTATTACCAATTTTACCCTTCTTTTAGCCTTATCCTGTACATGCAGTTTGGACTTCACTTTTCCCATTTTTCCATTTTCTCCTTTTTGTTTTTCTACTCTTTTTTTTTTAATCCGGAAGTAGTTGTGTAATGTTGGCAATGTGTGTATTTTTTTTCAGTTCGTTAAATGAAGTTAATGGTTTTCTTATTTCAAATATTACTTACATGGTAATATTTTTAATTACCAAATAAATTTTTTTTAAACTCAAAGTTATGGAATATTTTTAAACCGCAATAACCAATTTTTTATTTAAATACTAAATTAAAAATAAATGGAAAAAGCATTATTCATAATCTTTTAACAAGTGCAATATGGTAAAAAACCAACCTATAATTTGTTTTCATTATTCATCTATCAAACACTACCACTATTCCAAAATATATTCTGCACATATCCTCCAAACACTCCTACCATATTCAAAACACATTCTAACCATAACCCAAAAAGCTAAAAATAAAAAGTGAAAAAGCAGGCTCCCAAACACCCCTTTATATGGTAAGAGATCTTAGAGAGAGAGAGAGAGTCTCGACTCTCAACTATCTCACAACAATGAAGTTAGGAGAGGAGTACCTTTCGGTATGTGCACATTTTTAAACTGAAGAGAAATCAATATAGGTATGTGCATATTTTTAAACCGCATAAGGTGTATCCGCAAATGGCTCAAACCACAGGAAGTGGAAAGTAAACTCTACCCAAACAAATATTTTACACGTGACACAATCATTTGGACACCACAATTCTTAACAAAAATCTTAGCCCACCCAAATTGTACACTAATAATTGAATGCTTCGATAAAGACTTATCATCAATATCCAATTATCACATTGGGCACCCAAATAGTTACCAACAATGCTTAGAAAACCATATATTCAACGAAAACAACCGTATCTTGCCAACAAGTTGAGCAGAAGAAAACAAAAGAGAGCCAACGCTCCCACACGTCTCCTCTGCTTTTACAGCACAGCACCTCGTCCTGTTTATCCTCTTTGTTCAAGTTCCTGCCCTTGTCCCTATCCTCTTTAGTCTTTACCCATCCAAATTTTCTTTGCTGGGTCTCATGAAATGAGAAATTTTGGGGTGCCGAGCAGGTACAACGTGGCGGTAGCCATGGTACCCATTGATAATCTCAATTGTTTAAATGTGTTTTGGATAGTCCAGATTTATTTCATCTTTCTTTTTCTAAAATCTGAACCGTTCAAAACACCTTTGAATGGATGGGATAGGCGACAGGGTACAACGTGTGTATGATACCCGCCCGGCACTCAAAAACTTCTCCCCATCAAGAGCCTACATGGTTAAATCCAAACTACGCAATTCATAGAGAAATGAATGGCTTAAGTTTAAAGGTATATCTATCAGTGTCCGAGGAAGTATGCGTGTATATATATATACTAGAGGTCGGGGCACACGCGATACGTGTACAAGTCGGATTTTCACAACGTTTTTGTAAAAATACTTCCCACTTATTGTTTGATCAAATTTTCACATATCGACTTCCACATGCATCACGTGTGCCCCGGCCTCTAGTGATGCAATAATGGGCCCCATCCCTTATAATTTTCAATTCAAAATTTCACCATTTTGCCCAACACTTCACACCAAACTTCACTAACTCAGTTCTAAACCAAACACTCTCTCAAGTTGACTCACTTTTACTCCCATCATTGATCCCATTTTCACCTCCCACCGTCGACGCTGCCGAGCACCATCACCATTGACGCCGATTGTTGCATTTGTCCAACAAAATTGAATGAAACTTGGAAGAGGTAAAAAACTGAAATCACTTATTTTTTCCAACTAATCTTCCCCATTTTCTGTTTCGTCCTTAAATTTCTCTATTCTAATACAATACAGTTTGCCACAAAATATCAACAGTTTGCTATAAAATTGGGACGGAAGTTTCTCATGTTGATGAAGGAAAAGTTTCCTCTGATTTTTTATTGCTATTTTGTATTGAAGAATAGAAGAGGTGGGGCCATAGCACTTTAGCATTCAAAACTGTTGGAACAAAAGAAAAACAAAAATAAGGATCAAAAACAAAAACAGTGATGCAGAACCGTACAACTTTTGAGAGGGAGAGAGAAAGTACCTTAATTGGAATGGCCGAAAGAGTGCTGTAATGAATGGAAACTGCTGAAAGTTTTTGTGTATAGCACAAAAACCCACTTCAAATTTGGCATGCAATGGAGCAAGAAATTTCTCTCTGTCGTAGATTACAATGGAGTGAGAATCCGGGTCATTTTCTGCTAGAATTTCTGTGTCGCAGATTACAATGGAGCAGTTGATAGGCCGGAAAAGGGGTGGTAAACTGTTTTTGGTAGTTTTTTTTTTTTTTACAATGGAGCAGTTGATGGGCCGGAAAAGGGGTGGTAAACTGTTTTTGGTAGTTTTTTTTTAATTTTTTAAATGTCTAATATATCTCAAAAATTAACTATTTTGTTTTGTGTGTTTTTTCTTTTTAGAGGGCATTTTAGGAAATGAAAAAGCATGACAACAAATGGAGACACCAAAGTGATGCTCTCCCTTTATATATTAGAATAGATATAGGCCAGGGTTTGTTTTGTTTCAGATGAGGACCTCACAAAATATGGATTCCCATTTTCCGATCTAATTTCGATGATCCGAGCCGTTCAATGTGTTTAGAACGTGATTTTAAGGGTACCCTTAAGAAATCGGCAAAAAAAAAATGATTGGGAACAGCTTGACTTGAGCAGGTTTTATTTAAACCGTTCAATAAAAAACTATTCGGATCAAGCCCTTCCCGGTCTCTTTTTTGCTAATTTCACGCGAGTACCCTTAAAATCACGTTCTGATCACACTGTGCGGTTCGGATCATCAAAATTCGATCGGAAAAGGGAAGAAATGGGAAGGTCTATATTTTAACTAACATGAGAATCCACTCATGTGAAAATTAACGGAAAGAAATGGGAAGGTATGCATTTTGGCAAAGATGCTCTTCATCGACGTTATCAAAATTAACGGGTCAATTTCTCCGTATGAAATAGAACGACTCATGAAAGGTGGAGTAGTTTGGAAGAGAGATAACAAATAGAGGTAGGATGAGAAACTTTAGACCCTATCCCTATCGTGAGACAAATTTTTCGGTGCTCTTTGAGCACGTCGCAACAATTAAAGTGGCTCAAAACTCTTATCTATCACATATTTTTGTAAGATCACGTGTGATAGATAAAAGTATTGGGGACACCACGTGACAACATTCCAAGATCACAGAATAATTAATCCTATCATCGTCATCTTCACCAATAGTATTCAGTTAGAAGTTTTTTTTGATGCAAATAAGGTATAGTGCATGTAGTATTCGAGCACTAATCCAAGCCGTCTAAACATTCTTTAGATGGCCAGGATTTTAGAGAATAAGAGAAGCGAGTGTTCTAATCAAAACACGTTTGAACGACCTAGGGGAAAAGAGAGTGTTCTAATCAAAACACGTTTGAACTACTTGAATGCGTGTTGGGTACCGCAACGAGGTACCCAATTTGCACCTAAAAACTTTATTCACATGAATCATACGTATTACATCACTCCGCCTCTAACAACCAGAGTTCATCACCAAAAATCAATCCCCACACCACACCGCCACCGCCACCGCCACCAACCATGCCAACTTCCTCATCCGTCTATCCTCCACTCAAACCCCAATCTCAGCCCAGCACCACCGCTCATGACCACCACCAACAGCAGCAGTACCTCCAAACCCTCCTACAATCCGCCCGCCCTTTCCTCACCGGCGACCTCTCGCCCATCGACCCGAACCTTCCTTCCCTCATCTCCCTCCTCCGCTCCGTCGGCGCCAACGAGTGCTGGCACAAGCACGGCACCTTCCTCCACCACCTCCTCAACATCCACCGCATCCTGACCCTCTGGAACTCCCCGGCCGCCGTCGCCCTCTGCGGCCTCTTCCACTCCGCCTACTCCAACTCCTACGTCAACCTCGCCATCTTCGACCCCGCCACCACCGGCCGCGAGGACGTCCGCCACCACGTCGGCGCCGAGGCGGAGCGGCTCATCTACATGTTCTGCGTGGTACCCCGCCAGCCCCTGATCCACGACGACCTGCTGTTCCGTTACGCGGACGCGGAGCTCGTCGAGGACCTTGGGGCTTCAGAGGTCTCGGTGAGGAATGCCAAGGAGAGGGGCGTGTTTGACGAGGAGGAAGGGTGGAGGAAGAAGCTGGAGTCTGTCGTGCCGAAGGATGGCGTGGTGGTGAAGCACATCAAAACGGGGGAGGACGTCCTCGTGTCCCGGAGGCTGGTCGCTGTGTTTGTGATGATGACCATCGCGGACTTCAGCGACCAGCTTTTCAGTTTCCAGGACGTCCTTTTCGAGAATTTTAACGGGCGTCTCGAGTTTAGTGGGAATGATGTGGCAGGGGGTTTGTGGCCCGGGGACGGGAAGCCGGGATTGTGGATGAACTCGTTATCGAGGATGGGCGCGATTTACAATCTGATAGTGAGAGAAGAGCAGATTTTGCTGGAAAAGAGGAGAAGGGAAAAAAGTGG